>JBBPDJ010000014.1:8152315-8394337 GCA_037974625.1 Cucumis cinereus
AAAATGTTATTCTATTTGATTTTTTCCTTTTTTATTTTAAATGTAAATAATTATTTAAATTTCAATTATTTAAAATTTCATATATACCTCTTATTTCACTCCTTAATTAGAATATATTATTTAAAATTTATAAACAATTACTATAAATTAGGCTAATTATATATATATATATAATAATTTTCTATTTTTTACTTCCGGAAGTCGTGGACCCCGTCCACGACTTCCAATGCCACGTTGACTCTGTTGACTTCGTTGACGCCACCTGTATCGAAGTCGTGTACCCCGTCCACGACTTTGCGTAATCGTGGACCGGGTACACGACTTCACTAACTCATTCTATTTTTGTCATATTTTATTAAAAAAAACATTATTTAAAAAAAAAATCCCACAAAAAGAGCAGGTAGGACTTTTCATAAATAAAAATAGATATAAATCAAAATTATTGAATATCAAAATTGGAGTTCCAAATTCCCACACGTAGTCATTTCATATCATTGCCTAAAAAGAACCAAACCTAAAGCTAAACCTAGAGTCAAGAATTATTGGGGGAAAAAAAAACCTTATAATATTATAATTTTATAAATAGATTTTTTTAATAGTAAAAAAATAAAAAATAGTAATTAGTGTCTTATCTATTAAATTTATGTTCGAACTAACAAAAAAAGAATTATATAAATTGTTTATCTACCCGAACTTTATCTATTCTAAAGCTATAAAATTGTTATTTAAAGTGATATATATATATAATTAACTATGATCACTAATTTAATGAACAAATGGATATTTGGCGTGCACTACTTCGATATTAAGGTCAAATGTTTGATCCTTTATCTTTATAATCAGTGTACTTAAAAAGAGCATAGCGTTACAAAATAAATTTGAATAATTTAGATCACGTTTTGTAACTATTTTGTTTATTTATTTTGAAAATTAAATATATATTCTCTCAGTACTTTATCATAGTTTTCATATTTATTAAGTAAAAGAGTACAAACCGAGACCATTGTTCGGTCGATCTATCAGTTTAAGTCTTTAATTTTTTTTAAATGTTGCCATTTGGATTTTTTTTTCAAATTGACACTGACCAAACTCCTTATCATCTCTGACCGACCACCTTTGATTCGATCTCTTTTGGTTTGTCGACTCGATTGTTTGATTTATCGTGTTTACTCGTAGCTAAAGTATATATTAGAGGTGGTTTGGACATTTATAACCTTTTTTTTTCCTCTCAAAAAACCAAATTTGAAGGTGTAATAATTTGGACTTTTAATGTTCTAAAGATGGAAAATGCAAAGACTTTTAAACTTTAAAGTGTCATATCATTTAAAAGGGAAAAGAGAAAACACATCTGATATGCTTCATTTACTTCTATCATAACTTTATACTTCAAATTGGGTCTAACAAAAATCATTCTAAACCAATCTTTTATTTTCTTGGTTTTTTTTTTTATTTTTTATTTTTAATTTATAAAAAGTAAGGTTAATGGATCCAAATTCGTTTTCGTCCTATCAGAAACTCAATCGATATGAGTATGATTCAATTGACATGCAAATTATTAACCTAAAAAAACCCTACTTTTTACGTTGGAATTTACAATTCTTTGTTTTCGCTCTTATACTTAAAAGGAATATATTAGTAAAAAACTAAAGAAGTTAATACTTGACTCATCTTCGACCCTAATCGTTAATATACCTAAAAAGATATTTTTTAAGTCTGGTTTGGTAACCATGTTTTATTTTTTGTTTTTTATTTTTAATAATCAAATCTATTTTCTCTAAATTTCTCACCATTTGCATCAATTAAATTTTAAACACAAAAGGTTATTAAACATAACCCTATTCATTGGCCTTGACCTCATATTTTGCTTATTGTATACTTGACACGTTGTGCCTCTTTTCTAAATAAATGAAATTGAATCTAGAATGTGTCAACCTAGTTAAGATATTCAAATACAATTTACTGATCGTTCGTTACCCGTATTTTGTTTTTAAAAAACTCCTACTTATATACATATAATATATATTATTCTTCACTTCTTTGCTAAGATGACTTTCATAATAGTATTGACATCTTTAGGTTAGAAAACGTAAACAAAAATCATGTAATCGTAATCTAAAATTTTATTGTATTTTATAAATATTTTTATAAATTTACAATTTATAATAATTACCCATTATTATTTCATATATTTCCACCACTTCTAGTAACTTTAAGAACAAAACTTTGGGGTCTTTTCACTAACCAATAAATAGTGGCATATCAATTCAAAATTTCAAATTTCAAATTTGAATAACTTTTCTAATAGTAACTTTTAATCACATATATTATGATACATGCACTAACATATCCAATAGGACCCCAACAATAAAGAAAGTCATCCATTAAAATCTTTATTGAATTCAACCAAATTCGACTTTGGTTGGGTCTTTCATGTCCCACTCAAATTTTCGACCTAAAGGTTAGAAGTTGATATCCACTCGCGAACTAAAAAAAATAGACATATATATATTAATTTTGAAAATTAAGTTCATATAAATTAGTTTTTTTTTTACTTTCTAAAAATGGTTTTAAAAAATGAATCTTGACGAATGTGTTATGTGTCAAACTAGTTGAGATATCTCAGTGCACCAAACCAATCCTCTTGCTTGTGAATTTGTTAAAAAAATGGTTTCAAATTAAAGTCAAGTTTTTAAACTAAAAGGGGTATTTTTCTTTCTAAAAATTCAAATGGTCATTAAAAAAAAAAGTAAAAATCATGGTAAAGAATTATTGGTAAATAAACAAGCTCCATAAATTGCAAAAACTAAAAATTAAAACCCAAATTATCATTTGGTGACTATTTGATTTTTAGTTCTAGAGGTGAAATGAGTAATTTGGTAAACCTGTATCACCCGTTTCACTTCTAAATCTTTTATTTTGTTATTTATTTTCTACTAATATTTTTAAAAGTCAAGCCAAGTTTTAAAAGTTAAAAATATTTTTTTTAAAAAAACAAACTAATTAATCTTTTTTCTAATAAATTTTGACCAATAATTCAATTCTTTTACTTAAAAAATATGAAACCATGGTAAAAGAATAGAGAATATCACGAAACGGAGCATCCATGCTTTTGTATAATTATAGTAATCTAATTATAATCATAAAAATGCATACATAAATTAGGATGATTAATGAAAAAAAAGGGACATGATTAATTTCAAACTAGAATTTAGGATTCAATTTTCAAACCCAATAACTAATTTCTGTGTAGTTCTAAGTTTTAGTTCATCCTTTTGTTATAATAAGACTTTCCATAATTTTAACCTTCGACAAATGTTATTTGAGTGAATATTACGTAATCATCTCATACAACTACATTGAAAGTCTCAGCTTGATAATTATTTAATTTTTTTAATAAAAAAATTATAAAACCTATTTTCATTACTTTTTGTGATGGCGTTCTAAAAGTTCATGCTAAAGTTTGATTCTTTTAAAAAAGGATTATTCGGATAACAGAATCAGTAGTCGCACCCATCAAAGTTTTGGAAACATAAAACAAATCACTTTTAAAAATTTACCTTTGTGTTTGAAATTTTGCTAAATATTCAAATGTTTAACTAAGAAACATATAACAATCACATAGATATCGTAAAAAATTAACACGATTGTCAAAAAACCAAAAACCAAATAGATCAAAAAAACAAAACCTAATTCCCAAAAGTGTAAAACGATAATCAAAATTAATCATAAAAAATGATTTAAAAAGTGACAAATTAGAACCAAAGTCCTCATACATAATTAAACTTTTAGTACACATCTATGAATATTGCATCTATAGTATAGTTTTTAAATTGTAAATTACAATTAATATCCATAAATATCTTCTTAATTACACTTCCAACAAATTTAAATAGCATGACTAACCAACCAATCGAGAGGATTCAAACTACGTAACACAACCGTACGTATAGGTTAATTGAACTATACTCGTAATTACCTTAATAATTATGATAATTAGTTTTTTTTTCTTCTAATTAATAGCATGTTAAAAGATATAGCTCCCATAGGGGAGTGTTTCTCAATTATTTCCAGACATGGGGGCTTTGGCTGTCTCTTTTTTTTTTTTTTTCTTTTTTAATTTCCCCTCTTCTGTAGACACAATATAATTGAAGGTTTTTCATTTCAATTCAAACCCTAATATATATATATATAATAAGAAAAATAAAAGGAAAAGGAAAAAAACAAAAACAAAAACAAAAAATATATTAATTTAGGGTTTTGTCTTTTTGCTTAATTGTATAGATCTTTAGAAAGATTGTGTTTTAAGACCAAAAACAACAACCCTAATAAATAGTTTTTGACTGTTTCTGTTTTCTTTATCATCTGATCATGGAAGAGAGAGAGAGACCAAAAAAAAAAAAAACAAGAAGAAGAAGCCCTAGATATTCTACTGCAGAAAACCCAGAAATCATTTAATTTCAATTCATATATCTATAGAAAGCACTTAAAGAACATATCATATTCTCAAAATTCAAACCACTTAATTGAGATATAGAATTCCTTTTTAAAAAAACCCCACCAAAATTAATCCACACACAAGTCCACCAAACCATCAATTCAATTTTCAAACTTCACCTCAAGATCAAGAAATTAAGATCTTCTCATCAAAATTATAAATATTTTAAATCTTCAAAATCACTAAAAAAAAACAAAGGTTTAATGAATAATATTATAGAAATTAACATCATATCCAATACTTCTCAACAATTCGATTCAAGTTGAAGGTTCAAAATCTTCAAAATCACTTCTGATCAAGAAAAAAAAAAAAAAACCTGAACATAGCTCTAACGATTAACATCTTCCGATACTTGTAGTCATAATTATAAATATTTACTAAATGACAATGCTAATCTGAACATAGCTCAATGATTCGTCACAAGAGATAAAATCTTCATCTCAACATTTGCAATAATTCAAAATTAAAAATAGAGAGAATACAACAATTATTTTCTCTTACACAAAATATTTATATTTATATATATATATATATAAGAAATTCAAGTAGTAGAATCTTGATGATGATCATGAGTAGTAGTTGAAGAAGTATTCATTTTTTGCTTAGGCCTTTTTCTCTTCTTCTCATAACTAACACCTCTTGCTTTCGCTTGAAAATCACGAACTTCCCTTAAATACAACCGAACCGCTCTTGCTCCGAAAGGATTTCCCTCCGCTCGACCGCCGTTCTCTTCGTAAGCTGCTCGAAGCCGACCGATGAGAGCGTCTAAGCTGCCCCACGCTTGTCTCAACGGGCACGGGCAGGGAGCGGGGGGGTTAGGCAGGCCAAAGAACGGGCAGGTTTGGTTGTGTACTTTTGTCTTACCGAACTGATCTAAGTACCGGAGGAATTCCAGCACGTGAGCGCCGCTGCACATCTGAAGAGCCAACGGCGGCCGGTGGTTCCGGAGGTATTGACAAAACGTGTTCCAATCTCTCCTTTTTTGATTCTCGTACCGGCTTGGTGTGGCGGGGGAGATGGCAGCGGTGGTGTTGGCGGTGGGTGGTGGTGTAGTAGTGGGGGTGGGATTATTATTAGACGATGATTCTGAAAACAAATCCATTTTTAAAATAAAAAAAAAAGATGAAAAATGGGGGGAAATGTTTGTAAAGATTGAAACTTCCTGTTATGTATGTGAGAAAGATTTCATCTTTTAGGGTTTTGAAGAGAACCCACTTGTTATTTTAGGGTTTTTTTTTTTCAAAAGAGAAGAAACTAAGAAATGGGTTTTAATTTGCATGGCAAAAAGAGGTGATCAAGAAGAACAACAACAATGTGAAGGAGGAGATCATAAAGAGATTGACATCAATGATGATCATATAAAAACATTTAAAAAGTTACAGTTTTTATTTTGAAAAACCCAACACACAAAAGAACAAAAATTGCTAAAAAATACCCCAAAAATAGCTCAAAGTAACCCAAAATCCAAAAACTTGAATCAAAGTGAGTTCTTGTGTTTATGTTATAGTGTTTCTTAGAAGAAGGATAATGGAAGAGAGGGAGAGAGAGAGGGAATTTGTTATGAGGAGAGAGAAAAGAAAGGGAAAGAGAACTGAGAGTTGAACACAAACACACCATGAAGAGAGAGAGAAGACATTAAAAGTTGAAATGAGGAGTAAAGGGTTAAAGAGTGGGAACAGTAGTAAATAGGCAAAAAATAAAAAATGACAAAAGTTTAAGCAGTGAAAAGAGTTGATGGTGACCATTGGTAAAAGGACACTTGTGGCTGTCACCCACTCACTCTTTGGCGCGTGTATTAACAACTACTTCATGATATATATATATATATATATATATATGTATATATATATATATATATATGTATATATATATATATATATATGTATATATATATATATATATGTATATATATATATGATGATGATGATGATGATGATGATGATGATAAAAGGAAGAAGAAAAAGTGAAGGAAGCTAGCTGTCTTTCCTCTGTTTTTCTTTTTAAATCTCTTAAACCTCAATTTCATTCAATTCATTCATTCATTCTTCTCCAAATCCACTAATTATGAGATCCATGAACCCTACAAATCACTCCAAATCAAAACCTACTGCTCCCCCGGCCGATCTTCTCGTCTGTTTTCCTGCACGTGCTCATCTCACTCTTCTTCCAAGTCCCGCCAGAGCTCCGGCCGAACCCCACCGTCGTCACCACCGCAAACCTCAACCAAGTCCTCTTCCTTGGGCTAAGGACATGTCGTCCGAACCCACTTCGCCCAAGGTCACCTGCGCCGGTCAGATCAAAATCAGACCTCACGCTCATCGACCAACCAAGAATTGGCAGTCGGTTATGGAAGAAATCGAGCGAATTCACAACAAAAAGAAAAACCCAATTCGGAATCGAAATCAAAATCCCCTCGGTTTCAAGAGAGAAATTGTTAATTTTCTCTCGTGTTTGCGGGGATTCCGTTTCGATTTCCGTTGTTTCAGAGGCTTCCCTCAATCCGACATTACAACCGATGATGAAGATGATGATGAAGAAGAAGGAGAATTCGAACACGAATCCGAATCTGAATCAGAAGAAGAAGAAGAAGAACCCACAAGAGGAAGAACAATGTTCTCAGAATGGTTCATGGTTTTACAAAAAGAAGAAGAAGAAGAAGAAGAAGCCAAACCCATCAACAACGACGCCGTTTCTTCACTCGAATTCCAACCTTCCTCTGTTTCTGTTCCTCCTCCAAATGCTCTGTTACTTATGCGTTGCAGGTCAGCCCCAAATTCTCTGTTACGAAAACCAAAACAGGAAGAAGAAGAGAAATCAAAAATCAGCTTGAAGTTGTTAATGGAGGAAGAGAAAGAAATGGTGACTGCGAAGAAGAAAAGCTTGATGGTAATGGATTATGATGCTGATTTTTACAAACTTTCATCAGACATTGCTAAAGAAACATGGGTGGTGAGTGGATCAAGTACCAGTAGTAGTAAATGTAACGATGATCCATTGTTGAGAAGTCGAAGCTGGAAGAGATGATGAAGATCGAACAATTCAAAAAACAAAAAAACAAAAAACAAAAAACAAAAACAAAAAATCTTGTGTTCTGTTTCCCCCGTTTTTCCTTTTTCCCATGAAATTTCTGCCAAGAACTTGAAAACCCAAATCAGATTTTTTATGATCTGACATGGGTTTTGTTTATTTTCTTTGAATTTGTAATAGATTAATATGAATATGATGATGTACAGTGAAATTTTGAAATTGTGGGTTTTATGAAATTTTATGAGTATTATTATTATTAATTTGTAGGTTGAAAGGTTTCATTGATTTAAGTTCTGACAGTGTCATAAATCTGACCAATTTATCTTTGTTCAATGGAAATTCGGGGTAAGTGTGGAATCTAGATCTCTGCCTTTTTAATTAAATTAATGGAGCTAAGTATACTTTAGGTGCAATTAGATGAATGGTTATTAGATAAGAGTATGCAAAAACATTAGGATAATCCGAAATCCTTATTGTCCTTTCTAACTTTTTCTTTTTACTTTACATAACTCAATTCAATCTTTTATTCTAAATTCTTAGTTTCATCGATTGTGTTTTAGACTTGAATATCGTCTCGGCTTTTATTATGTGACATGACTTTTTGTTATGGTTAAAATCGATTAATTTTATTACATTTATTCAATAGTCATTTTATGCATGAATTTGTTTTGAACTTTACTTTTATATAGAATTTTGTTAAAATTGTTTAGTTTTTTGGCAAAATATTAGAATTGCGATTGTGTCATAGTAAAAAAGTTCAATCATAGGTTGAAGTCTATCTTTTGCTTCAAATGGTCATAGTTAGAAACACTTTAAATTTAGGTGTGCTAATTCTAGTTAAATTCTCTTTTGTATTCTCTGGTTTGAGAGTAAGATTAAAAGGCGTGGTTAGTATAAAAGTTTCAAAAGAGCGTTTTTGTAATTGAGATCAGGAAAGTGAATCACTTTGTGTGATTGTAAAATAATGGATCTTTTTTTGTCGTGATTTTTTCTTCATTTTATTGCTTTCTTTTAATTTCTTTGTTTATTTTTCAATAGTAACGAGAGGTTTTTCAATAAATGCAAGTGATTGAAATAAAGCTTAAATTCAAAGTTTTGAGGTAAAAATTAACTGCCGCTTGAAGAATAAATTTTAACATTTTTTGAGTTCAACAATCATAAGAATAGAAAACCGAACTATTCTAATCTAAAAACCACAACATTTATGAGAATGTGAGAGCTAGCACCCGACCTTAAAAAAGTGAGGAAATTGATACGTAATTCATCAAACTATGTTCCAATTGACTCGCTTTGTGTACAACTCAACTAGTACGAAGATAAGAGTCGAATTATTAAAATAAATAAATAAATAAAACTTTGGTTTAAGATAGAAACTTGGTTATGGCTTACAAATTAGAAATGATGATGACTACAACGCATATTAGAAATGTTTTTATTAATTATTTTTTTAATGGTATAAATATAAATACTTGTAATCATAACCCATGACAATGGTGTGTTTCTAAAATTAAGGTAAAATATTTTGACTCCATAATTGTAACACATATAGTTAATAAAAGAAATAATAATATTTATTTATTTATTTTTGCAAAGGTAAAAATATTTTAACGTTGCATTTAGCAATGATATTGATGACTTTTAACAAATAAATTACTTCATGATTGAATTAAGTTAAAAAGGTGAAATTAAACCAAGAAACAAGATGATAAATAAATAATAACAATTATTATTATTTAAAAAGAAAAAAAAAAGGGGTTTTGGAGTTAATAATGAGGCATGGATTATGATTATGCCCACTTCCATAACGACCACTCATAATGATTATCACTTTTAATTAGGCTTTAATCTCTTCATTTTGTCCTTAAAAAATCTTCACTCAATCCCAATTGTCGTTGCTCTCAATGTTTCTTTTAATTTAATTTTTTCTAATAAGATCCTCATTTAGAAAAAAAATCAAATTGATAAAATCAGCATAAAACATATTTATATTAATAAATATTAGTATACTAAAATGTAAAAAAAAAAAAAAAAAAATTGAATCATCAACAAAAGGATATGATGTTTTGGTTTACAATTGTAAGGTTAAATTAATGATTATATAAATCTCTAAGTTTTCAAATGTGTGAAAGTATATTTTTAGATGTGTCTTATAGCTTCCTATAATATCATTGGTTGTCTAATAAGTCACTAAATTTCAAAAATTAGTTGATGCATTATGACAATTAGGCGTATGAAACCCTAAACTTCCAATTTCACGAGCAAAAGAATGCATGAATTTTAAAACTAGTAAAATAATGTTTGTGCATCATTTGTGAGCTCGTCAAATTCTATCACGGATAGACTTAGAAGTCTTCAAAAGTTTGGAGTAATGATTCCATAAAAAAAAATGATCAAATAATCAACAAATTAAAGTTAATATGAACATTCTCAAAATTAAATTTCAGAAGCATATAGTAATATAATGAATGAAGTCAGAATAAAATGAGGATATAGTTTGATCTTTCAGCATCAAAGCCGAATCAATTAATCAATATAATGATAAATAAAAATGAAAACCCCAAGTAAAATAGCCAGAAGACAACCAAAAAAAAAAAAAAAAAAAAGAAAAAACTGAACTACTAGACACAAGACACACAACACAACCAAGTACAGAAGAAACATTATGGAACACAACCCAATTAGCAGAGACATCCATAGTTGTTGACTAACCAAAAGTTAAAACCTAACAACATAATTTTACCCAAACCAGATGACAATTTCCAATAAAACACCATATGCATATCATCCACCCCCACCCCACCACCTGAAAGTATTGAGTTTTGTTAGAAACCTACATGATTTAAACCAAGGCAATGCTGCTCTCGCCCCCCGGTGGTTTGCGTACCCCACCTAAGTAGTCTCGGGTCTCTACCTTCCCATCTGCAAATATGTCGTTGCCACTCATCTCTCGCAACTTTGCAACGCTCAATGGTTTCTCTGTAGAGGATGGAGGAACGTCGCCTTTGAAGATGTCGTTTCCTGATAACTCTGAAAATTTCTTGTCGTAAATCTTCTTTGCTGTCTTTACTGAAGGTTCTTCTCCGGGGATTACGCTTCTCTGTTTTGGTTTCCCATAAGCAAGAATGGAAAAGAGGTAATTAGGTAATTAAATGATATTTTATGTCTTGAAGAAAAGTAAACTAAAAAAACCAAGCATAAAAAAGCCAACAAACCGAACCCATATCAGCTTATCAAATAGGGACATATGCTTGTTTATTCAGAAAAAGTAACCCCACATAGAGAGATTAGTGATGATTGTGCACGCATATTAAACCAACTGGAATCCTAGGATTTCATCATTGTGAGCTTTTGGCCCCATCCAAGAAAATATGATGCAAATAAACGATTAAATTAGAGAAATTAGTGGATGCACCGCCCTTGTGATAGATTAGTTGCACGTATATTAACCAACTAAATCCTAGGATTTCATCATTGTGAGATTGACCCATCGAGGAAAATATGATGCAAACCAAGTAATATTCATTATAAGAGTTTGAACACAACATCTCCTACTCTAATACCATGGTAAATTCACTGCTAAACTCAAAAAATTAAGCAGATGGGTTGCTTAAATATATCAATACTATAACACAATGCACCACCCTACTATCCATGTTTCCCAAAGAACGAACTATACAAGAGGCAAGAGGAATATGGTAAAGAAACTCACTCTATGGCTTTCAATTTCGGAAAATTGTGTTTGTTTTCTCACCGTTTCTTTACAAATACATTTGAATTCCTAACCAAACTTCAAATTCCAAAAACAAGTTTTAGAAACTACATCTTCAATTTTCAAAACTCGGCTTACATTTAAAAACACATATAAAAGTAGGTACAGAAACAAAGAAACCAATGAGCAGAAGTAGGCTTAATTTTCAAAAATCAAACAAACTTAACTTAAATTGTATAGTTCTATTACTACTTACACTATCAGGCTCCCCAATCTCTATGCTTCCTTTTAGATCCAAAGTGCGAGCAGTTGTTGGTCGAGGCAAAATCTCAGGAGGAGGAGCGAATATGTCATGTCCACTAAGCTCCTTGCATTTGGCATCAGAGAGCTGCTTCTTCAACTTTGCATCGGCATCACTTTCTAAGTTCCCACTCAACTCACGCTGCTTCGCAACCTCAGGTACCGTGGTAGGCTTTTTAGGAGAAACACTACCTTCTTCACCAAATGAAATATGACTAATTCCAGCCAATGTTTGCTGCATTTCGATCAAACAATCAAGATTATGAGTTAGAAAATAATTGCCTAAGAACCCAAACCAAAAATTCGCTCACAGTTGACATTCTAAACTACAATAATTGATCTCGTTCGATGGATACCTGGTACATACGTATTCCTGTTTTATTCTGTGATGGGTTGGCGCTTCCAGATTCTAGTTCTTCATCTCCTTCATTACCAACAAAAATTCCACTCCCAGTCATCTCCTTCATTTTATATCCAGAGCAGGGCTTCCTGCAGTTGAAAATTAAACAATTGAAGCAACTCATTTAAAAAACTCAAACTAATAGACTCCACAAATTTGGAGATCTGATGTATTGTAGCAGACCTATAATATATTGAAAAACAGAAAGCATTGAAAAATTGAGATCCAATCATGAGTCATTAGAACAAGAAAGAGATGTTAAATTTGAATTACTTGACCAAATTAACAGTCTGAACAAGCAGATCGGTGGCATAAAATTAAACAGAAAACAAAGTCTACAAAACCCAAAGAGAAGAATAACAGAATTCTCTTTGTATGGAATTGGGCAAGCAGCTAAAGAAACAAAACGAAAGTATAATGGAATCAAAATTAATAAAGATTCGAGGTAAGAGAAGCAGAGTTAGATCTCACCTTTTGTTCAAGCTCTCGACCTCTTCATCCGTAACCTGGCCTCCAAAGACGACCTTACTAATCCCATCGGAAGGCTAAAAGAGAGGTAAAATAAAGGAGAATAAGCAGAGGAGGAAGAAGAAGAAGAAGAAGAAAAAGAAAAGAAAGAAAAAGAAAGAAATGTAGAAAGTACCTGATGAGAGCGGGGAGCTGAGCGAGAAGCGGAAGAGGGAAGAGCAGGGGAATCAGCGGGAGGAAGTTCAGGCCAAGTGAGGAGATCTGCAGTGGAGGTGTGAGGTTTCCGAACAGGAGTGGTTCTGTCCATTGGAGAAAACAGAGAAAGGAAGATGAAGAAACGAAGAAATGAAGAAATGAAGAAATGAAGAAATGGGTGTTGAGAATTAGGGTTTGGAGTTTGCTTGGAAAGCACTCCGACGCTTTGATTTGGTGTGTGTTTTTTGTTAATTATCTTCTTCTTTACTCTCTGGAGGAAGACGAAGGAAGAAGAAGAAGGAAGCAGAGAGATACAGTGGGAATGTGCTGTGGAAGCAGAGAGATGTTGTTAACTCAAATGACCAAAATACCCTCGGGATCTGGAAGTTTCTTTTTTCTTTTTCTTTTATTTATTTATTTTATTTCATTTATTTTTAGTGCCGTTGGGAAGGGAGAGTAGATTACAAGTGAAATCAGTAGAATAGTATTTTCTACTCTTTCTTTTTTTTATTTATTTATTTTCTTTATTTCCACTCTAAAAAGCACTTTAAGAAAAAAAAAAAAAAAAAAAAAAGCGTTTTGAGATATTTGAATTTTGAAGCGCCATTTTCATTTATAATGTGAAACGTAAATTCCAATGGCCCGCACGTGCCATCAAAATGACTGTTCCTCCTTTTTGCAAATTAGCCCTTTTTCTTTACTTATTTATTCCATAAATTTTCTAACCAATTAAAATTAATTTACCATACTAATTTCAAGCGTTTCTATTTTTCTGTTTTTTGAAAATTAAATTTATAAATCCTAATTTCACACCACTATTTTTTGTTTTTAGAGACTTGTAGTTTGGTTTTGGAATTTTATTTATAAAAACTAAATATTTATTTGAGAAAAGTGAGAAAAACATGATAAAAACTTAAAAAGCTCTAGTACTACATATGAGCCACATTTGATTTATTGTTTACTTTGTAATATAGTCTTCAATGTCCAAGTGAGAGCTACAAACTTGTATCTTTTTTTAAAAAAAAAAAAATGTTTCTAAGTATTTATGTGAGAAAAGTGAAGACCAAAGTAAAAAATATCGTGAAAGAACAAGCATATAGTATTTAACACAAAACAAAATTATTATCAAAATGGAAACTTAGAATTACTAGCAAGTACTTTGAACAGGCTCGAGCATATAGGAGTAGCACGGACATTAAACTAAAAAAAATAGTTACAAGTTTCTATTAGAGACAAAATTGAAATAATTTTTTTTCCTCGAAAAAAAGAACTTCACAAATGAAAAGAAAAACTCTCTCTTGAGATATCAACATAAAATAAGACTATTAATCGGAATTCAAAAAGGAAAGTTGAAACACAACTTCTACATAAATCTTTCGAATCGAACGAAACAAAAGAAATCCCAAATAAATAAAATAGCAACGTAACAAGCAATGCAGTGAGCAATTTGATTCTCAACACGGGACGAAAAGAAAAAAAAAAAAAGGCAACCCCCAAACGCCTCGCCAAAACCAAGTGCATTTTTCGCATCAGTGAAATCTAAAGAATAATTGTTAATCAACTACACAACGTCCCTAGCATCATAATCAATCATAGTAAAGACGGGAGTGAGATATCAACAAAAGAAAGAAAGTTACATCCTTTATAAAATTGAAAATTTTAGTATACTCAAATCATCAATTCGAATGTAGGCGAGTGGATAAGGTAACTATTATCTTTTTAATGTTCATCCCATCCTATTAATTTTTAAAATATATATATATATATCAAAAATAAAAATAAGAAACCATCTAAATCATTTAAATAGGCATATATGTAAATATATGTATTTTGCTATTGGGTCCTATAGAATCTTCTTTAAAATATATGAATTAAATTGGCCGGACTTAAAAAGTTAATGGACTTATTATTATAGCTTTTATGGACAAATTTTATAAGGTTAGGGACTAATTTATAATTTAAATATTTTTATTATTGCAAATAACTCCTTGGTGTATGACTCTATTCAACCTTTAAATTACTCTATGTACCAAAGAAGGAAACAAGTTAGGTGTAGAGATAAAGCCATATTTCTCTCTTAAAATAGAGCTATCTTTATCTCTTATAATTCTTTTATATATATATATATTATATATATATATATATTTGTTTTTTAAATTGATTTTTTTGGATATGGTTGGTTGCTTTTGCTTTCCTATACTAACTATGGCAAACTTTGTATTATTATCGGTTAGTCCAGTGATAAATTAGTCTTCTACTCACTCTAGATTAAGATTGGCAACGAGACCGTGGCAGGAAGGGACAAGGAACATTCTCCAGCCCCATTTTTGGTAAGTCGAGTCAGGTTGAGGAATCTTCGTTTGGGGACTGCCTGCCACGAAAAAAAATGTCTGTTTTCTTTATTTTTAATTATATTTTTAAATTAAAATAATTAAATTTTGACATCTTAATTAATAAAAAATATATTTTAACATTTTTTATGGTAAATTTAATAAATTAAGTTAATTTAATTATGAAATGAAATTTATAAAAAATTAAATAAATTAACAAAACAAAATAAAAGCTACTGTTTTATATATATATATATAAGTAATAACAAATTATTTGGATCGAAGGACAGGGCAGATACTTCTCGTTTCCATCTCGTCCTGTCCTCGATTCATGGACTTGTTTAGTGTCTTCGGTTTGACCCCATCTCCAATCAAACCGGGGATTCCCCACCCCAATCGGGGCGGGTTCCCGCAGAGATTGTTGCCAACCCTACTCTAGATTATATTCAAATCCCAATTTTTACATTTTTCTAAATTTTTTGTATATGTCACTATTTGATTTTCTATACTAGAATAAGAATTTTTTAAAAATAAAATAACGTTGTAATAAAAATAAATTTGCATCCTCTTTCTCATGTTGATTTTGTTTAATGTTAAAAATCCTTTAAAGAAACACTCCATTCTTTTTTTCTTGTTTTTCTCGTTTGGAGGTAATGTGATTGAGATGTTTTTGAAGCACATTGCGTTGCTTGAAAAACTAGTCATATTTCTTCATTCCTATCTTAAACTTTTATTTGATAAAATTTAAAAAAATTTTAAAATCGAAAATGATCAGCTAACTTTTAAAAGTATTTGTTTAACAAGTCATTCAAGACTCGATCTTAAGCAAATGTTTATTGATCATTTATTTCTTATCACAAGTTTACATTTGTTCCTACACTGTCTCAACTAATTTGCATTTCAAAACATTTTTAAAATACAAACTAATCATCTTAAATACCAAATTAGTAATTTAACATTTACATTATATATATATATATATATCCAATAACCTACACATAGAATATGGAATAAGAATTTATGGGGAAACACACTAAAAAGTCAAAGCTGCCAACCAAACTTGTGACTTTACAAGGGGTACCCCAAATCATATGCCTCTACTTTGACAATTATATCCCTCTCTCACTTTTTTTTAAAATAAATTTATTTTTAAAAAAACAAAAAAAGAAAATGTCATGAATAGAGAAAAAAAAATTGAAACTATTTTCATGGATAATAAAAAAAACTTAAATGAATTACAAAAAAAAATGGATAGATTTTGATTTTGCTATATTTGTAAATAGTTTCAATTTTTTGCTGTGTTTAAAAATTTGTTCGAGAAAAAAAAACAAAAATATCATTTTAGTACTCATACTTTAAAGTTTGGTCAAGTTTAATTTTTTAAAGATCTTTATTGAAATTGGTAAATAATAATAATATTTTTTCTTTTGTAAGAAAATACCACATGTGAATATTTTTTTCCAAAATTTATAGTAAATATATCAATAAACAATAAATTATTCTTTTTTAAAAAATCACCACTAAACTAACATCGAACTAAATTTAAGATTTATTAAAAATAAATAGATTAAATTTAACCATTAAAAATGCGAAGACGGTAATTTAACAAACTTTAAAAGAAACTATTTTTGAAATCTTTTATTAGTAAAAAGTTTATGATCCAATGCCTCATAAAATAAAATGTTAAATTGAATTAAATTGTTGTGATTAGGAAATAAAAATTGTAAAGAAAGCAGTGGAAAAATAGGATAATTAATTAATTTAATTAATTGAAAAAGTTTGGAAATGGCATGTGATGTAAGCATTTGGATTGAGCAGTGAGTCTTAGCTATAAAGTTTCACATGCACTGATTACTTTTTCTTCCTTTTTTTATTAATTAATTTCTATTATATTCCATATAATTAAAAAATAAGTATTTCTAATTTTCTACATTTCATTATTTTTTAAACCAAAAGAAAAAAAAAGTTATAAGAAATTAATTTAATTACAATTTTAGTAGCTTCTATATTTAACCTTAGTTTTAACTTTTTAAGTTTTTATAGTTATCCCTTTTTAAGTTTTATTTCCATATATCATTTCGATAGCTCACCTAATAAATTATTTTGTGTGAGTATCGGTTACAAATTTAATTTTTATCGACTATTATTGTATTTCTATATATATTTTAATACGACAATCGTGGAAATGAAACACCAACGAAGAAAATGCATACTAATTATCACTCCTCTAAACGTACGTTGGCATTCTCTTGTTTTTTATGTTATTTGTTCTAGTTTTAGATTGTTAGTGAAAGATAATAGAAATTGTCACTTTTAAGTTATTTAAGACGTGTTAAAGTAAGTTGTATAATATGACATTTTGTTTTAATTGGTTAATGTAATTTATTAAATCATATTAATTGAAACTCAACACAAGTTTAGTTCAACTAATATAAAATATGTACTTTGACTTACAACTCAAAACGTTCAAATCTTCCGTTTCACGTATTATTATAAAATGAAAAAAAAAAACAAAAAATATTTGTTTTTTCAAAAACAAAATTCTATAAAATAAAATAATTTTTTAAATTATTTTCGTATGTTTTAAAATTTTATTTTTAAAAAACAGGGTTATTTTGAATGGGTAATTTTCAGATTTTCACCTTTTTTATTAAAAAAAATTACTAATAAATGGGGCCCACCACCATATATATATATATATATATATTACACATACATCCAATAATAAGCAAACAAGAGAATATTAGAAGTGTAGTTAACTGGTAAATAAAAAAATTGTTATTATAATTAAAGTTTAGTCTAAAATAATAGTAAGAATCGATTAGGTAAATAATTGCGAATTTTTTATTTTCATTTTCATTATTTTGGCTTCAATTATGAACTTTAACTTTAACTAATATATATAAACCCTAAACCCTAAACTCTCTGTATATATTTTGGAGAGTAAGTTGAATAAATATATGGGGGGTAAACATATAAAAAGAAAATAGAAATTTATTGCCTTATAATTTTAAGGAAATGTCTACTATACCCTCCCGTCTCCTACGATTAGTTATCACTTGTCCATACTATCTTCGAGTAGTTTTATATTACAAAGCAATGCTATTGTTTAATTAACCATAGGTACACACCTTTAATTTTTAAATTCTACCAAATTAGAAGCTTCTATTCTATAGGGGAATAATAATAATAATTTTAATAATAATATAAAAGAGGATCATATCATATCATATGCCCCAATTGGCCTAAGAGTGAAGTATTGAAAGGGATGTAAAATGGGGGCCATTTTGTAAAATCACATGGTCACATAAGACCCCATCTTTCATGTTGGGATTCATCATTGTATTGCAACAAAGAACATGTGATACCTCAATGCATCAAATATTGGTGTATTAATTGTTTATATATTGAAACAATTTATCTTCCAAAATTATGTTAATGTGCCTTATCACATAATTTAAACTTTAATTAAGGATGTTTGATACTGTTATTCTCTGTATTATGTTCAATTTTTTTTACAAAATAGTAGAAATGTAGTTTGTTCACATCAGAAAAAGTGATAGGGTTCATGCACTATAAAAGTAACATTTGAAGTTGGTTTTCAATCATCCAAATTAGAAACACTTTGAAGTAAGTTGTATTCTATATTATGGACCATAAACACATATGGTGCATCAAAGACTTGAGAAAATGACCAAGAAACTTATAAGAAACACACCGTAGTCAACACAAGCCCATTGTTAAGCTCATTATTCTTGTCCAAATATAAATCAACAGGTGAATTTACAATTTAGGAGAAAAAATAGTTCAAGTGTTCCTCCTAAACAAGTAAGAAAAATGAACACTGATGAAGAACAAGCTACCGACACTCCAACACTCAAGTTAGTAAGGGATTCAAACGAGTGAACGTAGTAGAGAATAGTCGTGAGTGTTTTCAGCGTACATTTGACAAATGATTTTGATTGCTTACATAGATTTAGCATTCTGTAACATGCACTTAGTCTCATAAGACGATTTTTAGTAGACGGCTTAGCGGTTTCATAAATTAAAGAAGGGTGTGGTGTTTGATTGAAAGCGGTAGTTTAGACAATCGAACTAATATGATTTAGGAAAAAGACCATCACCAAAGGAAAAAGAAAAGAAAAGAAAAGATATATTCAAATATGCAACTCATTTAAATTCTAGATGGAAAATAATCATAATTATTACTTTATTTGACCCCTTAATCAAGTAATATGGCTCTAATAAGTACACGACTCAATTGACATAAACTTATACCGTTGATTTTGAAGTCTAAGATTTGATATATTCATTCCATGTTTCCTTAAAAAAAAAAATTGTTTCCGTCACTCACAAAATTTTTGGATCATAAACCAAACATGTTTTTGTGAGTTAGAAAAGGCAGTCGAGATTGTGAAATAAAAAGTGTTTTTTTAAATTTTTTTTTAATTATTTGGAACTAAACATCAATTTTCCACTAACCAACAATGAAGTCGGAGAAGAAAATGTAATTATGGTGGAAAAAAAGTTAGTCATTTGTTAATGTAATGGACCAATAGGAGCAATGTCGGCAGGGGTCAAGACGGCGACGTTTTGAGATAATAAATTAGCTAAAATCTACCTTTTTAATTTTATTATATTCACATTAATATTAATATCCGCCTAATTAAACGGATAAAAGTCGCTGTCGTTTTGCTAATTCACTTGTTTTAGTAGACAAATCCACGAGGTTACATGTCGACCAAATTTTAAGCAATTTCCGAAAATTTTGTGTTATTACTAAATTCAATTTAATTATGGAACCGAAATTTACTCCTATTTTTAACCTCTAAAGTTAATAATAAAATGAAAAAGAAAAGACCTTTTAACTTCCAACAAATAATTTGAAAAAAAAAAAAAAATAGTTAGACCGATAATAAGAACTTTTACTCAAGGGCAAAAATTGCATAAAAGGCGAGAGAAGGGTTGATCACCTTTTTAATATAGAAATCAATGATATCGTATCGTTTGTTGATATGAGTATAATTAAAGTGGTTGAATATTGTGGATCTAAGAATAGTGCAATGCTTAAAGCATATATATATTATTGACTAAAAGGTACATTTGTTTAGTAACGCTACTTGGTCCAGTTTTTAGATGTTAGATTAAAGTGGCGATGAATAACACAAGAGCAATATCTAAAGAAAAGCTATAAACATCGAGGAGTTCTTAGTCAAATACTTTATGAGGTTTATGTCAACCCAACGTCCGGTAAGAGAGGTCCATTAGTAACAATTAGAGTTGTAAAGATCAAACGTTATATATTACTATAGTCTAAATGCACTTTTTTTTTAGTAGTGATTTGATTGGTGAAAAGCTCAAGACACCGATACTAGGTGAGATCAATAGTCAACCCAAGGGTGCACCATAATCAAAAGGGTTCCATGTGCCACCAAGTCTCTCGACCTAACCCATTATCACTCTAGTATCGTGTCTTTCACTTTTTCATATGTGTCTCTTGATGAGACTCGTTTGAGAACGAGCTAACAAGCGAAGCTAGACAGCAGTTGTCTAAGTTATCTCGATTGAGTTACCTTGTCAAGTGGGCAAAATCCCGCTCACTAGAAAGGCACAATTTATTGGGCTGAAACTTTTTGTGTTAAAGAAATGTATTAGGAGTAAAGCAACAGAGGAGGAAACAAATTTTGTTAAAAGAGAAACAATATGAACATTTCAAAGTATCAAAAGCCCCTAACTGTAGATTGCACAGCACTACCAATCTTGGGCCATTAGCTGCTTCTGTTCACATTCTAAATTGGCTAGTTATTCTTTTAAGGCCATTTTTTTTTTCTTTTTTTAAAAGAAAAAGTGATATCCATGAATGTTTAGATGAGCTTATCCACACCTGACCAATTTGATATCAAAAGAAACTCATAGAAAATTAATACCAAATATGCCTTTTTATTGGATGAACAAAACAGAATGTTCATCCATTATTATTGTATCTAAACCAATAACCATGGTAAAAAAAAAAAAAAAAAAACTACAAAATATGGGATGAATAGAATAGGGATCCAAAAAGACAAGATACAATGCAGAATCAAGTCATAATCATTATACATCTAAGAAGGTAAAAATCAAACACTGGGAAGACTCATATTTTGCATGTAAAATAGTACACAGATACTACTTTGAATTCTAAAAAAGAAAAAAAAACTCAAACTAATTAGGAGAAGGATCCTATATGTCTATCTTGATATCCAATCAGTTCTTGTAGTACAAAAAGGCAGATACAATTGTGCAAAATATCCCTCCATGGGATGCCATGCTTGTTCCCAGGATAAATATGCTTAGACAATTTCAAAGACCCAATGTCTTAGCTCCATAAATTATCTCTAATGGCATGTATATGATCATTCCTGCAGGTATATTTTAGCTTATCACTAGACAGAACAGAAATCTTTTTGTAATAAGCTCACTGGCAGCAAGTAATAATAAGCATGGTAGGTTTAACTCACATCAGCGTCAGATCTAGCAGGAGATGGACTACGAGAATCAACTGGTTTATCATCCGGTGAGCCATTATCTCGCTTTGGTGAATGTTCATCGTCGCTTCTACCCCTAGATGGTGGTGTCCTACGTGGAGATATGCTTCTCCGAGTATCAGGGGAATGTCGGGTGGGCGACATGCTGAAATCAGTATAGAATCCGTTTCCAATTAGAATACAGACCCACAAAAAAAGAAAAGAAAGAAAAGAATAACAATGGATGATTATGAAAACCTTGTTGGTGTCATGGCAATGTGAGATTTATGTGAAGTTAAATGAAAACGAATATCCGAAACAGTTTTTCATTGTTCAGCCAAGCATTCAGTCCCCAATTTTTGTTTAGTTTACATATATTAAAATATGTAACATTTAGTCCTTGAACTATAATGAGTAACAATTTAGTCTATGTACTTTACAGTTGGTTACGCTTTTGTCCCTGCCCAGAAGAAAAAAGTTATAAAGATTTAATAAAATTTAAAACTGATTAGAGATCAAATTTGTCAACTATAGTTGCCGTGTAACAAATAATTTTGATGCCAATTTTTACGATTGAGACTAAATTGTTATATGCTAAAAGTATATTACAAAATTGAAAGCACGTGGACAAAACAGAATAAATCGTTATCATTACAAACTAAATTACAAAGACTAAATCATTACTTCTATGGAAGTCCAGGGACCAAAAAGCCAAAAGTGTTTTTTTAAGCTCCAAACAATACTTGTGGAATAAGATGGCATTTACTTAGTTTTAGTCTCACAAGCCTACTTTGAAGAACTAAGGTTGTTATTCTTAAGAAAATTGTGGACTGAGATATTTAGCCACCCGAAACAGCTAATGGTTTGGCAAACATTACCCATTCCAATGTTGTAAGGACTTAAGACTATCCCACAAGAGAGTAATAAAATTAAGAATTTATTTGTGTACCTTCTATCAGAGTGGCTAGCACTACGCCGTTCATCATCATCTCTTCCCCTCCTACGATCTTTACTACGGTCAGGACTAGCACTGTGACTCCTACTACGATAGCGTTCTCGCTCACTTCTGTGGGGTCTATCACGATCATATCTCTCACGGCTTCTACTGCGGCTTCTTCTCCTGTAATCCCTATCCCTATAGTCATCACGGTGCCTGAAATGTTTTTGCAATCCATAAGAGAAGGGTAGAATAACCAGCTTGCAACAATGAGATTACAATCAACTGCCTGTAATGATAAGAATTTCCATTTAAGACAAGTCTTATTAACCACTCGTTCCTTATCCCATAAATATTTTGTTAACACCAGTTAATCAAATACAAGTTCAGAAAAAATCCAAGGTAGCTTCATACAATAATTGGTGACCCCAAAAAAAGAAATAAAAAGAACCAGTATGACTACGTATTTTCAATATATTGCTTCAAGCAATAGACTAGGACCAGTCTAAAATATCCAGAACATCTTAATTTCATCACTCCTTGTGTTTACATCTTCTCTGAAATCCACAAAATCTAAGACATGGATTCAAAGGACTAATGACCGTGCGTTGTATAACCACTTAGGTTGGTGAAATAACAAGGCAAGGCCAGAGCGATTACATTGATGAACCAAATCATTAAAAAAAAAACAAAAGACTTTCTAGAATTACTTAATTGCATGATGCAACATACAGTATGCAGCATTGGAATTTCAGAACTCCTTCATGCATCAGACGTTAAATGAAGGAATAGTTACAAATTATATCCTTATAGTTTGTACATTTTGCAATATGCACCTGTTTCAAAAGATTCATATTGTTTATCAAGAGAAACCATATCCTTGCGTTACAATTAATACACATAGCTATATCTAAAGCAGAAAAAAGGATGCAAGTCATCATCCTAAATGAACTACCAAGGAAATATAATCCATAACCAGAGAGGATAGCGTTACCTCTCTCACTCTAAATGACTATGCAGAAGAGTAGATTGAATTTTTGTTTGGATTCAGAATTAACTGGGGGTAATTCAATTACCTCAAGAAAATATAAAATTTTTCACCAGAACTCTGATACGAGTTCATATGCATTTAGACAAGAACTCTCACCTTGAACGTGGACTGCGGCTTCTTGACCTTCCCTTTGTCTTCGATGATGACTCCATTACTCTCCCTTTACGACTGATAAAACCCAAAACTCAAAAATCAAAACATGTGTGACAAATTACATACAAAACCATTTAAAACAATTTCTCATAAACTCACATTTTCTCAGCATTAGGACCGTACTTAGCGAATTGAACCATAATTTCTCTGCCATCCAACATTCGTCCTAGATAGCAAAGTAGAAACCCAAATTGATTTCCCATAAAAACAGCAGCAAAGTTAAATTGAAAAAGCTCAAGCTTAATGTGAGTTTTCGTTCGAACTGAAGCTGACCATCAAGCTTATCAATTGCCTTCTGTGCTTCATCCGCATACTTATATCGAACAAACGCAAATCCTCGCGAATCCCCAGTCCTAAAAACGAACACCCATCAACCAATTACACACTCCAATTCATCAAAACCCATGAAAAAGAATATTAAAACAAACCTGCGGTCTCTGGGGATGAAGACATCGACGACCTTTCCATACTTGTCGAAAAGGGGGTAAAGATCATCGGCGGTAGTACCTGAAAAACAAGAAGGGGGGGGGGGAGAAATTAAAGAAAAAGACAGAGAAAAATAGATGAAGAATGAAGATAAGAGAAGAAATGGGATTGGAGATACGGAAAGTGATGTTGAGGACGAGGAGAGAGTAGGTATCTCTGATATCGGGAGGACCGGATCTTCCAAAGTGCGACATTTTTCTCTCTGCAGCTAATGGGATTCGGGTATGGAAAGAGTGGTGACCAGCAACAACAACGGCGGCGGATTCAGAGCTCGACCTCAACTAGGTCTCTGGTGGAAGAAAGAGATTCTAACAATTTTTGTGTATTTCTTCGAAAGTCCTTGACTTTAACTAAAATTTACGAATGACCCTTACTTTTAACTTATCCATTAACTCAAACAAGGTAAATTTCGAGTTTAGTTTCGTCTACTTTTATGTTTTTATTTAGGTTTTGATACTAATTTGGTCAGGACAATTGTTTGAGTTTTCGTATTACAAAATTCAAAATTATCATTTTTTTTTATGAACAATTGTTCAATCAAATCTTATTTTTTCTAATTTATCGGTACATATTGAGAGATTGCGCACTCAAATTTTTGTTATTTTTTAAAATATTATTTATCTTTCGATTGACTTTGTAAGTGTTTAGAAACATCTTTTTACATTTATAAATATTTTTTAAACGTCAATCCAAACATGCACTTGATCTTTCTAAATCATATCGAATTTTACTTAATTTTTCAAATCTTTCACACAAATATCATATTTTGCAAAAGGAGAAAATAAAATTTGAAAAATAGAATCATGTTCTTATCTCAACCAAATAATACTAGAGGGTCGTTCAAATTCAACCATCTTTTGGATACACCAACAATTTTATGGATTTGTTATATTTCACTATAATATTTGGTAAACATAATATAATTTGAGAAAAAAATTGAAAAAATATATAATTTGCTTATGAGATTTTTGAAAAAGCAATGTTTCTTTATTTGTGTTTTGGAAGATTCTCAAAACAAAAGAAAAAAACAACATTGAATTTATTGTTTTTACAATTTCTACTCAATTTTTTTAAAATGTTTTTAAAGAAGGACAATCAGCCGAAGTAATCAAGATATGAAATAAATTTAATAAAAATACAAATTTATTACAATCTAATAACATTTTATCAAAAGGGTATTTAGTACATCAACATATATGTATGTTTAAAGAATTAAATCACCAATATTCAATGGGCTAATCTAATGGGTATGTTCAAGTCCACCCAAGCTCGACCCAAACTTTGATTCAAATAGTCAATCTCAAAAGTTAGGTCATGGGCTTGACTAATGAAGATTAGGACTACTAATTCAAATCCAAAAAATGCCTTAGGTCCTTAGAGCTCGGGCTTGAATCAAGCTCAAACGTTCACTTTTCAGTCCGTCGGACCAACCTAACGATGAGGGTGTTGTGGACGTTTGGTTAGAATCTATTTCTTCATAATATGATTCAAGTGAAGGATACCACATGTATTGAATTCTTTTGTTACTTTCCTTTCCGTGGGCCCATCTATACTGAATTAAAAGCTCTATTTCATCATTTTTGTTTTAAAAAATTAAAACTATAATATTCTTGAACCATAAGGTGATCATAGTAGATTCAACAAGTCTAATTAAACCAATGGCTTATATTCATTAACAAATAATTATTTCTTTCTTTAGTATATCACCTACTAAAAAATATGTTATATTATTTATCAATCGATTGTCGAATAGTCTTTTAACTTTTCACAAAAAACACATGAAATTGTTTTGATAACTCATAATATTGAATCAATATGATACTTCGACTTTAGTTTTTCAAACTATGAATATAATGTATCTTTTATTATTCTTCTTCTTATTACTATTATTATTTTCAATCTTTGTTTTCCTAAAAAAATCAAAAGAGAACCAAAAACATATAAGGTAAAAATTATGTTGCCTAAAGTTTAAAAACATTAATTCAAAATTCATTTTAGACGGATATTTTGAGCCATCCCTAAAATTAATCAAGAAAGCACACCATTAAAAATAAATTCTTCCATGGAAGGAAGTTCATGTTGACCTAAATTTATTATTTAAAATTTAATTGAAAGGAAATACATGGGTTCCAACACGTCATACAAAACAAGTATGGAGGATGATGAGGGGATGAAATCAACGGTCAGAGTGCATCCAACGGCTATAACCAACGGTCATAATCAAACTGACGGTAACAGACCTTGACGGTGGCTCTCTAAAAACCATGTCGGTAAATTACCCACTTTTTCCATATATATTTAAATTTGTAAATAAAGAACTAAAAATATCTCCAATTAAAATAATTATATATAAAAAGAAAAAGTAGCCGTTGCCATTCAACAAAACAACAAAGCTCTATAAAGTGATCGATCTAAACCCAAAAACCCATTAAAAATCTTCTCTTACAAAGAATCGCTAACAATTCCTCTGTAAATGGGTTGCTGAAAAATCCCATCATCAATTCTTTGGATCAATCAAACATATACATTTTTCTAACTTTTTTTCGATTTCTGGGTTGTATTAATATCTGTTTTGCAAAAGAAAAAAAACCCCACTTTTTTTGGGTTCTAATTCATGCGAATTTCTTCACAAAATTCAATCTTTTTGTTTCAATTGGGACTCTGTTTTCTTTTCCCCTTTTAACTGTAGCGTTTTCATTTTTGTTGATTTTCTCAGGTTCAGATCTTTGTAAAGTGCAGCAATGGAGGTAGTTTTGATTCCATTTTCTGCCGATCAATCTCGCAGTTTTAATCCCCAAAATTTCTCTCCGGCCACCGTTCACGGTGGTCTTCTTAACTTCCCTCTGTCGGGAATCCCATATAACAGCCGCCGTCACCACCAGCAACCGCCACTTCTCCCTTTGCCCCGGCGTCCACTTCCCCCTTCGGAAACCGGAGCCACGGCGTTTTCCCGCCCAAAGTGTATGAAATTCAGAGACCAATCTCTTACCCCAAAGAAATCAAAACCAATAAAACGAAGTAGAGGTCCACAGGTGGCGAAATCGACTGTGGAATTAGTGATCGTTGATTCCACGAATAGACTAGGGCCGGAGCCGAGCCACGTTCCTAAAGACTTATGGAGAGTTTTAGGATTACGGCCATCGGCGCCGCTGTGCGAAGGTACCCGGAGTTGGGAGACGACGGCGGAAATTGAGTTTTCGGGGTCGGCATGCTGCCAATCGCCGCCGCCGAGTAGCGTTCCACTTCCAAAATTCTCTCTGAGGCGGAAGGTGGTTGGACGTAACGTGGAGGCCGCCGGAGTAGACGCCGGCGCCACCGATAATCTCAGGCGACTTTTGCGCCTGAAGAAGGTTTAGGGGTTTGATTTTGAAAGGGTATTTGTTTATGTGTTTTTTGTGCTCACCACCTGGGTTTTTTGAAATGGGAGGTGACCAAAACGAAACCTGAAAATCTCTATTAACCTTTTTTAGGTTGCTTTTATGTTTAATATACATTAGGGTTTGTAATTCAACAAAGAAGATGGTTAAAAATGGTCATGGTGTTGGTCATTCAACTTTGATCTATAAGTATGTCTTAACTTTTTTAAATTGGTATTAATTTAGTCCTTAAATTAAAATTTAATTTACTCTTTATCGCCTTTTTAACTTTAAAACTCTTTTTTTTTTCCTTAAATCTCATCAAAGTAATTTGTAATTTGAATAAAATGACTTATAAAACGAATAAAATCTCACAAATAAATTGGTCTAAAAGGTCGAAGGACATACTCTAGGAACAAAATTACAATGGAGTGAATCATCTCATAATGATCAAAAGTTTAAGAGCTTTTGGTGGATTACAATGAAACCACCCAACAAATTCAAGGATATTGAATAGCACTTGGGTCATCATGTTAATTCTCTCTAGTCTGATGATGGCATTTAGTGCAGGTATAAAATGTGGTCTGCCCTTCATCAGCCGATCTCATCTGCATTTTTATTCAAACCACACTCAAACTTATGATTCTTTCTAATGGAAAAAAAAAGAAAAAGAAAAAGACATAAATAAACCCTAAATGTTTTGTTAATGTTTTGTTAAGTGTACCTGTCTGCTCTCAAACCAAGCTTCATCATTTCCACATTTTTCACATCTTCTCCTTTCCTGTCAAACATCACAACAGCTTCATATTAGTGGACTAATTACATATCTCAAGCAAAATAAAATACCATACACTTTCTCCTACTACCTTTGCTAGCTGCATTTTCTCTTCATCAATTAATGAAATTCCCAACTGCTTTCTAATTTCCTGCAAATTGCCACACGAGGGTTTTTAAAACGAAACTTTTCTTGGATGTCTGACAACCGAATAAATGGGGGGCATTATATCAAGATTAGATCATATGAACGTTTGCTAATACTAAAAATTTCACGGTTCCAGATGTTCAACCCAATAAGAATTTCCAGGGTCTGGTTTATTGATTTCCCTGGACCTAGAGAACATTATATAGATTCCTGTTTAAGCCCTTCTCACAATCCTACCAAGCATTATAAAAGTAGCAGAGATTATAAGAGTATGCTAAAGTTCAAAAGCATTGCTAATGGCGTGTTGCAGGGAGGATACTATGCCTTAGACCTAGAAAGCATGGGGATAATGTTTATGATTCAAAAGGCATACCTCAGCAGTAACTGTGTAACTTATTTCTCTACCGATGAGCTCTGAAACAAGCCACGAGAATTCGATTAGAGATGACAAATAAAAGAGTGCACAAACTATTAAAACAGTAGTTTCTCAATTGCATTTCGACTTCAATATCTCCAATCATGAAAGCATAGCACCAACTTCTAAAATAATTTGCTATACATCCTTCAGAACACCAATTTAAAGATGTATAATTGAATAACATTGAGGGAAATCATGATGGCACTTGGGCCCTTGAATAAGACGAGTACCAGCCTGAAAATTTAAATGAGTTTGATATGTTACAGTTTTTGCTCAGCTGAAAGTAGTTAGAATTTGGTTCCACATGCACTAATGGCTAGTACAGTCCTTCAACCATGTAATTGTAGTCAGGAGATATTCGATTTTAGTCATAAATAAATCCTGTCTTTTCCGTCCAGGTATTCTTATAGATGAGCTTTATTATTAGCAATCACCAATATTTCAGACATCTTAGGCGCAATACTATCAAGAACGATAGTGTATCAGGGGATGAGCAGAAGACTTATTAACCAGTATTTATGTTAATTTCTATAACTAGAAATTTCTCCTCAGGTAGTTATATCAACGATACAGGTTGAGTTCGTTCTTATTTGTAAAAGGAAGCTAACTGACCAGTTAACTAACTGACTAAGAGAGAGGGAGGGCATCTGAAAGATCACCGTCCCAAACAAAGAATTTAACCTTCTCGGGGTATCACTTTTCCCCTATCGCATTTTTATGGAGAAATTACAGAAGTCATCCATAGGTAGGAAAATAGGTTTCAGAAGAAATCAAATTTTCCAAGGTCCATCTTGCTAGTTCAAAAAACCAGCTTTCAAAATAATGAACAACTCAGCAAATGCATTGACCTACATCAGTCAGTTGCCATCTGAAGTAAAGGTTCCAATTGTCAAAACCCCAGCAGTCTACCGTACTAAGCTGAGAGGACGACATAATCTTCAATGGTCTGTGTTGGAATTCTACTTTTACAGCCAGGTCTCTACTCCTGTAGGTTTTTATTTAGCATAAAATTCCAACGGCTATTTCTAGTCTTAGTCAAGGCCAGGCAAGCTATGGGTCCAGATCGTTTTTCCTTAGAATTTTTCACAAAAGCTTGGGATACCCCCAAGCATGATAGCATGTCAACATCTAGGCTTCTTTAAGAAAGGAATTCTCATGTGAATTTTCCAAGATTTATACTGCCTTTATGGCTAAGGATGACGGCAAGGAAGTGAAAGGCAATAGACCTACAAACCTCCCTAGCGAGGGGCTCTTACAAAATTCTTGATAAATGTTTGAAAATAGGTTCAAAACCATCCTCTCTAAAATCATCTCAAAATTTCCTCTAGCTTTGGTTGTATCGTTCCAAATTATACTCAATTCTTATGGACTCTCGTCAGTGAATTTCTTGGTTCTTTTCTGAATAGTAAAACTAAATGAAAGGTTTGGCCACATCAAGGGATCATCTTTCACCCTTTTTTTATCCGCAGATGGCTTCAACTGCTTAATCTAAGTGGAAGGTTCTTTGTGTGACTGTGTCCGATTTGAGATAGTTTCTTTTTTTTTTTTTTTTACAATCATCCATCCTAATGAAAGCTAGCTTTTCATCAAAATAATGATAGTCAACTTATCTATGCTTTGATTCAAACCAAATTGCACAAGCAACCAGTGCAGCGGTAACCTTCTCAAATAAAAATCCTGTGAACTAAACACTGATGTTGTGTAAGAAACCATGTTTTCAAAGCAGAAGATGCTGCAATTTCCCATATAGAAATTCTTACTCTCCTATCTACAAGAAGTTTTTTTTAAAAAAAATTAAGTTGATAGATTAAGAACAACCAACCTGCACAATCCAGACACAAACTATTCTATTAAAAATATTAAAAAGAAAAACAGAAACTCAAGATAGGAAATGGGAAAATAGGCGATGCTTCTCACATTTTACTCAGATAAACATGAAGGAAAAATGAACTAAACGACAATTTACTAAGGTAAAAACAGAGCTTACTTGTAGCAAGATATACTCGATTAAGAACTTAATCATATACGTAATGAGTGTTAGAATGTTTAAATTATCCAAAAAAAAAGTTAAGGTAAATAACTACAATGCAATAAGTTTAAATCCAATGTTAATGCCCACCTTTTGCACTTCGCCTAGACTTGCACAAAGGACACTCAACATATTTCGTTGAGCAGAACGACAACATGGTTCCACACAAATTGCAAAACAAGAAGTCATGTCCACGAGAATAAGCCATGAGTGGCCTCGCTGCTTCCCGAATAGCTTCCTAACTAAAAATGTCTACAAAAAAAAAAAAAGAGTTAGAATAACCATAAGAAGTTCAAGTACAACAAATAAGAGAGTAGAAAATTGCTAACACTCTAAAAGACAGGAAAGTTACGGCTAAAAAGGGTGGTAGAATTGTAATAGCAAAAAGGGGATTAGGGTAAACATAGTTCCCACAGAAAATAGGCTGCAGAAGAAGCTAATTAGGGGAAATTAACAAAGTTATAGGAGAAATTGGAGCTTCATCAATAACCAGTCAATTCTCAAATTTTGTTTCTATTTCAAAAAAATCTAGAACCAGTCAATAAACTAAAACCTCAATGGAAAAACGTGAAGGAACTCATACCCACAATAGATTAAAAGGAACATAATGAATCAAAAGAATAACTAAGATGGGTCATCCAGATATCCGAAAAATAACAAGTAGTAAGCTCAATTTGATCGGTTTGATAACCTCAAACTAGCCCAGTTATCATCTATAGCTCAATATTTCTGCTAAAATTAATGAAGCCCAAGAAAGAGCTTTCACAGATTTCTTGTCGAAAAATTAGCCAAAGAGAGGTGAGACGGGCGGAGATATGGATTAATGATCGATCTAAGAGAGAACTTGCTAAAGCAGGACGATGAAAACAAGATGGTTTCATCCTGGGTTCTGGGTTCTGGGTTTTGGGTTTTGGGTTTTGGGTTTTGGAAGCTTGAACCCTCCGGAGCAGCACTGTAAACTGGTTCGGTCCGGTTTTGAAGAAAAGGAACATGGACCGAAGCGACCGCTCGAAAGTGTGGATATTCATCGAACCGCGCGGAAATTGGAACCGGACGGAAACCAAAAGTCGGAAATAAGAAATTGGATTTCATTAAAAATTATCGCAACCAGGCTCACCGGATCATTGATGGAAGAGAAAGGATGAATATGGTTTACTATTTTACCTAGAGACGACTTGTGGGGGTGAGATCCAGTAACGAGCTGCAGCGAGCGGCGGCGGCGGGTGACGAGCCGGCAAGAAAGCCAAGTCTGGAAAATCACGGAGGCCTGAGGCTAGAAGGTGAAAGTAGGGTTTTGCTTTTGTTTTCTTTTTCCTTCAAAAGAATATAATTTGACATTATTTTCGAATATGCCATTAGATAGGGTTGGGCCTAATGAAACCATAGTACATAGATAGTTAGACTTTTTTTTTTTTTTTTTTTTTTGGCAAATGGCCATAAAATAAAATAAAATAAACAACTTTAAATAGTGGGAGTTGGTGAGAGTGAGCTTAGTTAGCGTTAATTGGGTCGATGTCTCGTTTTAGAGATTAGAGGTATTAATGCTCCAACCTCCAATTGTTCTACTAAAAAATATTGTAGGAGTTGCAATTATGTCCTTAATATTTCAATTTTAAAAATGGCTTCAGTTGCAAATATAATCATTAGATTTAGAGAATTAGCATATGGAGCAATATTTTATCAATGATAGTGGTCTATCACCAATAGACCATAAGAGTCACTTTGCTATATTTTCAATTTTTTTTAAAAAATTGTTATACACTTTTTTATTACCCATTAAATTGTTACTCATGTTAAAATTGTTGTACTATAAAATTCATATAATTGTATAAATTGTAATATTTGTACAAGTTTGAAAGTTTAATTTTATCATTTGTGGGTCTAATTTTCTAAAATTGTTATAGATTTCAAGGTCCAATTTCTAAAAAATTTAGAAAAATATGCACAGGTGACCTAAATAAAAGGCCAAAATGAAAAATGGGTATTTAAAAAAAACCAATGAAAAGTAGTTTTTTACTTATGTAATCACCATGTAAAATTACCGCTTCAACCTTCAACTTTTTCATCTTTCTCTTTTCTTCGTTTTGCAACTTTTTTCTTTTTTTTTTCTTTCTTCTTCTTCCCTTCGCCTTTTTTTTTAGATTATTTTCTTCGAGTTTATTTTCTTTTTGCATGTCTTCTTCTAGTTTTATACTTTTTTTCTTTTGTATCTTTTTTTCTAAAATTCTTCTTTATGTTTTTTTCTGCATGTATACTCTTTTCTTTTTTTGTGCTTCTTTAAGTATTGAGCATCGAATAACAAACATGTACAACATAAGTAAAACATAGATCATCGAACATCGAGTAGCTAATAGCTAGTATCGAGTATCGTGCATCAAGTAGCGTTTCACAGTTGCAAATGCGCATATGGTTTTTAAAGATGAATTAGTAAATTCACAAGACGTTGATGCAAACAAGAGACCATTTTTCATTCACTCTTAAAATACGAGTCATTTTTCATTTGGGCCTCCAAATAAAGGTCATTCGTACAGATTACTAAAAAATTTAGTCTCAATTTTTAAGAATAGATGTTCGGATACTCATGGAATAGTGATTGACGCTTTTATCTTTTGACTTGGCTATAGTTCTCCTCATTTAAAGGGTAAAAAGACTTTTTTCTTTAAAAGCAAATGATGGTGTTCTTCGACGTTAGGTCTATCCTAATAAGTTAATTATAAAATAGGTGAAGGAAAATACTTTTTTCTCCCTAAATTTTGAGTTTGGTTTTTATTTGATATTGTATTTCAAGATTTACACTTTTAAGCTCCTTTTTTCTTACTAAATATCCACTTTTCATCTTTAGTGGTAAAATCCACTAATTAATTCAAAATAAGTATAATTAATTAAATTTTACTATTTTTCATTACTATCAATAATTTAATTTAAAATTTACTCTATAATTATTAAAACTAATAATAAACATCAATGCTAAAATGAATATTCATTTAAAAATCCAAATTAAATGTGTAAACCGTAAACTTAAAGAAAAATTGAAACAAAATTCGAATATCATGTATAAAATTATAAAACTCATACACTACATTGAAAGTCAAATTCAAAACTAAAAGAAAAAAGAGTATAATAGTTTGAAAGTCATGAACATGGAAAAATTAAATTCAAAATCTAGAGCCAAATAAATGTTTTTTTTTAAATTAAAAAAAAAACATAAAACAACAAAGGAGAGCTTCATTAAGTGAAAGTAAAATAACAATAATTTGAAATTATTATTATTAATATTATTATTATAGTGACGTCCATTTGTCTTTGGCTTTACATGGAAATTTAAAATGAAAAAAAAACCCAACATTTAAAAAGAAATTAAAAGAAAGAAAAAAAAGGCGAATCTAGAGACTCAAAATAGAAATTAATAAATAAAATAAAATAAAATAAAATACAACTATTCTAATTTACAAGTGTGTAGGGGAAAAAAGAAAAAATTAAAAAAAAAAAAGGATAATATTTAAAATAGAGACATGTGGGTGAAAGCATTTTGAATTTGGAAGCGGCGTTAGTGAATCTCGTGAGTGATTCCCGCAATCAGTGGGATTCATTCATTTTTCATTCCCGCAACCTTTGTTTCCTTATCCTTTACATCTTTATACCTAAATTCAATTATTTAGTATTCTCGATATGATTTCCGTTTCTACACGTTTCAGTCATAACTCCAATCTATCACTTCATAATTGTTGTATTCATTTAGAAACGAGCATGACATACCAAAATAATCGATCGATTGAAGATGAGAAGGAGTTTTGATCGATGTTGGTTTGTGAAAAATCCAAACCGACATCATTTAAACAAAATTTGAACATTTACTTTGATGGTGGTTTGGTCGAAAAATCGATTCTGATCAAACTATGCTCCCCCTAGATGTATTAAAAAAAACTATAAAGTCTTGTATCGATATCAATGTTATTTTTAAAAAACTATAGGATTGGACATACTTCTATTTAATAGTCGGCCGCTCTCATGCTCGTTAGTAAAGTGAGTTTAACCTAATTCAATGTATTGTGTTATTTAGAGTGATTAAATAAGTTGATTATTAATTTAAGTGATTTTTAGAGAGGATTACTTGTTGGTTAAATTAATATAAAAATGCAAAGTTTAGATTAGACGTAGAGTAAGGCACGTCTCTATTCTTCGACCTCAACAATGTTGCTCCCCACGTTCCATTAATTTTGCAACAGTAACATTAATAATTATTTTAAAATATTAGATCACAAAATAATAAATAAATAAATAACTTCAAGTTCCATAATAGTTGAAAGTTATAACCTAGCCACAATAACGAGGGTCGAAAGTATTATTTTTTTATGGACTCCAACAACCAACTTTGTTGATTTAATAATTGGTTTTCGTGAAATTGAGGTCTCTCTTTACGACACTCAATTTCCGAATGTGGGATAAAGTATGTATATTTGTGTTGTTCAAGTGGAAAATGTGTATTTAACTTGGTTTTAATATGTTACAGCCATGTTTACGAAAACAATATATTAAAGTTGGATCTAAATCGATATCAATTAAAACAAAAGACTCGATTGATAGCGATTAAAAAGAACATATATAATAACTAAACATATTATTTTTTTTGAGTTAAGTTGGATTTGATACGTAACACCTATAACTTGTCTAGTGTATCTTTATGGTTAAAGTATATGAACCAAAATAAATACCGGAGTAAATTAAAAAATAACGAGAATTTGTAAAATTAAATAAAAAAGAAAAAAGAAAAAGGAGTGGGTATTTTGTGGTAGAACAAAGAAGAAGAAGTGGTATAGCTGGCAGAAGGTGGGGAAGGCCGGCGAGCGCTTCAACCGCATTTCATTTCTTTCCCTCTTTTCAAAATTAACCCCATTTTTCCTCTCTCTCTTCTTTCTCTTTCTAACCCCCATTTTTCCTCTCTCTTTCCCTCTCTCTGCTCCTGCAATTTGGGATCTCTCTCCACTTTCAACAATTCAGATCCCCCACCATTACCCTTTCATGGCTTTCTCTTGATTTTCTTATTTCCTCTTTCTTTTTTTTTGTTCCCTCTTGCTGTCCCTCATGAACAATCTATTCTAAACAATACCCATTTCGAGTTATAACGCATTGTAGTTTCTGGGGTTCAGATCTGGTGCTTCGACATGAGTGCGTCCAGGTTTATAAAGTGCGTAACGGTTGGTGATGGTGCTGTGGGTAAAACCTGTATGTTGATTTCATATACGAGTAACACCTTCCCCACGGTGAGTTTTTTTTTTGTTTTTCTTCCATTTTCGGGTTCTGGGTTTGCTTTTATTTTCGATAAAGGTCATTCTTTTTTGCTTTTCGTTTGAGGGTTTTAATGGATCTTGTGGAAGAATCATGGGAAGAAGGAGATATTAATGGTTTGCTATCAAGAACATTTTCCTTTCCTTTTTTCCAGTTCTCCATGAAATAGATTTTAATGGGAGCAAAATGAAGGGTTCAATTTCTGGATTCTTTTTTGAAGATTGTTTTGTGTGTATACATTTTGAAAGGTTTGAGTGAGATTGGATGATGATGATGAAATTTTATTCTACTCCAATGATTTGGAATGTGAAATTTTTTCGGCGTGTTCTTACCTGTGGTTGGAGCTTGTGTAGTTGAATCTGTGCTCGAGATGTCCGCTTTTGGATAATAATAGTAATGCACCCTGTAAAGTCACATGCTAGCAGACAATCTCCCAATTGGAATCCTCTGACTATTCTCTAAGAGATTCAATTCATTTCTTCTTCTTCTTTGACCTTTACTTTGAACTTGAATTGTTTTCCTTTTCTTTGGTCAAGACTACATGTTTGATTGAATACTTCAACACTTATATGCTGATATATGTTATCTTGAGGTTCTGAGTTCTTATTTGATGGTTTTCTTTAGCTTTCCTTAGTTTTAAGTGTATATTTTATCAAAACATTGAACAAGTATATATTGAGATTCGGAATTTTTTTAGCCTTCACTCCATGAATGGAACTGTTGATCTCTTTTAACCTTTCATAAGCACTTCCATTTCTCAGCACATATGTCCCTTTCTAATTTGCAGGACTACGTGCCTACCGTTTTCGACAATTTCAGTGCAAATGTGGTGGTTGATGGAAGCACGGTCAACCTAGGACTATGGGATACTGCTGGTAACCAAATGATGAGAGTTCTAATTTCTCCACCCAATAACCAACTTGGTCAGTTCATTTTATGTATAGAAGGAATTTAAAATTGCTCTTTTGAACAGGTCAAGAGGATTACAATAGATTAAGACCACTGAGCTATAGAGGTGCTGATGTTTTTATTCTTGCTTTCTCTCTCATAAGCAAGGCCAGCTATGAAAATGTTGCCAAGAAGGTACCAAGCTGTAGATGACGTCAATTATTCTGCTAACTCGCTGGATATGCACTGTACATGCAAAACTACCTTTGCTGATGACCTTTTTTTTTACATTTTCCTGCAGTGGATTCCTGAATTGAGACATTATGCACCTGGTGTTCCAATAGTCCTTGTTGGAACTAAACTTGGTAAGAATTATTTATTCATTTTGAAGTCAGCTTTGTATTTTCACGAATGGGTTAGGGTTAAGCAGTTAATCTGGTGCTTTAGTAGAGCAATGGATCAGGAAGCATAGTGAGTCGATCCTGATCTTCAGTAGCAGTAATGGGTTAATCTTAGAAAAATAGACCTATCATTTTCTCCATTTTTCGAAATGTGTGCCTCCATCCGCAGGTGATTCAATTGTTTTTGTGTCGTCCATTTCCCACGTTTGTTTAAAGTAGTAGTTCATAGCATGTAGTTACTAGTTACTGTTGCATCATCTTCAAGTTTTACCTTTCCCCATTACTTCGATATCAACACTAATCAAATGTTGGCATTTGCCAATATAAGCATTATTTAGTTAAAACCATCACTAGTTAGATCGTAGGTTTGAATCCTCCACCTTATGTGTGGTGTAATATTCTTGATAAATATTAAATAAAAGAATGACAATCAAATCATCCTCATGATTATCATGAGGATATTATCGCAATTCCAAGGATAAGAACAATCATCTCATTGTATTTCATTCTTAGATCTTCGGGATGACAAGCAGTTCTTTGTAGACCACCCTGGTGCAGTGCCCATTTCCACTGTTCAGGTAATGACTTTATATCTACACTTGTCTCTAAACATTCGTTGGTGTATGTACAAAGACTTTTTTGGTTGATTTTGCTGTTCTTAACTGTAGGGAGAGGAGTTGAGAAAAGTCATCGGAGCTCCGGCATACATTGAGTGTAGTTCAAAAACCCAGCAGGCATGGCACCTATCTGATTTTGTTTTGCACAGCTCCTGTTTCTCGTATCTGTGCATATGTTTTATTCATGGAACTTTGTTGCAGAACGTGAAAGGAGTGTTCGATGCAGCCATTAAAGTGGTGCTCCAGCCGCCAAAGTCTAAGAAGAAGAAGAAGAAGTCACAGAATGTCTGTTCCATCTTATGATCGCAGAAGGATGATGCTTTTGCTCGTGCCGAAGGAACGACGACTTCATATGTACTCACCTTTTTCTACGCATATCTTCAATCCATGTCATCCCAAGGAAGTGGCAAATGATGGACCATATCATATCCCCCAAGCTGACATTCCAAGATGCAAATAGAACAGTGATGATGTTTGTTTCTTATTTTGCAATCAGTTTGTTAGTGATGACCAACATTGCTAACCCCAATTTGTCTGTTTGAATTGTTCATGTATTAATGAGATACCTAAAACGAACTGCTCCCTGGGCATGAACATGGTTAGTACTGGTAACATATTTTGTCTAATTCCATTCACATGATGATGATCAAGTCTATGACTCCTAATTGCTTTTATGACACACTAATTGTGCTTTAGCTTGCTTTTCAACCACGCTCAACGAAACATTCGATTACTTTTTTAACAACTTTGTTTTGTTTTGATAAAATTAGTACATTGGACAATCATACATAGATAAATGGTAAATTGATCATAAACCGAATTTTGAGTGAACCTCTTAAATACTTGACGGATTCCCTAAAAATACTTATGATTCCGAATGAACCTCTTTAATACATTACATGCTAAATCAAAATTCGAAGTGAAAACAGATTCAATAGGTTAATAAATATGTTTGCGGAAAATATTCAAGTGCAATGGAATGTAGACAACTTCAACAAAGTTAATTGATGTCTGAGAGGAAGATCTTTGAGGAAAAATATACTATATTTTGTCATAAAACATATCTCTTAGCACTGCATATTTACATAATCTCTCCAACATGTCCGTCGTTTGTTCAATAATCACACCATACGAAGGGATAATAGGTACCCACCAGAAAGAACAAAATTGGAAGTCAATTATATTTGATTCTAAAATCAATTATAACGCCTAGGAAGACTATTATTCCTACTGGCGTACTGTACATATTAATCTGCAAAGTAAAGAATCCAAAATCAAAATGGGATCGTATAAGGCAATGAATAAACATCAGCATCGACAAGATATTGTCCTCTCGGCCACAGATTTGAACTTCTACCACAGCTGGGAACACTACTGAAAGCTTTGTTGTTGGCCATGGTACTTTGCCCATCTTGCTTTCTTGTCCTTCCGAAGAGCCATTCTTCATCATCAGCTTGTTGCTCCAACTGTAGTGGTGGTGCTACCCACTTCTCAAACAATGCCTCATAAGCAGATTCAGCAGAACTTCTTGTGCGAGAAGGTACATAATAACTACTGTCACTGACAGGAGGCAACGGAGGGTGTTCGACCTTTGGGTTGAACAAAGCGGGATTGACGGTAACAGCTGTTTCAGCATTGGCAATAGTGTTTCCATCTGTCTTTTGATAAACAGAATTATAGCGACCAGATGTAGAACACATCTGTTCGCTGCCTGCCGGTGAATCCTCTTGCTGGCTAAGTGAAGAGGCAAGTTTGATTCGGATGATTTTACCTGTTTATAATTGACAATATATTAGCGTTTGTTCAAGTGGCCATCATAACTTATTTCATAAAACAGTCGATTACTCATAAAGAGAACCCCACCAGGCTTACAACCTTCATCAGGCTGTGTTGCAGCATCCCTTTTTCTCTTGTGGTCGATCTGAGTTCCATCAGACAAGTAGGCAGGGCTTTGAGGCCATACAGGTTGTCCATGCTCTTCGGTGAGACCACTCCTTTCTAATTGTTCTGCTTCAACTTTGGTTCCATTTAGAAGGTCCTTGGCTTCTTTTAAGCATTTGTTGTGTTTCTGATCATTCAAGCCCTGGCTATGGGATGACTTTTCCTTACGTTCTTTACGTCCTTTGCTTTTGTGTTTCTTGTCCTTACTTTTCTCTTTCTTGTCCTTGGACTTCTCTTTCCTGTGCTTACGTTTCTCATTCTTTCTATCTCTCTTGCTCTGTCTTTCAGATTGGAGCTATAACCAACCAGAATAACCAGTTCAAAAAGAGCAGACGACAGAAGCACCAAACAGATCAACCATTCCCTAACTAATATAATGAAACCCTTCTAAACGGGTAGCTGTCCCCATTCTAAAGGACAGCTTTTATCTGGATTCAGATAAACAAATATTCTAACTAGCAAACTCATACATTCATGTCATGTATTCATATGCCTGAAGATATCAAAGGAAAAAAAGCCTCCACGAAAATTTGTTATAAGAGCGCTCATAATAACAAATTCATGGAAACCCTAAATGGCTTCCGTTTCAAACTTGCAGAAAACGATTTAGAAAACATTTAGAACCTGGGTTTTAAAAAGCATTTTAAAAAACCATGAAATTCACATGATGATTAAACGATCTATAAAAAACCAAGTCAAAAAGTCTATTAAATTGTTTTGATTTTAAAATTAGTAATACGTCCATACAAGATCCAAGAACGAAGAGTACGACATGCAACTAGCCGAACCCTAATCCACTAATCTATACACTTGAACTCTCAAAGATCTAAACTCGAAACTACAGTCCAAATAATCATTATGGTTATAACCCTCAGTCTCCATCGATACAAGAAAACCCACATGTAAAATTTCCCCCATCGTCGAAAAAATTTACAAGAAAAGCCGTTTCCTGATTACAGATTATATATACCCCCATCCAAAAAGTTACAATCCCAAGAAGATCTCGCAATCAATTGGAATCATAACACAATTGAATCCAGCATACATTTATGAAAACCAACCAAATAGCTGAAACAAACCTTAATCGAATCGATCAAGGCCGCCTCGGTGCTAGCCACCTTCCTCACGTAACCAGGAGGTGGGTAAGGAAAGCAACGAGACATCGTGTGTCTACTATGGGAAGGGATTCGCGGCAAAGATTTCTAAGAAAAAAGAGGAGAAGAGATCGAGATTTGCTAAAACAGAAGAAGAAACGAGATTGCGATGAAAACCCTAGCGAAGAACAAACGAAGGATTTTTCGTTGAGGCGAAAAGTTGGAAACCTAATTGCCTCTTACGCGGCTCTCAAATGGGGGAGGCCCTCTATTTATACCGGAGTTCTACCGACTTGAGAGTGAAATACCTATTTTACCCATCTCCTTGTTCGGTGCGGAAATTCGTAGATTTTACGCTATTAATTATGTTTTAATTAATAATATTCAATTCTTATCTTATAATATTATTATTATTATTATTATTGAAACTTTTTATGTATGCAAATAGGAAAATAAAAGATTTTTTATGATGATTTTTTTAATCTTTATTTTTCTTTCCTTCATATTTTCTCGTCGCCAAGATTTGTGAGATTCGAACGATTTAATTATTAATATTTATAGATCAATTATATCATATAATTTAAAACTCATTTAAATAAAAAGAATACATATTATTACTTTTTATTTCTTTATTATAATTATAATTTATACATATCAATTATCACTTAGCTATATATTTAAATATTTGATGGTTTAGTTTAATTTTGAATTTAAAAATAAATCTAATAGAGTTAAGAAAATAAAAAATTAAAACAAATAATGATGCAAGTAAGTATGAAATAAACAGTTTTTCTCTTAATTAAAAAAAATGAGAATTTGAACTTTCTAAAGGGCGTTTTGGGAAATATAATAGAATGGAGCGGGTTTATTTGACGCGTTAAGTTCCGAAGAGTTATGATCTACTGAATCGCGGACCATCGTAATACCGTGCAGCGTCTTTTACATCAACGGCTGGTTTCATAGCATTTTCCTTTCCCAAAAACCCTTACAAAACCTCGCAAGGAAATTCCTACTTCCACCGTGATCTTTGTCGCCATGAGAAGGATTAACGGAGTTCATTTAGTCAGCCGAGTTGTAAGTGGTGATGCTGCCACTGCCACCACTTACCGGCAGCTCCTCCGTCAATCGGCGGTGCTAAGAACGGGCTCGGGATCGAATATTCGGTGTTTCTCTCACGGAGAGAATCCATTTGGTTTGTATTATCCTTCTTCTGCTCGGAAAGTTGCTGGAAATGCACGGTGTGCCTCTGTGGTCTCTTCATCTTTGGCTGAAGATTTGGTTAATGGCTCACCGCGTCCGTCGTTCATACCCAAGGATGTGGTTCTCTATCAGTACGAGGCTTGCCCGTTTTGCAATAAAGTTAAAGGTAATTACCCTAACGTTGTATAGGAATTTGTAGAATATCAAATTCTTGTCAACTTTAGGAAGGTGGGTTACAATTAATGAGAAGCAAATTTTTCACACTGAATGAAGCAAACTAGAACTCTTGCTGTGAAGTTGCAATTCTATTGCATCATTTCCTTTCTCGGTCTTTAAAGTTTCTGTTAAATTTCTTTTTGCCTCAGCATTTCTGGACTATTACAACGTCCCTTATAAAATAGTGGAGGTGAATCCTATATTCAAAAAGGAGATTAAGTGGTCTGAGTACAAGAAGGTGCCAATTCTGATGGTTGATGGTGTACAGATGGTGGATTCTACAGGTTCATTCTGATCCGAAAAGCACTAGGAAAATTGGAGTGTGTGTATACATATGTTATCATGTTGCAATGTTTTCAATTAGAGTAGTTCTAGATAATTGGCCTGTTTTGCTTGTACAGATATAATTCATAAGTTGTACCAAAAAATTCATCCCGAGAACTCTGCGTCGAACTCGGAAGAAGAAAAGAAGTGGCTTGGGTATACTTTTTTTCTACATATCAAGCTTCTGTACATTTTTTTTTTCAAGCAGGTTTTCTATGGACCCATTGGATTTTAGAGGCAAACAAAGCCTTTCCTGCTAAAGAATTTGACTGACTAATTTGTCTTTAAACATTTTTGTGTAGCATGTGTGACTGATGGATGTCTTGTCGTGTAGGTGGGTGGACAATCACCTAGTGCATGTTTTATCGCCAAACATATACAGAAATTACAGAGAGGCTCTTGAGTCTTTCAACTACATAACCACACATGGTATGATAGCTATGAACTATTTTTGCTGGCTTTATGGCATAGTTTTATCACGTTTCACTGTTTTTTTTACTGTTTGTTTTCCGACTTCATTATCTTGTCTTGTCACATTTAGTATTAATTGGTGTTTCTAAATTATAAAATATCATTCACTCTCTTATTCACTCTGAAATAGGCAAATCTCTCCTCATGAAAGTTGTTCGCATGGCTCGTGAATCTTGACAGCGGGGATTTAATATTTATGCTCATTTAGACATAAAACCAGCAAAATGTATATGTGTCTTTTATTCTATTTGTTTGTGTTCATCGGTTGCAGAGTTAAAGTGAGAGAACTAGAGCTAGATTTGAAATTAGAGAATATAAGGATGGAGGAGCAATGGTCTCTAAAATGCTATGTTCAGCAACAGGTTGATATGGCTTATTAGAAATTTATAGAGGATATGCATAGAGTCAGAATTTGCTCAAAATGTGATCAAATATGTTGGCAATTGTCAAGACTTCACCATTTGTAAGATTGCAGTTTTATGTAGCTGTATGCTAAGATGGTGCGTGAATGCTTTTGAGGCAGAGTTGAAGTAGCCTCAAGGTGTTAACTGTGCTAACTGCTAAATTTACATTTCTTCAAATCCAATCTTAGTGCTGTACATTATTATTCACTTTGTAACCCCCATTACTTTATCCTATTATTATATTCAGAAGAAAGCATCTTCAGCAGTTAATTTTTTTGTTTGCTTGTTTTTTTTTTCAAGTAGTGGAATATATAATATATTCTCAAGTGCCTAACTTGTTCTATAACTTTAAATATGGTGCAGGGAATTTTAGTTTTGCTCAAAGGATAATAGCAAAATATGGCGGGGCTACAGCCATGTATTTTGTTTCCAAGAAATTGAAAGAGAAACATAATATCACTGATGAGCGCAAAGCCTTATATGGAGCTGCAGAAACATGGGTGGATGCACTGAAAGACCGTCAGTTTCTTGGTATGCTTAACTTCATTCATGATTCTGCTCAGTTACAAATAAGTTTAAGATATTTGTGAAGAATAGTTCTATTTTACAATATGTCTGTCTCTGGATAGGTGGAGCAAATCCCAACTTAGCTGATCTTGCTGTCTTTGGTGTCTTGAGACCAATCCGACACCTTCAATCTGGAAAAGATATGGTCGAGCATACAAGAGTTGGTGAATGGTATACTAGAATGGAGAAGGCGGTGGGAGAATCTGCAAGGATCAACGCCTGAAGTTAGTACAATCTACAGTTTTTGTTTCTCAATACTACACAATGTCTTGCCAGGTTATAGAAAAATATCCAAACATTTAGAACATTAGATCATAAAAGCATCTGTGAGAATAATCTGCTAGATCCATGTTGCAAATTGCAATTTCTCTTGTCCTTTCAGACCCAGTCCGAATTTTTACTTAAAGGTGGTGTTGCCTCATTGTAGTTTACTGCATTGATTTTGGTGTAACAACCTTACAGGATCAAGGAGAGTTTTGATAAAACTTAATCTCTTTACAGGTTCAATATCAGTTTTGATCCTTTTCCATAAAGTAGGATTTACATTGGATCTCTTTCTTAAGGGCTAAAAAGCATAACGTGCTTAGGTTTGAGAACAGCTTAAATGTTGACAAAGAGTATAGATAAAACATAGGCACGCCCTACAAGAATTCCCAGTAAAAATAGCCATGGAGTTTAGAACAGCTTTAGTATTTCTGAGTCCATGATATGCCTTTACTCCCCACTTTAATATTTCCCATACCTCTAAGTTTCTGCGCATTCAACTCCTACTGTTCATGGATAACATGACACATGAAGGAGAAGGCTATCATATTTCTACAAGGTAGGGTGTTATCACCACCTTAGAAATGATCCTCTCTTGTTCATTTGTGTTGGTGCTCATAAAAAGCTTGATAGTTGGTGCTGTGTTCTGGCTCAGGAAGTATTCCCCCTCTCAATTATGAGACATGACTACTAAATTAAGCTGCCATTTACGTCTTGGTTGAGGTGGCTTCTAAATTTAGCAACATTTTCTGGGGTGAGGTCTGAACTTTTGTGGATAGTCACCAGTTCGATGTTTCGGTCACCTTTAGACTATGATCTTCAAGTAAATGGAGTGAAATATCAAGTCCAACATCCTAAAAAAGAACCAACGAGGTAGGGAATATTCCAATGTTGGAATACATTGGCTAGAAGAACCATCATGGGTTGGCCTAGTGGTAAAAAGGTCAATAACTAACTAAGAGGTCATGGGTTCAATCCATGGTGGCCACCTACCTAGGAATTAATTTCCCACGAGTTTCCTTGACACCCAAATGTTGTAGGGTCAGGTGGGTTGTCCCGTGAGATTAGTCGAGGTGCGCGTAAGCTGGCCCGGACACTCACGGATATAAAAAAAAAAGAAAATACATTGGCTAGAAGAGTTCATAGATCTACTATAACTAGTTGAACAGAATTCAGGATACCAGAGTGTGGACTGTGGAGGCTTTGAAAATTCAGGTTGAAATCCACCCTAAAGGGCTCTTCACTTACACCATAGTCACCTGTAGTTTTCCTATTAATCTGTCACTTCACACGTGTCTAACTAAGTCTTGGATAAGAATCTACTGTGTGTGTTAGAATGCCTTTGTTGTCGAACTGATCCATTAAATTGAAGAGTCTTGACCAATTTGAAAGATCATTTGACGTAATTGAAATAATTGTCGGTTGTGTTGTTCGATCAAGTAAGGGAAACTTGATGGAATTCATAACCGGCTCAATGTTAATTTTTATTGTCTTAATATTAAAAAACTAAGACCATTCTCCTCTTTGTCACCCACTTGACAAAATGGCAGGTATTGTCGATAAATAGAAGCATGTCTTGTTCATTAACATTTTGGAGATATTTTGTCATAGTGATGGTAGTTAAACCAACTATCATACAAGCTCCCGACCATTCATTTATCCAATCTGACCAAAGACTAGAGTCACTTTTGATGTACAAATTTTGGGTGAGAAATAATATGTTTGATAAGTAGGATAGGAAAAATTTCTAGTATTTGTACATATCGTAGTTTTGCCTTTGTAAAGATTTTGTAATGTTGTGGATTCACTTCATTTTAGATTGGCCATCTACTTAACCCGTGGGTATTAACGTGCACAAATCATTATAGGCTCTAAAACATGCCATGCCACTCTGGGACTTTTGATATTTAGTAGGAATGAATACAGATGGATAGGACCCAGGACAGAAAAATATCACTAATTTCCATTTGTAAATTAAATATTCGTTCTTTTAGATAAGTATACTTGTAATCATCTCTATTTTTAAAACCGGCACACTTTTTTTCAAATATTGAAATCAAAGATTTTCTTTTAGTACAAATGGTAACGAGAGATTTGAACCATGGGCCCTTTGGTCCTTAGTGTATATAAATACCAAGTTGAGTTAAACTTTTGTTGATGAAAATTAAAGATCAATGGTTAAAAGACAAATTCATCCAAATCTAGGGTATTACGTCAAATGAAGCCACTGTTATTTCAGGGCTTTGGAACAACCAAGAACAAGCAAGACACATGCAAATTTCGGTACTTTTGTAAGATTAGATATGTGAAAAAGCTGTAAAAGTAGTTTAAATATGTATTTACTAGTGTTATTAGAGTAGAGAGCATTTAGATTTCAAACTACACGTGACAGTTATAAAAGATTAATTTTGTGATTTGAACTGAAAATTTGCAATCTGAAAACTCATAAAGGTTGAGTAGAATTAGAAGCTATTTTGGCCCAATCACTACAAATCTCTCACTCAACATTCTCTTAATGTATATATATCCTCAACAAATGTTTTTAGTAGGGACATGTGAACTCTGTGATCTCTCACGTCTAAAAACACATGAACCATCTCTAACTAGATCGAATTGAGGCAGCTAAACAAACTTTTGACGTGCGAAGTTAGTTTTTCAAAGCTCAATTAGATCTTGGCTATAATCGAATTTGACAAATATGTTTCTTAGTCTAGTCTTAGACGAACCTAGATTTATATATCTATATAGCTTTAATATAAATAATTTTTTTTTAAAAGTATTTACAAATTTAACAAATTATCATCATTTAACTGATATAGTAGTTTATATTATATATTTTTTTCTTCATTTTACTATATTTAAAAACAGTTGAAAAACATTTAAAAAAAAACATTATAATAAAATAAAATAAAATAAAAGGCAAAACATTGGAAGCTTTTCCAAATGTGACTTGCAAGTCAAGTCGTCGACTACTTTTCCCTTTTTTCTTTTTCTTTTTTTCTTTTTTTCTTTTTCCTCCCAACAAAGAGATAACCGCTCTCTTTCTACGGGATAACAAACGAACCTCCATGATCAAACCAAAAATGGAGAAACCAAAAACCATTTGCTCAAACCTTCAATCACTTGCTTTTTCCTTCTCCTTCCTCGTCGTCTTTCTTCTTACTGCTCATGCTCAGAGTCTCCCGCCAGCAAAATTTGATGGTTTCGTATACGGAAACCACTCACTGGACTTGAACACCATCCTCATCGAGGCGTTTTTTGATCCGGTTTGCCCCGATAGCAGAGACTCCTGGCCACCTCTCAAGAAAGCCCTCGATCATTACGGCTCTCGCGTTCGTCTCGTCATTCACCTCCTCCCTCTACCGTCAGTACACTCGTTCCCTCTCTTATGTGTTTCTGCGTATGATTGCTCTGTTTTATAGCTGTGAATTTTTTTAATTCGAGTTAGAAATTGGAAAATGGATGATCGTCTCAATCCGAAGGCTTGATACTTAATTGGAATCGATTGTCATTCTTCACGTCCTCATTTTACTGAAATTTGGTTGTTTGTGTTGGATTTCTTTGGAGAGACAGAAATTATGTTAAATTTGCGTAGGAGTAGTGTGCCCAGGTTGGTATTGTAAGTAATTAAAGAAAATTGCCCTAAGGTGATTCTTTAATTATTTAAAATTCTGCGTATGTTATCCTTTGTCATGGATTCACGGGCTAAAATTTTCTGATAGTTTATATTTTCTTGGATTGTAGTTATCATGACAATGCATATGCAACATCTCGTGCTTTACATATTGTGGATTTGGTGAATCCCTCGGATACATTCAAATTGTTGGAAGCATTCTTCGGGGATCAGGTTATTTTTTTTGTTTATTTATTACAATGCGTATATTTTGAATGTAGAGAACCATTGATCTGGTGATTTATAAATGAGAGGGAATGTGTGATCGTATTTGAATTATGGAGAGAGGAGAAGACAGAGTTTGAACACAAAAGGGGTTGAGATTTTATTCAATAATTTTGTCCAAAAGGGGGAGTGATATGTATAGAGAACCAACTGGCGATTGCGAGAATAATAACTGGACGAATAACTTTAACGAACTACAATAGTTCGTAATTAATCACTTAACAATATAGCTGAAAGTCATGTGGTTAATGATTTTCCTTTACTGTAAAAGATTAGGTTTTCAATCACTTCTCTCCAAGTTCTTTCTTTAGAGCTATTTTTTTTTTGGAGATTATCAAATAAATGGTACTTTCCTGCTGTATGTAATTTTTCTGGGTTTCATTTTTTGAAAATTTCAGCAACGTTAGCATATAGGCTTGTTTGGTGGAATATTTTAGAGCTTTTGTATTCTTTTTTTTAAACAGAAACAAGCCTCTTTATTAATGTTAGTAAGTGAGACTAAAGCTCAAAGTACAAGAGAATTATACTAAGAGCAAAAAGGACAGAAAAGACTTGAAGAACAATCACAACAAAAGTACAAAATGAGTTGATCAAGACCTTCAAGACTCCAAACAAAACTAAGAAAATCTGAAAAACAAAGCAAAACTTAAAAACTTAAAAAATCTTTCCAGGAGAAACCCTAAACAACTGAGCACTTGCACACAAAAGCTTCAAAATGGATGGATGGAGAGGAAACACCAAGAAAATACCATAAAACAAGCTGCTTCGAGTCTGACATGATGAAAAAATTTCTTTTGTCCGGGAGCCTTGCAAAAAACTTCAAATAAACCCCATCACATCTCCAAGTTACCGAACTCCTAGAGCACGAATAAATCTTGAATGAATGACTAGCTCCTGATTGTGTTATCTAAGAGAATTTAGAGGGCCAAATTATTAGAATCGTCCGTTGAAACTCTCATGATTCACTAAACAAAATTTTGTATTCAAAACTGTTGAACTAGTAATACAGGGTATAGGAAGAACAATTTCAGTTGTTATGGATTATAGGTGGTCCATGAAAACCAAATAAAGAAAAATAACAGAAGATGGTTTAAAAAACAGTAACCCAAAGGTGTTATCATTGATTTCTGTTTTAAAAACAACTCATGAATCATGTTTTCTCTGAAATTGGACTTATTTTGTTGTATCATCAGCAATGAAAGTTTCTGAATGCTAAATGTTGAATTGAACGCATGATCTTCAAAATGACTGGAAAAACTTTGTATTTTATGTAGTCTCACTCTCACTCCTACAACTATTAAAACTAAATGACTGCATTTCTACTAAACAGAAGCAGTTTTACAATGCCGAAACTCGTTATTTGTCAAGGGCTGCTGTTGTGGATAACATTGTGAAGTTTGGAGTTGAAGTACTAGGGGACTCCTACAAAAACACTCTAGTAACTGGTTTCAATGACAGGGACACCGATCTTTTGACACGTGTTTCTTTCAAGGTATGATGGCACCACACTTCAATTTCTAATTTGCTAGGGTGTTATAAAGATATATATAGTTATATTTAGTAATGCAATAATATTGTGAGATTGTTAATTGATCTCTCTGCATGATATTTGAACCTACTTTGCATTTTCACAACTTTGTTTTCTCTGCTGCATGTGTCATTCATTTTGAACTCCCTTACATCTTGCAGTTTAGCACCTCAAGAGGAGTCTATGGTACACCATTTTTCTTTATAAATGGATTCCTAGCTCCTGATAAAGGGTCTCCCCTAAATTACGCCGAATGGAGAAACTTGATCGACCCTTTGATCAAGAAAAATAAGAGATCGGGATCTCAGCACCTATCACTATAAAGTATTTGGTCGACAAAAATCTCTATAGTCTCCGTGGCGGCCACACATCTTTAATTACTATATATACCTATATGGTTTGCAGATGGATAGCATCTAATCTTGGAAGGTATACAGAATTGCCTTTTATGTGATAACCCATTCTCCCAGATAAAGGTAAGCCAGTCTTGATTGGTTATGTGAAAAATGACTATTGCTAGTGAAATCTTCATTGTTATGCAATTGTCTAGTAATGTGTAAGATGGACATAGATAGTGTGTGAAGTATTCCAAGGATGCTTTCAATGGTTTTCTCTATTTGTTTTGAAGCAATATATATCTCACTGGCTTAGTTATTTCATATGGGGATTTACTATTCACCCAGCTGCTTTTTCTTCTTCTTCCCATCTCCACCACATGATGCAGACCTTCAATATAGAAAATCAAATCAAGCTGACTTGTGCTTTCTTTCAAAACCAAGTTGATCGAAGCGATCATCCAGTTAGTTTATTGGTTTTGTCCTTCAGTTAGATGAGAGTGAGTTGTGAGATGACGTATAGCTTCAAGAAGAGTTCCCACTGGTTAAGAGCCTAAGATCCAAGTCTTTGAGTAATACCTATCTAGAGGTTGTATGTTCAGAATATTTAGGTGATTTATTGGTTTCGATTTGGTGCAAGTGAGAATGAGATGAGATACAGCCTTGAAACGGCTTGTCTGCTGGCTAAGGGATGTAGTTTTTGAGTTATATTCATTTTGTTAAGATATCACCTAACAAGAACACAGAAAAACTCAAGAACACTCAAATATAAAAATATATGGAAATATTATGTATTAATATAAGAAAAGACTTTATATAATATTATAAGAAAAGTAACCATATAATCTGGCCTTTTGGGAGGGTTGGTTTTTCCCGAATTCCCCGAAGGAAATCACTCAAAATTCTTCACATCTTCCTCTAAACCCTATTCGCCCTAAAAAACTTACTACCTATTTACTAATATGCTCCTTCTGTAATCATACTAATATTCTACTAATAATTCTATTATATCTCTAACTAGGACTCTCACACATCTAGAGGTTGGATGTTTGAATTTTCGGGCAAGCTTACTCAAGATAACTTTTAGTTGCCTCCAAAATCCAAATGGAGCTTGGGTGTAAGCATGATGAACTGATTGGGCTTCTTAAGCATGAAAAAGATGGTGGAAGGGATGCATGCAATGATCGGTTGGTCTATGAAGATCAGAACGCATCAAGACATTGCCGAAACGATTGACTGACTTTGACTTAGCTAGACTTCGGTTAGTTCTGTTGATCGTGATTTCCATATCTAGGTATCGCAGTTTATATCATCCCTTCTTTTGAACTTTTTTTTTTTTTTTTTTTTTGCTTGATTCTTATAAAATGGATCTAAATTTTTGAAATATTGAATTAACTTACTTAATTTTAGGGTTTTTCTTTTTTGAGACAAAATTTTAGATAGTGTTTGATATTTAGTTTAGTCCCTTCCATTGATATGGTCAATGGCTATTTTAAAAATAAAAATAAAAACCAACGAAGGATTGACGTGATTAGGCTTATCTAGCTCTTATACCCATCACGCCAACTAAGTAAAAATTTTGTTAACGTCATTATCGTTATGGTTTTATAAAATCCAAAATTTAGACTTTCAAGCTTACCTAATCTTTAGGCGGACACTTTACCACTTGGGTGCAAGAAAACTATTGACCTTGGGAAACATCATCAGCCACATGGAAGCAATTCAAGATTATAGTCAAACGATAAAAATGTTTGACGATGAAAGATTTTAGGATAGTTACATAGAGTGACAATGTCTCACAATGCATTTTAAGAGTAAGACTAAGAGATGATGTTGGCTCTCCACCACACCTCTCTGTCATATGAGTACGAGTAAATTCCTCTTGTCATGTTATATCAAAACTCATCACAACATTAGGTAGTCATTGTGGGTTCACGCTTTGTATCTTTAAGTAGTTACAATAAGCAATACATTCCCATAGAGCTCAATCCAACTTGGATGATTCATTCTAAGATGTATCCATAAAACATTCACTCTAAGATGCGGTTGAAGTTTCTTTGGAGATTGCTCTTAGTTTGGACATTGTTAACTATATCCATTGCAAGCATATATGCCTTTTGATCACCCACTGTGGTGTGGAATGCAGTTGTTGGTTTTAGTTTAAGGTCATGTACCAATGAGGCATAGGAGGTTGTTAGAGAGGTGTGTTGGGACTTTACTTATCTCCATTGTTCTTCCAGGACCTCTTTGGTAGTTATTTTGACATTAAAGGAAATGATTTAATGGGTTTAGCATCTTGGGTTCTAAGTTGCATTTGAGGAAGCAATGCCACAACATGCTTTTGGCCTATAGTGAAGAACTGACAAGAGAGTAAGAACAAAAATGATGGACAATATTTAATTTACATGATTGAAGTTGCTTGAAGAATTATGGAAGGTAGGTCAAATCCTTTTCTCCTTTGAAAAGGGTTCACAGTTTAAAAAGGGGAATGCTTTTTGTCTCTATATATTAAAAAAAGCAAATTATTTTTAATTATTTTTAAAATATATTTAGGTAATTTTTAGTTAAACATATTTTTTTTTAAAAAAAATGGGTTAAAACGAATGGAACTTTTTAAACCATTCAACACTAAATAAAATCTTATAATATTAATAACTTTATCCATAAAATTAATAATAACATAAGACTAAATTTTAAAAAAATATATAAGATAATCTATTTTGATTAACATGTCCTTACATAATTTAAATTATGAACATATATTTTTTTTAATTTAAATAATTATATAATTAATATTTAATAAGCTAATCATTCCAAACCCAAATAATGCATTAGGCCTTTGGGCTTGGGCTTTGACCTTCTACGACCAGGTCAAACTCAAGTATAGAATTTTAACATTTTAAAACTTAAGGAGCGTTTGGAGCAATGATTATTACAATAACCATTTTTTGTTACAGTAAATCCATTTTGTACTCTTTAATTAGTTAGAATCAACATTATTTGAAAACTTCATTTACTACAACCATCTTTACTGTTTTACATTTTTCATTTTTCATTTTTTTGCTATAATGTTTGCTATTTTATTCTCAAACTAAAATAATTTATACCTCAAATACATACTATTATAAAATAATCTACATCACAAACACAAACTATTAACTCAATCAACTCATTGTCCCAAACACTCCCTTTGGAACTAAACGAGAATCAAACTTAAAAACTACAAGGGTAATATTTCAAATTTCGGGATGGAATAAAAAACAAAACCAAAAACTTAATTTTCAATTAGTTTTAATAATATCCAAACCCATGTTGTTTTTGGTGTCAAAAGTTTAGAGTAATTTTAGTTGTGAATTAAAAGGTAAATAAAGATGAAGAGTAAATTAAAATGTGATTTGAAGAAGAGAACAAGACATTGGCACATGCCCTATAAGTAGAAGACTAGAAGGGTAGTGAATACTTTAGGAAACATGTGTGACTTCTGACACCCACAACCTTTTCAACTTCACTGTCTTTCTTTCAATGCCACATTTTCTTTTTTAATATATATATATATATATATATATATATATATATATATATTTAAAGGGTTTGTCTTGATGTTACCAATGGTCTTATCCAAACAACCAAGTATTGGCACACATGTAAATGTGTATCACCAAGGAACCATCCTCATCTACTTTTAGGTTTTTGTTTCTTACTCTTACATCCACTTTCCTTTTTGTCCTCTCTTTCTTCTACTCAATGACTCTCTCACTCTCCCATGGAAAGGAAATTTGTACCTTTTGATCACGACATGTTTTAACGTCAGTTGAGGTATATGGACATATTGCCTAACTGATGTTAGAAATGAGGAATGTGGAATCTCATGAGCTTAAAAATAATATATTTATTCATATAGAAAGATGTTAGAAATGTGAATATAATTTTTATCAAAAATTTTCAGTACAACGTGGTAGGAGAATTCAGACCACAAATCTCTTAGTCGTTAATACATACTTGATACTAGTTAAGTTATGTTTGCTATGACTTATTTTTCCGTTAAAAGTAAGAGAGTTCTTGGATGTATAAATAAAACTAATGTCCCAGTTTGTACAAAATTTTTTAAAGGTAGAATCCAAAAGTAAACCCAAACAAGTTGACATAGGAGGAAAATCTTCTACGACAAACAATGGGAGAGGACATTAAAAGTCAAAACCAATCGTGTCAACTCAACAATATGGAACTATTAATTCAAGGGCGCCAAAGATCGTAGTATATAAGATCCTTACTACAAAAATGTAATTTGAAATGTATTTATTGATACAAGGTATTTTAAGTTATAATCGAGAAGCAAAATCACAAACATTAAAACTTAATTTCATACTCATTAAGAAAATATGAAAAAGGACCATTATAAACGGGATTGGATAAACATACATGTTTGAATCAATCAAACTATGCTTAAATTAGCTAATAGATGCTTGTTAAAAGTACAAAAAAGTTCTTCTAGATCAAGTTAGATCCAACTATCCTAACATGTACTTATTAGATCAAATTATATTTAATTATTCTATCATGTACGATCCGTAAAGTCAGACGACTAGTTTTCGCACCGATATATTGAAACCGATATATTGAATTCATACTTGTTTACCTAATAATTATTATTTATATAGTATAAATAAAAAAAAAAAAGAAATACCAAGTCAAACTCAGAAATTAATGGGTAATTTGATTTTAGATGATTTTAAGGAAGAAGCCATGTGCACCCAAGTGACTTTAAAACCACATATTTTATTCCTTAATAAAATTGTAATTACAAGCAATGGATCTAATTAATTAGCAAACCATGTTAACTAACCATAGACTTTTTCACCAAAATGCAATTTAAAAATAAGCCTTATTATATGGAGATCCCATTTTCAACCTTTATATAATAAGTTTAATTAGTTTTTAGTATATTAATAATTATTTTAATTATAATTAAAAAGTTCCAAAAACCCATCTGATATTCCTTTGCCATGTGCATTATACTATTTCAATCATTTTCTCTTTTTTCTTTATTATTCCCATCTTAAATTTCTTACTTAAATTATACACAATTCTTTTTTTATTGTTATGATTTGTATAATTTGCTTTGAATTGTATTTCGGTCGTTGAATTTTCGTAATTAATTCTATTTGATATTTATATCTTAAAAATGTTGTTCTTCTTGTTGTTATTATTATTATTATTATTAAAAAAAAAGTTTTAAAAATTAACTGTTTAGTCGCCAATTTGATACTGGTCTTTTATTTATCTATTTATTTATTTATTTGGAGGTGTTAATTGTTGACCTATTCAAAAGGAAGTGCATTTAAATTCTTACCAAATTAAATAATAGTAACAATAAATGAAAATAAATTGAAAAAAAAAAAACCCATTTCAAAATTAGATTAAATAAAGTATGAAAAGAAATAAAGATATCAAATTATTAAATAATTTAAAAAAACAATTGAAGGTTAGTCTATGAAGATCATAACAAATTATGTGTAGATTGGCATATGTATGGGTAATTTTCTTTAAAATATATATTTGTCCCTTTGCCTATGGTCCTCCTTGGATCTTCGATTATCTAATAATCATATGCTAAACTTCATTAATTAACTTAATTTTCTACCCATCTCCTTTTTCATTCATCACTAACTTAATTCCCTTATTAATTAATTAATTAATTAATTTTTCCTTTGAATTTTATTATTCATATACGTACTTCCAAATCTACCCTCACAAATTTCTGACAAACTTCTGGTCGGTGGATATTATATACATATAGGAAAAATTATATATATTTACCCATGATTAATTTTGTGACCTATAGTTCCATGTAATTTAATATGTACTTATTATGTGCACTATAGTTTAATTTTATGATGAAGATATATCATTTACTCCTTAATTTTTTTTTCTCCATTCGAACCATAGATTTTAAAGTGTTATATTTTTTATGAGTTTAATTCCTTTTAGTTATTAGGTTTCAAAATATATTTTTAAATTTTGTTTTAATTTCATCACTAATACTTCTAGTTTTACAACTATTAATTTTGTTTAGATATTCACTTTCAGTTATTAGTATTAGTAAGCATTCCTGTAAAATTTAGTTTTGATAATTTTCCATCACTATTGAAATTAATTAAAAATTTCAAACCATCTCTATTTAAGTTAATTAACGTAAAATATCAAGGTGAGCATTAGTAAAAGGTCCAAAGTAAAATTGTAAAATATTGAAACTCATTTGACCAAATGAAAACTAAATTCAAAACTCGAGAGTGAAAGCGTAACATATCGAAATCAATGGAACAAATGAAAATTAAACTAAAAAAAAAACCCATGGCTCAGATTGCAACATTTAGAATTGGTATATATGTCAAAAATTGGCATGTGAATATGATATATATATATATATATATATATATATATATATATATATGTTTTGAATGATTAGGGTTATTATATCATGTTCATTTATCAATGTTCATGTGGGATTGTCCATGAAATATTATTAAAAGAGTTCCAAAATTCAATATTATTTAAAAAGAAAAAAATGAAAATGAAAATGAATTGTGAGGTAGAGAGTTTGATTTATTCACGGCTCTTCTGCTGGTGAGGCCATGTGAGTTTCGGCTGTGAAGACAACGTGGGAATGATTGATTAATTAGGGCTTATCAATTTCTAATTTTCCAAAACCCCAAAAAAGAAATACATTCTTTTTTAATAATATTCACTAAAAATATTTAAAATTTTGTCAATGCATTTTTTTATACTAATTAACTCTCTAAACTTTCAATTTTTGTCAAATTGTATATACTAAAATTCATTAAACGTGTTTGGTCATCATAATTTGAATTGACGTTTGAAATTAGTTTTTAACGAATGTTCAAATAGAGTTAACTATTAACTGATATAAAATATTATTAAAGATTTAAATTGAACTATATATATAATTAATTAATTAATTAAAAGAATAAATAAGTTAGTGATAACATATATATTAAAAAAGAAAAAAAAAAAGAGACAACAATTTGCTTGCAGTTGGCAGAGGGCACATGTGAGGTTGTTGGATTGGGGGATTTAGGGTTCTTATTTAAGACATTCATTTGCTTCTCAATTCCTAAACCATCCTTTCTTCTTCTTCTTCATCTTCATAACTCTGCAATTAATAATGGAGAAACTTCCTTTGGCATTTGCTTTCTCTCTTGCTCTATCCAACTTCTTCTTCATTTCTGTCAATGCATTTACCGCGTCCGGATGGGCTCCCGCCCACGCTACCTTCTATGGCGAGAGCGATGCCTCTGGAACAATGGGTAAGTACAAAACAAATATTCATTTAGAATAACGTTTATGTTTCTTGTTTCGATATTTGTTTAGATTTTTTTTTAATCCTCCAAATTTAAAGTGTAAAAGAAAAAAAATCATGAAAATCGATTTTCTAAAAGATAAATAGAAATGTATTTAGTCATATTTAATTTAATTTTTAAAAAAATATTATTATACGTTTTATAGAGTTTGTATACAATTTTGAGAGAAAAGTTGTATAAAAAATACTAATAAACTACTAGCCGTAGAAGTTTATCAACGATATAGTACATGATTTTATATATTTTTTATATATATTTATCGTTATTTTAAAATTTTGTTTTTTTAGAATAAAAATGTTATTTTTTTTAGGTAAAAAAAATTATTCAAAATTGCAAAACTGACACTTATGGTAAAGTACACCAATCCAAAAGAAAAGATAAAAAGAAAACACCAATGTCTTTCTCTGTAGAAAAGCACATTAATTGAATTTGATTGTGTTTATATATATGAATGTAGGTGGAGCTTGTGGGTATGGGAACTTATACCAGACGGGTTACGGGACGAGGACAGCGGCGCTGAGCACCGCATTGTTCAACGACGGAGCATCGTGCGGTCAGTGTTTCAAGATCATATGCGATTACAATACGGATCCGCGGTGGTGCATTAAAGGGACGTCGGTGACGATAACAGCTACAAATTTCTGCCCACCAAACTATGCTCTACCAAACAACAATGGAGGATGGTGTAACCCTCCGCTTAAGCATTTCGACATGGCTCAGCCTGCTTGGCAGAAGATCGGCATTTACAGGGGCGGAATCATCCCTGTCCTCTACCAAAGGTAATATTAACTTTAACTTTAAATTCTCCTTTTCTTTTTTTATTTTTTAACTTAGGGTTGATTCGGTCTTTTTACTTTCGAATTTTTGTTTCAATTGTTAAAAGATTCTTAAAACTTTTAATGTCGAGACTAATGGCTGATCCAGGATCTTACGTTGGAAAGGTAGAGATTTTATGTGAACTAGTATTTTTAAATATTGCGTTTGTCAAAATATGGTTTCATATAACCTATGCGACCAAAATGAGAATTCAATTAAAAAAATTGAGATCTGATAAAAAAATGGTGAATCTAAAGAGGCACAATTTTGATGAGGTATGTCAAGAAATGAATCTTGAGATAAAATCTCATGTTTAAATTTTAATTTTGTGTTAAGTAAATTTGTCTCCCATCTTTTTTTTAAAAAAAAAATACTTTAAGAGTTTTAACATGTGAATTTTAATTGGAGTCACCTAAGTCGATTGAGTTCGATATTAGTTGTCCATATTTCAAGTTATAATATAATAACAATTATCAAAATAATTGCTTTTTATCAAAAGATTAACGAGAACAAATAATTTACAAATGTGTTATTTTTACGAACAAATTCACTGATGAATTTGAAATGTGACGAAAATATATCGTATATAGTTCTAACACGAATGTATTATAATTTTGTTGATGATGATAGGGTTCCTTGCATAAAGAAAGGAGGTGTGAGGTTCACAGTGAATGGAAGAGATTATTTTGAACTTGTTCTAATAACCAATGTGGGAGGAGCTGGTGACATCAAATCAGTGTCTATTAAAGGCTCTAAATCAAACAATTGGACCCCAATGTCAAGGAATTGGGGGGCTAATTGGCAATCCAACTCCTATCTAAATGGCCAATCTTTGTCCTTCAAGGTCACCACAAGTGATGGCCAAACCCAAGTTTTCAATAACGCTGTGCCCTCGTCTTGGAGATTTGGCCAAACATTTGCTAGCAAGGTCCAATTCAATTGAGAAAGACCCCGTACGGGTTTAGGGTTGTGGGTTTAGTGGTGATCGGATTGGCAGAGGCGTGCCAAGTGGTTTTTTTTAATCTACGGAAGCAGCCCGCCATCTTAATTAACTTAAGCTATCTGGTTACCGTTTTTATGAAAAGGATCCACGACATTATTCTTAACTTATGGAAGTTTGAATTTGTGTGAGGAAAGTAATAAGAAGCTGAAGGAAATTACTTATGGCTTCAAAGTATAGGAATCTTTAATTACTCATATAAAGTTTTTCTTTTTCTTTTTCTTTTAAAGTCGATTTGTAATCTTGGTTCGTAAACGGTTATATATAATATATATAATATATATCAACAACTTTATTTTGTTTGTTAAATTGTTTCGTATATATGTTTGTCTTTAATCTATTTTGTACGAGTTAATTATAATTTTGAGTTTTGTGTCAAATTAGTCCATGTATATATAAGTTTAAAGGTTGAATAATCAAATCCCAACATTTCATAAATGTTTGATTTTGTTCCCTCGATTAAACATAATATGTAATGAAAATGACTAGCCATTTCAATTCCCTTCCCCGTTCTCACCCTTTATCTCACCAATCGTCATTCCACCGTCGTCGTCGTTACCTCTTGCTCTTCTTTTTGTTGTGTGACTCTACTAGATTCATAGCTAATAGAATTCAAGCTCATTAAAAATGATTGGCTCAAGCCCAAACAAGTACATGCCCTCGGCCTAAAGTCGACCAAAGTTAAGCCCATGTAATGTCCATCCAAACTCTTCCTCTCTCTACATATAGGATGTCATTCTTCATTTAATGCATTTAGACTTTGAAAAAATTAAGTACATCTCCTTGGAAGCCAATAACTTTTTAAACATTTGAAGACTTTGAAGGAAAAAAACTAAAGTAAATAGAAAGGAAGATGTAAAAATTATGAAAATCAATTTAAGACAAAAACGTGTTGGTTATTGTCGAATGGGTGAGAGATCTATAATATATAAAATGAAGACGTTCAAAACTAAAACTAAACTTACGTCTGAAACTTGACTTTATCATCTACTTATGAGATGACTTTTGGAGTGTTCCATTAAAAATACGTTTTTTTTCTTCACGTAATTACATTTGTCTGCTCTTAAAAAATCATTTCAAATCAGCGTTATTTATTTATCAAGTATCAACTATAGTATAAACTCACTTGGATGTTATAAGATCTTTTTTTTTTTTTTTTTGGTATTTGAAGTCTTAATTAGTACAAAGGAAAAATGGATTATTCTCCCGTGTGATTTATCTTTGTCAATGGAAAATTAACTTTTATGTTGTTTATGTTCAAGTTATAGAAAGTTTGTTAATTTCTAGTTTGAATGTTTTCCCGAAAGGTTTATGGTACGTTTGGGAGTAATTTTAAAATTATTAAAGTAATTGTTATTATATTTAAAATTACTTCGAAACACTTCTTTAATCACTCAAAATTAATTTAATATTTAATTTTACAATTTTAACTGCAATTTTTATATCACTAAAATTAGTTTTTGTTGTACTCCGAGATTATTAATCTTGAATTATTTATTGTGTATGCTTATCTTTGTAACTAGAGAGACCTTGTTGTACTCATTATTGATTATAGTGGAGACTTTAATTTTGGCTGTAGTCTTTTTACTTTTCATATTGACCACGAGGTTTAATTTATAAGTTAAAAGTGTTTATCTCTTACCTGATTTGTTATTATTGTTTCTAGTTGATTAGTATCCAATTGGAATTAATTAATCCAAAAGATATGGTCTTATCCCTAACAACTATAACTATAGTATCATATGTGCACAATCATCATAGGTATCATGATTATATTGCTACTATAAATTCGTAGTTGCCACAAAAATCTAACCTTATTTTATCACAAATTTTGTACAACACAACATAATCTTTGTTAATAATCTATCAAAATACCAAAAATCATATCAACAATGTCAAATCAAGTAAATCCCAACCACAAGAAACACACAATTATTATTATTTGTAGTAAGACATTTCAAAGTTATTTCTTTTCTTTATCTTTAAGTTAACAAATGTTGTTGCGTGTTACGTTGCAACTTCTACTATTCCACTCTCGTCACTTCATCTAATCATAAGCCACATGTACTATATACACAGAGCAACGATTAGGGTGTAACCTAGTTATACTAATCTCATATATATATTGACATGCATGCGGTCAATCATGTTAGAACGGGAAAAAAGTAAACGCAACTTTAATAATATATATAGTTTGGTATATGATATAATAATATAGGGGAGAGAATAAAAAAGAAGAAGGTGTGGAGTAATAATGTAACGTTGTCTAAAGTTCCATCAAATCCAATAATTAGTTGATAATTAGTTGTTATGAATAATGAAGTTTGGAGTTTTGGATAATGAGGAGTCGTTATAAAAAGGGATTATTATATAATTTGACCGCTTAACTACCCCTTTCCTTCCCCTTCCATTTTAATTAAATTATATTTTAATTTTATATATTATATTCCCTTCAATTTCATTTCACTATAATTTGATACAAATAATTAAAATAAAATTTAGTCAAAGATATGGACTAAAATGAAATTTTAAAGAATTATACCAAGTCTCTCTAGCTTCTCATCCAATGGTTTATATTGGTTGCTTTTACATCAAGGGTTGAAGTACGCCAATCACGGAAAGTCAATTTGACCTTTTCTTTCTTGTTTTTATCGAATTAAATCCTAATTCCTAAATTTATGATTAGCTATCAACTTTTTTTTTTTTTTTTTTTTAATAAAAAAGTTCAATTTATAACCAATTAGATATTATATCAATTTTTAATTTAAACTTTCAATTTCATTTAGATCCTAGTAGTTGTTGGTTAATGTTGCAGTTCCAACTTTATGTTTAAATTTTGTTATTTTTGCATAATTTTAAGTTCGATTAATACATAATTAAACCTATAATAACTTAGATCACTTTCAAATTTTAACAAAAATAGTTAGCTCTAATGTTTTGATGTTTGAAATTTCTATTGATTGAGTGGAATTAATGGCTTAATATTGAATTTTAAGTGTATGTTTGAGAGAGAGTATGACGACATGGTTGAAATCACTTTTGATATTTTCAAAATTGCTATAAAAGATAAATGAATTTTAATGATACGAAAATTGCATTGAAACGTGTAATAGAATCTAATAAAATTGATATCCATTACAATATAGCTAACAAATGCATGTAAATATTGAACTTTTTCTTAATACAACAAATGTAAGCGGATAATTGAACCTCTGATCTTTAGAGATGATAATCATGTCAATATCATTAAATCAAACTCGTTTATGTCAAATCTTGATATCTACTCCAATGTTCGTTGTATTATAAAACAATCTCTAGGCCCTTAAAAATAGTTTACTTTAACATCACAACTCCATCCCAACAGTGGTTTTGGATCACCAAATATTCCAACAACTATCTTCCCCTCCATAACCACTCTCTTACTTCCCTTTTCCATACATATAAATACTCTCACTCTCATTTTCAAATCACCACCACTCAACATTTTCTTCCACAAATCATGTCTACTCTCTTCTTCACCTTTCTTCTCCTCTTTCTTTCCCCACTTCTTCCTTCTCTCAATGCCTTGAGCCACCATTACTATGACCACACATGCCCTAATCTCGAGTCCATCATCGCTCGTGAAGTCCACTTAGCCACTGTGAACGACAAGACCGTTCCTGCTGCGTTGTTACGAATGCACTTCCATGATTGTTTCATCAGAGTAAAACCAAATCTTTATAAACACAAGCAAGACTTATTAGAGTACGTTTGGGATGACTTTGTTACAAGTACTGATAGTGATAATGTTTGTTTTTTCATTTTTCAAAGGGTTGTGATGGTTCTGTGCTTCTCGACTCCAAGGGGAAGAACACGGCTGAAAAAGATGGCCCTCCTAATATATCTCTCCATGCTTTTTATGTCATTGACAATGCCAAGAAAGCAATTGAATCTACTTGTCCTGGCGTTGTTTCTTGTGCTGATATCTTAGCTCTTGCTGCTCGAGATGCTGTTGTTGTGGTAATTATAATCAAATAATTAAATACTTTAAATAACATAATTTTTTAATATAATGATTTTTACCTTTGAAAATAGTCTGGAGGTCCTCATTGGGAAGTCCCAAAAGGAAGAAAAGATGGAAGAATCTCAAAAGCTAGTGAAACTAGACAATTACCAGCTCCCACATTCAACTTCTCTCAACTCCAACAAAGCTTCTCCCAAAGAGGCCTTTCTTTACATGATCTTGTTGCTCTTTCAGGTCCTCATCGTTATACCGTCACGTTAAATTACTGCTAAACTCAATCCATAAAATTATTTTATTAAAATCTTAAATTCCAGGAGGCCACACTCTTGGATTTGCCCATTGCTCGTCGTTCCAAAACCGAATCCACAACTTCAACTCAAGCCTCGACGTCGACCCGTCATTGGATCCGAGATTTGCGGCCAGTCTACGTAGGGTATGTCCGGCGAGAAACAAGGTGAAAAACGCGGGATCAGCCATGGATTCGAGTTCAACCGTATTTGACAATGCATATTACAAGCTTCTTCTCGAAGGGAGGAGCATATTTTCATCAGATCAATCTTTGCTTTCAACACCAAAAACAAAGGCTTTGGTTTCAAAATTTGCAAATGAACAACATCTCTTTGAGAAGGCTTTTGTGAAGTCCATGGTGAAGATGAGTCAGATCGCCGGCGCCGGCCAAGAAGTCCGGCTAAACTGCAGGCTGGTCAGATGAAATTTAATGTATATGTATGGATAAATTTTTATTTTAATTTTTTTCATAATTTTTTTTTTTTTGGGTTGATAATTAATGGGATGGGTTTTGGAAAGCTTTGGTTTGTGTGGAAAAAATGTGATACTATTTAATTGTAGGGGAAAAAATATTAAAAAAAAGAAAAGAAAAAGAAAAAGAAAAAGAGGTTTGGTTTGAGTGGGTTGTTTAAAGGGATTTAAGTTTTTGTTATTTTTAATTTGTAACATATTTTTGTTTGCTTAAGTGTGGGAAAATATATTGATATATACTTGTAATTTGAACAAGAATTTGAATTATCCAATTTCAAGAAAATAAATACATCACATTTACTATTATTCTTTTGTGTTATTAATCTTTTTTATTATTATTATTCTTTTATCTGTTTATTTTCATATTGAATCACAATTTTTAATATAAATTAAATAATTAGACTATTTGATTAGAGTTCGTAATTCATTCTCATTAAAGGGTATATATTTATCCAAACACTTATCATGATGACTATTTTTTTTTATTACAACTTTATTTTTTCAAAAAATCCAACATCCAGCTCTTATTATTACTATTGGAAAATACTACATGGAGCCTATAACAATTATTATAATAATCCTTTCTTTTATGATGGGCAAAAATTATTCTTAAAGTAATACATAAAATAATAATAATTGAAATTTAAACTTCTAAATCTATTAAAATTGGATTCTCACGTTTACAGTAATGGTAAAAATTGAATCATTAAACTTATATAATCGATATAATTTATATAATTATATAAGTGTAGGAGTTAAAATTTGAAATATAGATAAGTGTGGGACTAAATTTTTTATTTTGAAACTTTGTGAATATAATTTTATATTTAAAGGAAAATTGGAAAAGGACATTGGTGGTTTGGTTTTAATTTGCACAACTTTTTTGCATGTTTCCATGACTTTATCCTTTTTCTCGAGAAAGGGGACACAAATAGTTAATGAACTCCAATAAAATTCATCTCTTTTGTCTTATTCTAAATATAGAATTTATTTTTATACCCAATTTTTCTTTTCACCACAAAATCGGTGGCTCTAAAACCATATTATTCAATTTTTTTTAAAAAAATAAATAAATCAATTTTATCAAAATTTCATTTTTATGTTTTATCAGTGTATTTCTATAAATTTGATTGCTTGAATTCATATTTTTCATTATATTATTAAAACAATCCACAAAACATTTTTTAAACATAATAAAATCTAAATATAATATAAATAATATGTGTTAATTAAAAAAAAACATTAAATTTTATTTGTTAATCTAAGTATATTTTTTTCATTTTTTTATTATGTAATATTTTTTAAAAATATTCATATCAACATCTACATGTTATTATTGATATTTACATTAACATTTACGTACAATTCTTTTTAATCCTTCGTGAGATTTTATTTCAAATCATTAAGGTTTTACATGCATGTTCAATAAATTCAAAAGAAAATCGAAAACATAAATTACTAGTAATTAGGGTTTTAGAGAAAGAGATTATCGAGAGTGTCAAAATGATTCTAGGTTAATCGTAGTTGATATGATTTTTCTCTCTAAAAGTCAAAGATTCAATGCTTTATCCTCGAACAAACTTAGAGCTTGATGTCTGAAAAAAATATATATGTTTTTATATGAATTTAATTAGAAATGGTATGATTATAAATTAAATTTGAGGATGAAATTAAAATGAAATTTAGAAAATGGTGGCTGTCAGTGGTGTGACACGTATCATCAAGGGTCACGTGAGTCTTTTTGTGTGGAAGTTCCAATGAATCTTGTGATAAAAATGCTGAATACGAAATAAATAACAATATATTATAAAATATATGTTATAACATTTTTTTTTATGTGTAATTAAAATTTCGCTCTATTATATAATATTGTAGTTTTAAATGTCTAACTATCGTATGTGCCATTATTTTATTTTTAAATTTATGCATTAATATTTTCTTTTAGAATTTTGAAAATATAATGCAATATGTCTAATCTTTATTTAATTAAACCTTCAATATTTAAACTTTCCAACGTATAAAATATTTAACATGTGTCTAAACTTTTTTAAAAAATATATTAAAATAAATCTATTGTTCGATTTTTCAAATTTTAAATTTTTTGCTAAACATAATTAAAATTTGTCAGATATTACAACGACTTAATAGAAATAAATCTAAAATATTAGATAGGAGTTCAAATTTCCTAAGAAATAATGCCATTGGACTCCAAACATGTAATTTAACTTAAAATTTAAATATTTTAATTTAACACAAAAGTAATTATTTAATAATTAAAAAAACAATTTGGCCCATTGACTTTAATAGAATTAATAACTTTTATTGGTTAGTTTAATAATAAGAATAAATTAAATAATAACAATAATACTTTTGTCGAAGCGGATACGTCTATTCTGCCTCTCTCACGTAAGTTTCGCACCCCTCCATCTTAACCATTATTATTATTCACGTGTTTCATACAATTTTATTACCATAAAATTATAAATAAATTTCATTAATAAAAAAAGAAAATTATTTATAAATAGTAAAATCGTTAAAATACTTACAAAATACCAAAATTTCATATTCTATCAACGAGACATCACATCGTTAGTGTCTATCAGTAGACATTAATAGAAGTTTATAAGCGTCTTTATCGTTGATAAAATCTAAATTTTCTTATATTTTGTAAATGTTTTTGTTCATTTTTATATATTTGAAAATGTTACTTACAAAATTGTAAAAATAATTTTTCGATTTTCACCGTAAAATGCACAATTTAAATACTAACATTAAATCGAGAATTTATATTTTATATTTTATTCCATTTTGAACTATACTATAAGTTTTAAATATGTATTAACTATTAGATAAATATCACAAATTATCTAATTAAACAGATTATTTCAAGAAATATATCACGTTTGTATATTCACTATTTTATTTTATCAACCAGGATATTAGTCTTATAAAAAAAAATATTAGTTTAATAAACATGGAAAAATTGTCATACAACCATATTAAATTAATAATAGGGATGTCGTTTAAATTATCACATGTTAATATTAACACATAATTGAATTATAGGAATTTAATAGGCATAAAAATTTTAATTTATATGTTTTATGATGTACTTAAATATTAATAAAAATTAAGTTGGAAAATTTTAAATGATGTTGCTTGTTATTTTACACAATGATATAGAGAGATTCAGATTTAGGGTTCAACATATAATAGATATCTAAAAGAATACATTATAAAATTTTAATGTCATAAATTAAAAAAAATCTAAAAAAAAAATGAGGAAGAAGAGTTGAAATTTGAAAGATAATTTAAGGGAATTACATAAGGAAAAAAAGAAAGAAAGAAAGAATAATAGTTTTTTTAGTAGAGAATAACAAAAAGAAAAAAAAAAGAAATTAAATTCACAATATGAATTGAATATTTAATTCATTTTTTCGCTCTGTTACTTTCACCATAAATGAATTAAAATTATGGACGCGAGCGACTTGTCTTTGTTTCCCATCCAACAATAAATAATAATATGTAAACTTTTTTTTAAAATTTTTAAAATATGTCATCGTCTTTTCCCTTTCTTTTTGCTTAAATAAAAGTCTTTTGAATTCTTTTATATAATTTTTCCGTACCTATTTGGATCAATTTATGTACATCTCAATTAATTTCACGGATTACTCGTTTGACCTTACAATATATGGTTTGTCAAATAAATTAATTCATAGATGGATAACCGTTATGGATTGAACTTTGACTTTTGAAGAAAAGATTCAATAGAAAAGATTGAATTATTGAATGACATTCTACTAAATTATGACTGAATTAGCAAAATTAATTACAAAAGTTGATTCTGATGTTTATATATTGCTATTACCTCAAATTATCGTCATGATCAATTTGTAAAGAACCAATTGACTAAAATAGCAATGGAGGGATTCTCGAACGTTTAGGATTGTGTCATAAATTTTATCAAGTATACAATAGATTCATCGGCCTTTAACAATTTTATATAATATGTCGTGTAAATTTTAAATAGTGTTTAATAGATTCTAAGGACTAATTTCTAATTTTGTGTTGTATATAATATTTTCTCATATATTTTTAATGTTTTTGAATTATCTTGAATCTAGTCATGACATAAAAAGGAAGAATTTTGTGTTTAATATCACTCTAAACTTTGTAATGAAAAATAATAATAAAAAAAACTTAATTATATCAATCAAAAAATAATTTGAGTCGTGCACGGTCTGGCACCTCTATAATCTCGAGCGACGAGAACATCGTTGCCGTTGCATGTAACTAAAGTCGAGTATCATAGGAATGGTCTATAAATAGCCATTTGAGAATCCCAAATGAGACAAGTAATTAAGTAACTTGTGAAAGAGAATCTTAACCTTGTTTCTTGCGTTTTTAACAAATTATAAACTCCATTGTACTAACAGTAGACGTCATAGTGTGATAGAATCAGCACCACACCGGTTTGAGGATAACTCATTTAAATAACTCAAGACCAGATCAAGGGAGAACGATTTGATAGATCAAACCCACGAAAGATGCATGCAACGACGTCATCCGACGCAAATGAGATATGATCGCCAACATGTTCAATTTATGTTTTAATTATTTCAAAATTTATGACTATATACTCTAAGCAACAATAACTTTAAGATCCCTTAGATTATAAAAAATTAGTGAGGTTTAGAAAGATTTTTACACATGGAACAAATAAAATTTGAACAAACAATAAGTTCGAAATTAATAAGTAGAAATAATTCAATTATGATCGAATATAATTGATACAACTTGACAAGCTAGGGTCGAAACCTAGAGTTTAATTTTTTTTTCAAAGAAAAAAAAAATTGTTAATAAGTATTGTGTATTGGCAATACCTCCCTAAATTCATCAACCACTTTGATCCCTATCTCCCATAATTTCGTTCATAACAAGCCTTCTAGACCTATTTATTGTATGAAAACACAAATATATATGTTGTTGAAGCTCCTTCATTTGCTCAACAATGGCTTCATCTTCTACAACAAACTCCTTCAATATCTCACACCTTGATCTGCTGCTTCTCATCCACATCTTCCCCACTGCCCTCAAATGCTCTACCTCCACCTCGAGCCTCGCGGCCATCCGACTCAACGTGTCCAAATCATTCATCGTAATATATGTCCCTCTCGCTGCAATCTCCATTTGTCGGAGAACTGTCTCCGGCGAAAAAGGGAGCTTATAATCTATCTTGACCTTCTTCTTCAATAAGCCCACAAAGCAAACAATCAACCCCGGCGCCGCCACGATGCCAACAAGACTGTGCAAAGCCAGAAGTAGTAGAGCCACCAAAACCACCGCGTGTGATATCAATAAACAACCTTTGGCCGCTCTCTTCCATATTCTTTTCAACCTGGTTAAGAATTATGATCAATATGTTGTTTAACATTTACTTTGATCCAAAAGATTTAAAACATTGTAGGGCTGGGAAAATGGGGTAGCAGTTTCTTCTTACTTCTAGTTCAAACAATTGTGCGTTGTCAGGAAATATTGAACTATCTATTAATTAGTGTTTTATCGATTAAACTACGTTTAGATGGATGTAAATGAATTTTTAGTTTACCTCATTACACATGAATTGAAGTTTCAACTTACCTCGTGTTGGTATTAAAAGTTTAAATTTTTTTAAAGATTTGAATTTCAATATTTTATGGACCTATTAGACACAATTGAAAATCTAAGGATTTTGTTGAATTTTTTTTTTAAAAGTCAAAGAATATAATTATCAAATTTAAAAGCTCAAAGGACTCAACTTGAAATTTAATCGACCATTTTAACATATTTAAATCACTAAATAAACACAGTAAAAAAAAAACTCTTCAAGTACGACTTTAAAATTATCACCATTTAAACTTACCTCAACTCGCTTCGAGTTTCATTCCGCTTGCCTACAAGTTTCCGTAACAACTCGGAATGAGATTCATGCAACGCAACAAACCGACCTCCAATTTGAGTAAGAACGGAGAAATTAGGGTCTTTCAGACGAGAGAAAGAAGACATCAATATTAATCGGTCATCCTCCCTATAAACAAGGCCATGATTACTGCCATCGCCATTGCCATCATCCGCTCTTAAAGCCATTGTAGTAAGCTTGATAGTAGCATCGACAAGAATGTGGTGATTGATTCTAGTTTGATCCAAAGCTTGAAGAAGAAGTTGGCAAGTTTCGAAAGCTTCAAAGCTAGCTTGAAAATATTGAATTAAAAGATCATGGTAGTGGGGATGGCCGCCATCGATGGACGTGATGTTATGAAGAAACATATCTTGGTTTGGTTCGAGAAGACATGACATTGATGACGATGATGATGTGTTGTTGGTTGTTGTGAATTCAACGTAAGAGTTTGTCCTAAAGGCTGCTTGGTATTCTTCGTTAAGGTTTAACTTGTTAGATAAGACATTTGTATTAGCTTTCTTCTTTTTCAATGATGATCTCTCTCTGTCTGTGTGACCAAATTAATAAAATCAAAAATACAAAAATCATACAAATCATATATGTGTGCGAGTGGATAAACACATATCAAGATCAAAACACGCAAGCAAAATCTAAAATATAATTAACATGAATTAAATTATAAAACTTTAAAGTTTGTTTTGAATTTGGAGTTTAATAGGTTTTTGGCATACTTTTTTTAAACAATAAGGGATCAAAATTGATATACAATTGGATTTTATGTTTAACGTGACTAAATTTTTAATTTTGTATATAGTTTCTTAATTTTTTTAATCAATTATATTACCTAAAGGTTTTTGGCATATTTTCCGACGACGACGGTCACCGGAAATATTTCTAAAACAGTTTGGCATTATCTGAAATAATTTTGGTTTAATAGGTAATTTTCTTGTCGAACTATTAAAAAGTTTTAATATTTTGATAATGCCAAAAACCTACTTTTTTCTTCTTTTTTTTACAAAATTTAAGATGTATGATTCAAAATTTGTTTGAAAAAATAAATAATGGAGTATAAAATTACAAAAACTAATTCTCTCTTTCAATTGTATCTGAAGATACGATTAATTCCAATTTTAAATTTTAAATTTATTATTTTGTTTTTTAAAACATAAAAACGAAAAATGAGTCATAAATTGTAACGGTGTTACGAACCATATAATATAAGGTTTTAGCTGACCTTTTAGATTAGAGATGGCAGATCTGAGGCAAGTCCATACAGCAGAAGCTTTCATCTTGGGGGAACACATAACAGAAACAAAGAAAGAAGAAAATAATTGATGTGTGTTTTTAATTTGTTATTTATATATATAAATATATATGTAAAAGGGTTTTGATTTAATTTGGTGTAATGTAATGTGCTAAGATAGGAGAAGTCCATAAGAAACGGAGAAGGAAGGCCACGTGGCAGCTGGATGTTTAGGCTGTGACTGCCACCATTGGTTATTTTATCACTTTCTTTACACGTTATCGTCCCTCACACGCACCACCCTCCGCGTCTTATACACACACACCCGCTTCTTTTTTCTTTCTATTATTTTACTCTTTTCTTTTTTTCTCAATTCAATTTCATCCATACATAATTTATATTGTTTCCTATAAAAATTAATTAAATATATAAAATAACTCATAATTTTCACCGATTCAAAAGTATTAAATCTGTATTTATTAATTTATTCGTGGTACCGTTTTTGACATTTTTACGAAATCAAGGCTTCAACATTTTTTCTCGGACTTAAATGAGAATAATCAAAATTCGTTTGAGTACGTTAAAGTTTAGGAAAACTAATAAATGTCATATATATATATATTATATATAATTGTGATGCATGTCGAATTAAATTAAATTATAATTGAGAATAGAAAAATAAAATTGATTTCAAAGCCTAAAGGGTCGTTTGGGGCAAGAGTTATGCCGAACTATAATAACTCCCTCTCGCTACAGTAAATACTATTTAAAAATCTTCAATTAGCTACAGTAAACACTATTTCAAAATCCTCAATTTGGTACAGTATTTACTATTTGTTACAATTTTTACTATTTGACATTCATCATTTTTTTATTATTTGCTACAGTGTTCACTATTTTCTTCTCAAACTAAAATAATCTACACCACAAACACATACTATTATAACTCAAACTAAAATAATCTATCATCCAAACACAAACTATTATAACTTAACTACAATAACCTAGGACTATAATAACTTACTTCTTACCCCAAACACCCCCTAAGTAATAAACTTTAGAAAGAAGATTAAACTTTAGAAAAATAGAAGCTTCTTGTTTTAGGAATTGATGCTTAACTAAATCAAATGGTTTTTATATATTATTATTATTAACATTGCCTTTCACTAGCATAAATCACCCTCCTAACTCTTTTTTAAGTGAAAACACTTCCTTTTAAATTTGAACTATACAAGTAATTTCTGTAAATAATACTTGAAGGATATATGCATATGCACTTGACCATCACTTTCTTAGCATATTTTAAAACCAAATCAATCCACACACATTTTTGGACATCAATTTGCGTAAGTTTATGAGAACAAATCTAAACATGCACATTAGAAAAATGAAGGCATACGACGCATGTGTGAACTATAATCGATGCCCGTCTTCCTACTTACAACCTCTTTGCCCAAATTTATATTATTTAGTTCATGATTTTTTCACCGACTCTAGTTTTTTTTAAAAAATTATTATCAGTATATAAGTAAACAATATATAAGCAAACAAAAGTCTTCAAATGATGTTAAAAAATCAAATCAAACTTCAAATTAGTGAAATGAAAATTGTCAAGATTTAGATGTCTTTTTGGAAACCAACTTTCAGTTGGTGGAGTTGATATTATAACTCACAATATCTTCGGGATTAAAACACCAACTGTGGTGTGTACAACTATTTAAAAATACAAATTCAAACCCTTATTGCTATAGTACTTGTTATTTTTCATTCTTTTTTTTTTTGTTATATTGTTCGTTGCTTTCTGTCTAAACAAAAATAATTTACATCGTAAATACAAACTAATCTTGATTAAAATACTTCGTACCGTAGATACTAAACATGGTAATTATCAAGTGAATGGCCCTAAAATTTTGATCATATTAGGTTAGAGTTCCAAATCTTATAAATAAAAATGGATCTTTTTTTTTTTTTTTTTTTTTTTTTTTTTTTTTTTTTTTTTTTTAAGGTTTCTGTCTTAAACCCTAAAGTACAAGAAATTGGCATTCAGCTATTTCAGCGTCAATTTATCACAGAATTCCGATGATGGGAAGCTGGTGACGGCGGTGCGAGGTTGTCGGAGCGGAGAACGCAACGAGGAAGAAGAGAAATTCGTATTCTCAAGAACCGGGCGAGCAGCTAAGATGACTCTTCACTCCATTTTGATTCAGAAGCTATTGAGCACCAAAGCCCATGTTGGTCGTCAAGTTGCCACTCACCATTTCAAGCTATATACCTATGGCTTCCGCAATCGAATGGCGATCATTGACTCCGAAAAAACCCTAATTTGCATGCGCAATGCCTTGAACTTCATGGGCTCATTGGTCCGCCTGAAAGGTCGTTTCATGTTCGTTAATACCAATTGGCTTTTCGATGAGATCATTGAAGAAATGACGAAGAAGATTGGGTGTTACAGCCCTAGCGCCACCGCACTTTGGAAGATGAGTGGAATTCTCACTAATAGTGGAAGTCCTAAGAAGTTCAGGTCGAGGCGTAAGAAGCTCTATTTTGGACCAACTCAACCGCCCGATTGTTTGGTGGTTATTGATACGGAGAGGAAATCATCAGTGATTTTGGAGGCAGACAGATTGCAGATTCCTATTGTGGCTCTTGTGGACTCGAGCATGCCATTGGAGATCTATAAGAGGATTGCTTATCCTATTCCGGCCAATGATTCTGTTCAATTTATCTATTTGTTCTGTAACTTGATAACGAAGACCTTCCTTTACGAACAGAAGCGATTGGCTTCTGCTAAACCAGTTGCTATCGAAGAGGAACTTCCCAAAGCTCAACCAAGGTACCACATTCAGTTGTTTTAAAATTCTTTTTTAGTGGTTTATCCATGAAATTGAGATTTTTTGTTCCTCATTTGTAAGAGAGGGATTGGATCGCGTAGAGGAGCAGCTGACAATCGATGATGTTTTGAAGAAAGAAGTGCTTCTTGTTCCCTATGAAAGTTTAGCGCCTCTACCAGATGGTACCCTGTTGCTTCTGCTTCTCCATTAAAGAAAAAATTTACATTATGGCATTAATATATATAACGTCTAATAGTTGTATATGACTTGATGTTGTAGACCTAGCAGATACTAAAAATCTTTTGGACAAGCTCGTTGTTTTGAAGTTCAATGGAACTTTGGGCACAGCTATGGGTTTTAATGGGTCCAAGTAAGCGTCGTTCTTATTTCCCAAACTAAATACTGTATAGAGGACGTGTTAAAGTTTGCGGGATTTTGTGATTCGAATTTGAAGAATGTATATCTTCTTAGCTTATGTAGTTATTCTGAGATGAAGCTCACTAATCTATGATTTTCTTGTTCATTCAATGGCTTAATGCCAGTTCTCGTGATTTAGTGGTTGTAGTATGTAATAGTTGTTGTGAAATATCTCCTTTACATAGAAATAATGTCAAGACTTGAACTTGCATGTTTTAAACAATTAAGGGGTGTTTTCTTATCCAAAAAAAAAAAAAAAAAACAATTAAGGGGATGTTTGGACACTTGTAATGGAATTGGAATGCATTGTATTAATTCATGTTTTGATTGAGCATTTTGAGTCCAAATTGTAATATTAAACTCATTTCGTTCCAGCAGTTTTCAATTAAACTCTATTTTCCATCGTTTTCACTTTTTACGATTTCATTTTTGTTCCGCACTCAATTTGACATGCATTTCAACACTTCTCTGATTCTCAATAATCCTAATTACATTCCATCTTCCCAAACACCCCCTAAAATAGTGGACAATGCAAATTTGAACTATGGTAAATATATTCTGGTTGTCGGCAACTCTGTGCAAGGGTACTCTTTCTTTTCGTCTCTTTCAAATTATCTTTATATTGTACCTTCTAATTTGGTAATGGATGATATGCCATCAATAAAATTTGCTTAAATTGCAAGGTGGATAAAATTTATGAATCACACTTTTGTTTTTCTCCATTAAACCAACTCTGGGATTAAGAATGCTGTAACTTTCTTTTTTCTGTATGACATCCTATTAGTTAGTTATCATTCTTCATCAATATTTCTACCAGCTCTTCTTCTTCTTTTTAATTTGCAATTTTCACGATGCTTCCCATAATCATTAGGCCTTCTTGATGTCAAATTTTGAAGGATGAGTAGGTTGTTTGCTATTCTTGAACTTCAAAATATGTCTGCCTTACGTTTTCTTTCATCATCTCAACGTTGGAAAGTTAATACTAGTCCTGGAAAATGATATATTATGCAGATCTGCACTCAAAGTTTGTGGTGATTCAACTCCCCTTGACTTATTTGTTGAGCAAATTGAGGTCAGTTTCTTAATTATTCCTGTTGATAACTTAGTCAGTGATTCTCATTGTATCTACTGACAACTAATTGCAGCTACCATTCTAATTTTTCAGTTACTAAATGCGAAGTATGGATGCAATGTTCCATTGATTATCTTAAATTCTGCCGAAACTCACGATGAGACATTGAAGGTGAAATCTGATCCTATACCTTATCACTATCATCACTTGGATATACCTTCAGTGTTCTGATTGTTATTTATAATCTGTAGGCCGTGGGACAATATAAGAAGACTAGAATTGATGTTCATTCTTTAATTCAGGTTTATGAATCTAGAGCTTATTTCTCAGCTTTATGTTGTATATGAATATAAGTCATATAAAGCCTCATTTGAGCTTGCGCTTAAAATTCTTTTTATTTATCAGGGACAAAAGTCGGAGCTGGATTTATCTCAAAAACCACAGGAACAGGATGATTTGTAAGTTCTACCCATTGATAGAAGTCTTATGAATTTTTTGTTAAATAAGATACCAGAGTTTGTTAATGTTATTGCAACATTTTTCTTCTTTCTAGAATAAGAAACGGAAGTATACCTTATCGATGATAATTTTACTTCAGAGCACGTTTTTTCCTACTGTTCTTATACCTCTAGGCTTTGGAGTAAATTTCAGGACTAGAGAGAGAGAGAGAGAGAGAGAGAGAAACCAACTTGATGATAGGCAAACCAGTAGTGATTTCTTGTATGAGACAATGATTTATATGTAATTTATGTAAGTTACTTGTCATTTTGAACTCATAGTTTGATTAATAATCTTCCATCAACTGCATATGTTTCTCTTCTGAAAAACAATCTTCAATATGCTGTATACCTGCTTTCTCTTAATAATTTAGAGAACTTGGATATTCTCTATTTTTTCAAGCAGCATATTTTTCTGCATTACAGTTTTCCATTAAGGGAAAGTAGGTACAAGAGAAGGAAAGATAATAAGGGTGTGGCCGTGTGGGCTCTTGATATTGGTTCGTTCAATTAAAGTGTGGTGCAGGAACTGTTTTGAGTTATTTTCCATTTGTCCTGTGTTAACTCCCATGCTTTAGGTACTAGTTTTTCTTAAATTTACACTCTTGATACCCTTTCCAGTTTCCACGGTAGCTCCAAGGCAATATTTATCACTAAAAATGGAACCTCACATTGATCATAGAAGGTGTAAAATGAGATATGCACTGCGAGGTACCACTTGTCCACATTTTGTAGATATAATAATTGGTCTGATAGCCTATTCTGGCCTTTAATTAGATTGATACTGAAAGTGATTGGAATGCATGGGTGCTCTACAAAATTTTCTTATTGTTTATGCAAATAAATGCAGATTTCTTCTGTCAATTATATTCTTACATCTTTTGTAAATAACACCATAGACCAATGCCCTCATGTAATGATTTACATTTGGACAGGCAAAATGGAGAAATTTCATGTTTATTCTGTGACCATTTGATCTGTCAAGAATTAGAGTTCACCTCTTTTTATTTCATGTGCAGGTACACTTCTGATCATGGCTCGCTACTCCTTTCCTTACTAACTGGTGGAACTCTCGATGTACTATTATCAAAGGTTGGACTTCTATGCTTAATGTTAACTCAACTGACAATATATTCTATTATGAGAGATGGTGGGTGAGAATACATACATATATTATATATAAACTTTTTGAAAGCTGGAGGAATACGGAAGAAGAGTAAACTTGCAAGAAAGAGATTCCAACATCAATCTAATATTTCCTTTGACTCATTTTCCAGGGTAAGGAGTTTGCTCTCGTTGTTGGCTCAGATAATGTGGCTGCTGTTATTGACCCACGTATCCTTTGTTGTGATCTGATCTTTCTTAATCGTAATGCAATGCATTTTTCTTTGAATTATGATTTTCTTGACTGAATGATTTAGAAATCTTAAATTATTTGATCCAAAATAAGATCGAATTCTGCATGGAGGTATGCAACAATGTTGCTCTATACTTGCTCCTGCGTTCAACTCTTATACCTTTCATTCTTATAGGTAACACCTACAGCAGCTTTGAAATCAAGTAGGAGCGCTAATTCAACTTCAGAGAGGTGTCAGGTTGGTGTTGTCCTGAAACATTTCATTCTTCTCTGGTATCTATTGGAGTTCCATTCTGTTTTGACTTTTTGCATTGTTATTGCACATTATTGTATTTATGTACGTACGAGAGATGAAGTACTGATGTGAGTTTGAAACTTGGATATTAAATTGTTGTGCTAGTGGCTAGACTTGCCCTCGGATCTTTGTGGATAAACTAGCCTTGACTGAATTCTTTGTAATAGTTTACCTCTAGGTGGTGGTGTTGTCACCAGATTCTTTTGTAATTATCGTCTTACTAGGATCTTTTGCAGCTAGAAGGTGCTTCTTGTAATCCTTTTGGGCCCTTGCCCTTTGGCTGTTCATTTGTTAATTGTATTTTTATATAGTTTTTTTGTTTACCTATAAAAAAACGAAAATACTTGTGACATTCCTATTATTTAGTTCTTGAAGCTAACAACCTTACATAAACACGATTTGTTGTTAGGTTGTACACTGTGTCCTTTGAGTTCTAAAGTTTAGTTCTTAAAACTAGTGTGTTTTCGGTTCTTGACAATGAGTCTTGAACATGATTTGTTGATAGGTTGTACACTGTTTCCTTTGAGTTCTAAAGTTCAGTTCTTAAAACTAGTGTGTTTTTGGTTCTTGATAATGAGTTTGATGCACATTGGTTTCCAATGCAGCTTGCAGATATTGCTCTAAATTCAAGTCAGGTAAGTGATCCTCGTTCCATTTTCTTTTCAAATCTTTTGTTGAATTACTCATCTATTTTTTTTTTTTTTTTTAGATTCATGTTTTTGTGGTGCTGTTAGTTAGCATGTTTGTGTAGTGGATAATTCTCTATCTAATTGTTTGAAGTTTCTCTTTATGTTGATCAACTCAAGCCAATGGACAAATACAAATTTTCTGATACAAGAAACTTGTGAGTACGAACTTTCTTTACCTTTTTTTCCTCCCAGCCATTGCATATGGACTTCATATCTGTTTTGGGCTATACCGTTCAGGTGGCTGAATTTGACTGCCGTTAAGAGACTAGTAGATACAAATACACTAAAGATTGGGAACTCTTCATTTTCAGAGGTCAAAGGCAATTCACAAAGATACCTTTATACTTTTAATCCTTGTAGAAGATACTGATAGAGTTGCTTGTCTCATCAGGTCGGAAGCAGCGATCAAATGCTCAGGCAAAAAACTGCAGTAGGCTCAATGATTAAGGTTTGTTTAAATTGTACACTTTATTCTGTGTCACATAAGTAAATATTCTTTTCATGCCGTACTTTGAACTTTTTTTGACAGTTCTTTGATCGAGCTGTTGGTATTAATGTCCCACATTCTCGTTCACTACAACTGAGTTCAACTTCAGATTTACTTCTTTTACAAGTAAGTATATAAATGTGAGCTTACGTTGTAATATTCAATGAGACAAGAAAACCACATCTGGTGAAACTAATATTTCTTTTACATTATTGCAGTCAGACCTATACACATCTAATAAAGGCTTAGTAGTTCGAAATGCAGCTAGAACTAGTCCTGTAAATCCATCAATTGACTTAGGTCCTGAATTTGAAAAGGTAAAATTTGTGAATTTGGCTACTACATGTACATGTGATTGAATATTATTCTACTTGTGCTTATTCCTTCTTTCCCAGATTAATGATTTCCAAAGTCGATTCAAGTCAATCCCTAGCATTGTTGAGCTGGATAGCTTGACAGTAAGAGGAGACGTATGGTTTGGGTTGGGTGTCACTCTCAAGGTATTGTATGCATTCCATCTATATATGCTATTACCTACATTGATGTTGCCTTTAATTGTCATGCTCCCTCTTGTGCAGACAACTATATTAATGAACTTGTACATATATGCTATACCATCCATTACCTATCGTCATTACGATTACTTTTCTCTTGAGAACATTACTTAAGCTTCATTATGTGTTTGGTTTTGAAGGGGAAAGTCAGTATCGTTGCAAAACCTGGGGTGCATTTGGAAATCCCGGATGGTGTAGTACTTGAGAATCAGGTAAATGCATCAAAATCTCAATATTCATCATCATTCAATGTTTTCAATTTAAAAATGGAACGTGCTTTGGTTTTCATCCAGGAGATTAACGATCCCGCAGATATTAAATGATGAGATCACATCTTGGCAAAGCATGAAGCTTTACCGAACAATGTTTTTTTATCGTTTACAAACGGGTTTTGGAGCTCTTCCCTTCTCCCAGAATTTTCTTCAATCTCCCTACTTTTAAAATTTGAAACACAAACTAGCCTAGCCAGATGGAATGCCTCTTTGCAACTTGACGAGCGCAATAAATCAACCTTGACCCAATTTATGGGTGTTGGCACCACGAAAGATGGATCGGACAATATTCTCTCCTATTCATGAGATCATATTTCATCATTCATAAGTTGCTCAGATCGTGGGTAAAGATTAAATTGAAACAGGTAAAATGTTCTCCTAGAAATAGTAACAAGTTCGGATTTGGAGGATATCCACATTTTCAATGTTGGAACTTTTGGTCATTCAAATTTATGTGATGTTCGGTTGAACGGGGTTCATTCCTCTCCCCTTATATATGTTTCATTTCATTTTTTAGCCATTATGTGAAAATGTTGGCAAATTGTTTCCACATAGCTATTGATGGAGGTTTCACGATCATCTCTTTCATTCAACTATTTTAACGATCTTGTGAAAGTGTTTTGTTTGAGAATGTGAAATGAGGCGTTATTTTCAACGAACAGTCCAACAAAGAAGATTGCAAAATGCAATCAAAGTTGTATTCAATAATACTTCCCTCTCATCATCATTGAATAGGTTTATATGATACTACTACTGCCAAGGACTATGCATCATATCTTAATTAGCTAGCCACATCGCAACCCTATTTCCCCAAACTGTAGCATTTGAATGGATGTTCAAACTTCAATTCTAGATCAGTTTAAGTTAATACACCCACAAATAAAAAACGTACCATTAACTGATTACATTGTGAGCCCAAGAATTCACGTAACTCCTGGACCCCACAGAGTCGACAACATTTCTCCTTGACCCCTTAAGAATTGACAACAGTGAAATGGAAGCATTCATAGTAGCAGGCAATCTACGATAATAATAAAAAATGTCGAAGTCGAAGTCAGTTAAGTTGGATGAAAGATAACATTGTAGAATATAGTTAACACCGAACGAACATCACAAGAGTTTAACACAACAGATAACACAAGCATCAAACATCACCATGCGACAAGGGAAAAGTTAACAACATATAAGTGATTCCATCCCTTTTATTCTTTTCTTTATTATTATTCAAATGCCCATTGGTTCTCCCTACGAACCTCTTCCTCTTCCTCCGGTGTAAAGTCATTCTTGATGTTAAATGTCTTCCGGATCTCCTCTGGAGTCTTCCCTTTGATCATGTCAGCCACCGTCTGACAAGTCAAATCAAGCAAGCTTTTGATGTTGAGATAGTTTGCAGCCTGCAAAAAGATTCTCAAGATTGTTATCATTATCACACGTCGATTTCAGAAATATGAACAGAGATCTCAACAGTAACCAACAATGATGGTTTTACTTTTCAGATAAGAATAATGAATGATGGTTCCGTTCTACTTTGGGGAGTTTCAAATGGGAGGGAAGCTATTTCAAGCAAAATTCTTAATAATAAATAGATATACCATCTTCACCCATGTCCGCTCATAACATATTTAACAAGCTGATTAGTGAATATTACTATAGGATTTAGGAAGGTGCAAGATGATGCTAGTACAAAAGGGAACTTATAGGTTTACTCGTTTGTCAATAAATGGCAGTTTAAAGTAATGAAGAAGAACCAATAAATTTTAGATGAACCATAATCGAAAACACACACAAATGAGAATGAATAACATGGGATGGATTCAAAAAAGGAAGAACTTCAGAATAACGATACAGAAACTCAAATGTGCAAACCCTAAGTCTAGTAAGGATGGATCAGAAGTAGAAATAAACTCATTATAACCCGAACAAGGCAGAGAGATCAAGTTCAATGGGTATAAAGAAAACAACGAATCACCCATATCCCACCCACAAATAAGCAATTTACATCGAATTACCTCAACTAAACTAAATGAATATTTCTTCCACGTCTACCCAAAACTCAAAAGGATTGAATTAAACATGTTTTACTTGATGATAACTACAATACCTACGGATTGCATCCAGTGAAGCCTTTTCAAAAAAGAAACATGTTAAACAAGAAGAATAATGGCATAATCGGAACACCCATGTGGTTAATTTGCTGGTAGTTTACGAATTTCTGAACTAAATGGGAAAACTACCAAATTCCTAATGAAGATTGCAGCCAAACGACTTATATATCAAGGCTTCCCATGACAAAATCTTTATAACCCTTATAAATCAATAAATTAGATCCTCTATCGACTCCAATTCGACAATAAAACTGGAGGCATTCACGTTTCAGTAATTCTGCGATATCCCATTTAAAAATTTGTGATATCTCATTCAGGCATCAGACCAAAACAAAAAACGGTTAATGCAAATATAGAGTAAGAACCAAAACCCTAACCCCAATCTTAAGAAGCACCGAAACCCTAGACCTCCAAATTTAACCAAACAATCGAATACATACGCAATCGAAGAGAGGGCAAAGATAGAGAGAAGCAAAAAAGACAAAACCCCAAAGAAAAAGGCGAGAGAACTCAAAATAAGTAGAATGAACAAACCAGAATGAGATCGAATAAGGTGGCCTGGTCGACTTTGACGAATTCGCTGTCCCAAGTCTTGAGGTCGTCGTCGACGGAGCCAGTACGATCCTCGGGCTTAGGGGACTCGACGTGCTTCTTGCAGTACTCGATAACCTTGGACAAGATCTTGCTGTTGACATTAGGAAGGGGGATTCCACTATCGGCGCAATCGTCTTCGATCATGTGCTTGATCGTTTGTGACTCCAAGGCGACCGCTTCGTCGACCTCGAAGATCTCGCCGTCGGAGCTCTTCAAGGTGATTTTCCGGCCAGAAGACATGGTGACGTGTTTGGGATTCGGTGAGGTTTGAAAACACAGAGAGAAGTGTTTTGCGATTTGAGAAAGAGAGAAACCAAATATGATGAAACTGACCACAAAAAATATGGCTTTTAAGATCAAACCCCACCGATAGCCCATTTTCTTTTTATTAATAATAAAATATTGTGTTTATTATTATCATTATTTTAAAATTAGAGATTATTTATTTTTTAAAAAAATTATAAAAAAAAATACCTTCAACTTTGTTATTTGTACTTTTAAGAAGTACCATATTAGCGTTTAAAAGATATATTTTGACTAGAAATTCTTTAGAATTTAGACGAAAATTGAGATAGAAAAAAATATAGTAGATAATATGGAATGCAAATTTGAATCAACGCATTGTTTTAGATTTTTGTTTGAAATTCTAGAGACTTTATATTTCAATGGTAGTTTTAAAACGTTTATGAAGATTGGAGACAATATTGCAACTTTTGAAAATATATGGATATTTTTTTTAACAAAGAGAAAATTTTAAGGACATTTGTTTTAATTTGGCCTTAATTTATATAGTTTAACTTATATTGGTGTAATAGTGGTCTATAAAAGGAAAGTTAGATCATTTTACATCATTTTATGTTGTCATCATGCAACTCTTCTAAGTTGGATTTTTGTTTGAAATTCTAAGTTTTCTATTCCAATTACACTGTTGAAACTTTTATGAAAATTTAAGAATAATATTACAATTTTGAAAGTATATGAGTACTTTTTAAGTAAAGAAAAAAGTTCAAAGATATTTGTTATAATTTAACCTAACAATTTTAATTTTTAAATTAATTGATTTAATAAATCTGCAATTAAATTTTATGTCTAATCAAATTTCAAGGACCGGCGTCAAATAGACACAATTTCAAGACTTTCAACCACTTGTTTTTTGTATCAATGAGTGTCCAAATAAGCTTATATGCACCTCGACTAATCTCACGAGAGAACTCGTCCAACCTACAATTTCAACCACTTGCTAACATACCTTGTAAGAACCAAATTTGTAATTTAAATGATTTTTTTTATTTGATCAATAAACTGCTTTGTTCAAGAAAATTGAGCTCTTTCTAACATGAAAACAAGAGTCCTTTTCTTGAATATACTCATAATGTCCTATCAAAACTCCATAATTTCCACATATGGTAGACAATTCCTGAACAAAGCAGATGAAATATTTTCCTCAAGAATGGGAAATTACTTCAAATATATGATAAAAATGTTGAGAATCATTCAAAAAAATGGAAAACCTTCTCCCAAACAATGCGAGAAATGCTTCAATATACGCTAAAAGAAGAACAAGAGTGTGAGATCAGCTAACAACAAATGCAGCCAAATACATTAAAAAGCTTTAACTAAAAGTATTTATTTAATACTTTTACCATATATTTTCCAACCAGTGTTAACGCTATGGTGAAATGAGGTAAATATGAAAATCTGCACTAGACCAAACTGGCAGAGTTGTCGTCCTTAGCTAAACTAGAGAATAGAATCAGATTTTGGAATTTGTTATTCCAATAAACCAAATGACTTTTACACCCTCACCACATTTGCCTTGTAGCAGAATTCCTATGCTCTTCTACAATTATCTTTGATGGCATTCATCAAACTGAATATGATACCATCTGGATGGTAACAAGAACAAGAAGCTTTCCTGCAGATTCAAGGAAAGAAAATAATAATTTATAAATTCTCTGAAATACATAGTTAATTTCAATCGTATATGTAAAACATACTAATTGTTATGTTCAAGCATTTGGTGAATGTGTTTAACAAAATGAAATCATTCTTTTGATGTGGCAAATGAAGTATGGAAGAAAATACCTCCACCTTCTTGACAATTAGGAATTGGTTTCGTCCATTTGCCACTTCAAGAGGAAAACTCTCACTTTGTTAGTCAAATATTTAAAATAACTTTTCTCTTCATTGAATATCAGGAAATTGGGAAAAGGGGACTCTTGCCGATGCTCCTCTTATTTTGTGTATGGGGTTGGTTGTCCTAAGCACAAAAAGTTAGTCTTGCTAGCAAAAAAGATTCTGGAAGCAGCACAATTCACTTTTCCTTCTGGAGAGTTTTGAGTCTAAGACATCCAATCACTAGAGGCACATACGGACCTCTCAGACAAACCAGAACCGTCTTACAAAAGGAAAAGGACATGTTTCATAAGATCAATCAGAGAGACCAATTAGACCGAACTAGAAAGGCCATCATTCTGGCATTGCCGTCTGTCACATATGCAATTCCTGGCTTTAAGTTGAATTTCTTACTCAGGTTCAGTTTGACATAAGATTCAACCTGAAAGTGATCTCTATCTAATGGGCCTCCAAGAATCCCACTTAAACTCATTCCCCAACCTAAAGCATCTTCATTATTATTATCAGACATTGACACCGCCCATTGCAAATATTTGGCATTTGATTGGCTCAGCTCAACCCAACCTCCAATTCTGGTTACTTCATCAAGTTCTGACTCCAGTAGTAAAGCAATAGATCTCCTTGAAATAGCGTCCCCTGAAACTGTTAACAAACGTGGATCAGGTCCCTCAATTGTTTCGGAAGATCCACGTCGACTAAGACACACTGGAATTGTAAGAGCTCCAAGATTTGCATGTTGATTAGAAGATAATTTTGGTACTTGGAGAAGACCCAGAAGTGAGAATTTCGTTCCTCTTGGAAGTTGACACACCAATTGCCCAAAAGTACCAAGGTGATGTTGAATCCTATCAAAACTTGGTTGAATTCTATCTGTAGAAATAAATTGAGCAAAGGAAGCAGTGAGATTGGATTTTCTCACTGTTAACCCAATGGCACCACCATTAGGCTGATCCAAAAGGGGTGGTCCAAAAGATGAAGCATCAGTAAGACCCTTTTCCTACAACATATAAGCACCATTCCTATTAGCTTCATAATTTATAAATCAAATTGATAATACACTCTTCTAAGATAAAAATACAAGGGAGCATCCACAAGCATAACTATTTGGTTGGAATTGGTATTAATATTAAGTATATACCTCATAACTGGACTCGGGAAATATTTTACACACCCAAAATACCACCAAATAATTTGAGGCCAAAATCAACAATGATATTAAATATAGAACAAGCACTCTTATACCATCGTATCATACAATACAACTGCAAAGAGTTGGATTAATATTGCCCTATAATATTAATTTGAAAGGAATATGCAGTAAAGAAAAAGAGAATGCAATTTTAAGTTCCAATAAATTTTTTTAACCAGCAACTTTCATTCTAACTGCAAAGAGTTGAATTGATATTGACTTATAATATTAATTTAAAAGGAATAAGCATTAAAGAAAAAGAGAAAGCAATTTTGAGTTACACAAACTTTTTTTTATCTAAAGCAACTTTCATTCCAATGAAGAAATATTACAAGACAATCATATAATATATCTCCACAGTGGTCACCTACCTAGGATTTAATATCATACGAATTCGTTTGACAACCAAGTTGTAGAGTCAAGGGGCTTGTCTAGTGAGACTAGTCGAGGTACGTGTAAACTCGCCCAGACACTCATAGATATTTAAAAAAATCATATAATATATCTCACATAGACATAATCTACTTCACACTTTTTCTCTCCCTGAAACAACTCTTACATGTCCTTGTCCCCTACCCCAATAACTCCAAAGAAAGAGGTTTGCCCCCCATCTAACAGTAGCGCTCAATAAACTCACTAGATTTTCATACTTGTGAGTTGTGAGTGTTTGAAACCATTCGTGCAAACCTCGATTGATCCCATGGACAACCACTCAACCCTATTTGGTTGCCGAAAAGCTCCAAAAAAATGTAATATTTTACAAAATATTTGAATATACGCTCCAAAACAATCCAGTTATGTATGCATTCAATGGGTTGGCTTACCTCATCCTAAATACAGAATTACCTAAACCTAAAAAGTTAAAAACACCGCATGAAATTACATACTACTCCAATAAACTCACAAAGAACTTCATAAGCATACAGCACATGCTTACACTAGATAGAAAGTAATGATTGCAGTCAAATGTACCTGATGAGAAGGATTTGCAATTACAGCAACATCCCTACATCGAGCTCCAACAGGAACTACAATGGCAGACATCCAATTTCCCACACTAGCCTTGTAAAGAACTTTAGATAGAGTAAGTTCACTGCCAGAATCAACACCAAAATCAACCTTCGCTTTCTGATTGGCTACAAACTCTGCAACAAGCGAATCGGTCTCTCTTACAGTGGTTTCAAAAGTCAATCTTGAGTGAATTCCTGTTGAGATTCTTGCTCTATGAAGTGCATTGAAGCTATTGTTATCAATAACACTCATAAATAGCAATGCACCCAATATATTAACCTCTCCTTTTACATGGGTGGCATTTTCTTGGAATGGGCTACTCCTCTGTGTATTATAAAAGGATAGTACCTTCTCAACCTTGTCTTGTCTGTCCCTAAGTCTCATTAAATCCGAAAATGCTTCCCTTTGTAGCCGCTTCAGAATTTCAATCTGAAATAATGGACCAGCAAGAAATTTTAAGTAACATGCCACAAACATTTGTGATACCAATGTAATCATCAAGTTGCAGAAATTTATGACTAAGACCGACTGCTTGAAAAGAAATCAGATCACTGAAATATCTCGTCAGCTAAAACTGCATGGCAAGAGGAAACAAGAATTCACTTTAGAATGGTATCCATGGGCCAGAAAATAAATATTTGGCAAAAAGATGGTATGACCACATACTTGATCATTCAATGGGCAACAACCACTAATAATAATTGTTAGTCGTAAATTAAAAGTCGCCCTAAATAACCACTGGATATAAATTTGAGATACTTCTTCTCTCCAATACATCCAAAGGCGAAAAACTATCAGACACGATGTGTCTGTATCAGCAAATAATTTCTCCTCAACCACCCAGTATTTACTAGTTGACTAACATAAAAAGTTATGAACAGGTCCTTTACACTAATATATCATTTTCCAAAGCCAAATTATAAATGTTCATTAAAATATCAGCCAAAAGGTTCATCTGGAATAGGGAAACCAGGAAAAATGTTAACACATAACCATCAAATTTTGGAGATTAGAGCTTGCTATAGAAAACGAGGCAGTAAAATCGAAGTCTTGCTGATCTAAATACCAAAAAAAAAGAGAAAAAAGCATCATAAGAACAACAAGAACTGGCAACATTAAGACGTGAAGAAGCACAAACTATGATATTACATCATAAACAAAGTAAACCCATTACCGGACTCCGGCGAGCTGATTTTTGGCGGCGATGAACTAAGCCATCAAGAAAATTCTGGGTTGCGGTCCCGAAACCTTTTAATTTGTCGACAACGAATGTCACAGGCTCCATGATTGGTGGAAACTGAAGCCCAGTTGCTTGGACTTACCAGAAGTGAATTTCTAGGGTTTTATTTGTAATCTTCAGACTATCGAATTCGATTTCATCAAGCGATTTGAAGTTGAAGCTCTGAATTTGAAAGATGAGCGGCAATTTTACCAATCAATTAGTCTGCTAAGATATCATCTAATCAAGAATTTAAAATAATAATTATAATAACAACGCACCTAATCATTGGCCTCAAACCATTCGCTTTCCTTTTTTTCAGATTTAAACAATTTTCTTTCGTTATAAAAATTTTGGACAAATTTTCATTTATATTAGGTTTGGTAGTCATTTAAACTCTCAACTCTGTAAGTTGCACTAATTTTAATCTTAAATTGATAATTCTATTAATTTAGAATCTAAACCAATTTTGATTCTAAATTTATATAAATGTATCCATTTAAATTCTTCAATATGTTTTATTTGGATACATTTATAAAAGTTGAGAATTTAAATTGATATATTTATGAAAGTTTAGAGTTTAAATTGATACATTTATAATAGTTAAAAGTTTAAATTGATACAAAATTTAAAGTTCACGATTTTTATTTTTATTTAAATAAACCTATACCTACTCAATTTCCTACAATGTTTTTTAGTTTTTCTTCGAGTAAAAAACGTGAATTCTTATCCAAAATTTCAAAAACATGATTTTAAAAGTTACTTTTTTTTTCTTTCAAAACTTGACTTGATTTTTGAAAATATTCGTAGAAGAAATATAACAAAACAAGAGAATTTAGAGGTGAAAGGTCTCTTCTAAGCCTAATTTTTAAAAAGTATAAACAAAAAAATCATATAATTATCGAACAATACCTGATGATAGAGATTATTCTACCATGTTTAATAAATGAGACCGTAGGTTCACGTATAGTGGATGTTAAAAAAAACTGGATGAACCCAACTCAATCCATGTGGTTTGGATTGGATTGAGATAAATGAAAAATTGATGGATTGGGTTGGTTCACCCAAAATAACTCACATCAACCCAAACTAAATCTAAATTATTATTAACTTTAAAATGCATATTACTTTTTTTCTCATTATACAATTAAATATGCATATATTTATTTTAGCTTCATTTATTTTTATTGATTTTTTAATAATTTATTTTCCAATAATTCCTAATAAGAATTGTTAAGATTTTTTTTATCATAAAAATTAAAATTGAGTCGTTAATTTTAATTAAATCAAATTTATACGTATTGAAATTTTATTTGTTTTTAGAATACAAATTTAAATAAATGATTCGTGCAACTCAAACCAACCTAATCCAAATATTTTATGGTTAGATTGGAATGAGTTAGGTTGAGTTCACTTTTAAAAGAAAGGTTATTTGAGTCACAAAATTTACAACCCAAATATTTGAATTGGATCGGTCTAATAAGTTCATCAACTCAATCACTACGCATAGTGATCGAGTTTAAATTTCCATGTGGTATGTTGTCGAATTCAAAAAAAAAATGTGATGTATAATTTCCAACGGTGCAATAATGGACACGATTCATTGATTCATTGTAAATAGTTTTTAGAATTAATTTTTATAAAATGAATATAAAACCTTATATAATTTAAATTTAAAACAAGATAAGGAAGGCAAAAATGAACGTTTACCTGCCAACTAGCTACCATAATTGATACCCAATTAAATATACGTTCAAATGAAAGCATATCAATTCCAATTTGGAATACCGTTGGGCAGTATAGATTACATCAATTACTTAAGTGTCATCTTTTCAAAGTAGTTACAATCCTTTATTTTCTTTTCTTCTAAAAATATTATTACGGATGTCTAGTTAACAGTGGATTTCAATAGTGCTTATTATTAAATTTGAGTTATTTAACATCGACTTATAAAGTCAGTGGATCAAACATTTCTACTTTTTTAACTTTATATTTGATTTGAATGAAGATGTACTGATGGTATTAGAGCTCATGAAGTCCACACGAGCAATATGTTACAAAAATTGACATTTCGTCCAAAAACGTTGGATCCAAAAATATTAGTTATGGACTTGATTTTTAAAATAAAAACAACGAAATAATTATGAAATGAGATTTTCTTTTTTAAAAAAAAAAAAAAAAAAAAAAGAAATGTATTTGAGAATTAGTGGGTAAAGAAAGAGGGTCTATGGAGGGAAATTAGTAGTTAGTAATTATGGAAAGAGTACAATATTTGATACAACCAATTAATTAAATGCCTCTTAATGGAAAACCCTATAATTAGACATTTAAGAAGAAGATCAAATTTGAAATTAATGATAGAGATTTTAAACCTAACATCATTATGGAGGTGTGATATTATTGAATGTTTTGCTTTTAACAACTTGAATAATACTTTTTTTTTTAAAGAAAAAAAAGGGGAAAAAAAAACTTGAATTATCCTTAATTAGGTTGACACCATTTATAAGTGCTTTTGAATTATCCAAAAAAAACAAAAGAGTACTTCCCCATCAATAATTGTTGTTGAAACCAAAAGGTTTGAGGTAACAAATAAATTGATTTTAATTATTTAAATATATGTGTTGTTAATACCCGATATGTTTTGAAGTGCATGAGAGAAAGAACTTTTAAATAATTAAATTTGTTTTTTAAAAATTAATAAAAACAATTTACCTAGTGTCGTGTGTCTAGGAGTGGTTGTTACGATAGTGAATTGTATTTATAGACATTCTGTCATTAATAAAATTTAAAATTTTATTATATTTTGTAAATATGTTCGACAGTTTTTTCATTTATAATAATTTTTTTTAATTAAAAGTATTGATATGGATTAAATTACATTGTTTTCATCTTTATTTTTATCCATTTGGTAGTTGGGTCCCTAGACTTTCAAATCTGTATCTATATTAAGTTCTTGAACTTTAAAATTATCTAATATAATTATCAAAATACTTTTAATTTTATATCCAATAAATCATATTTTTCAATTTGGAACATGTGAAAACATAGCAATCAAATTTAGATTATTAGTAGGATACAACACAATAAAAAAGAATTTGCAAATATACAAAAATTTAGATTAAGCTCTTGAGGTCTATTGATGATAGACTTTATCGCTTATTGCTCGTAGGAGTATCAACAATATAGTCAATCACTGATAAATTTTTCTACATTTACAATTCTTTAAAAATGTAGTTACGTACCTAATTATTATCTAAAAACGTTGTTTGAACGACTAAACTTATCATTCAACCAAATAATATTTAGATATAAATATAGATATTTTATTGAAATGAAATGTGATATCAATGAGTTTGACTTTTGGAAACATAGAAGGTGATCATTTTTTGTTTACACTTTAGGAAATTAAAAGTTTGAGGAATAAACGGAAAACTATAGGAACCTAGAAATGTATCTTTGGATGATTGGAGAAACAAGCAAGTCGTAAGTAGTTTCTGAAGGATGAAAACTATCCCAAAACACATATTTTGTGGTATCAGGGCAAGTCTTCACAAATTTATTACAAAGAAGTGTCACCTCAATCGTTCCAGTTCCACAACATCCTCTATCTGCTACTTCGAATCCTGTAAATTATTACCAAATATATTCAAATTTTGCATTCGTTTTTAAATATATCACAAACGACCTTACGCTACAAATACTTTAGTGAATGAAAGATTTTGAAACAGTGTTTAACAAAGTTAATTAAAAACTTTTAAATAATATTTACTATGACAAGAAGTGATTGTTATAATATTAAATAATTCATGTCACAAATGGTCGTGAATTATATCCAATTATTAGTGAGGTGAAAAGTACTTTTTTTCACCCTCAATACATTTAATGAGAAAGAATACTTGCTGTATGTTCCACCACGTGTCTTTTTAAACTTTTTATATATAATTTCTATATGGTTGAGTGGGCCCAGAAATAGTATAGATTTCACCCAAACATTATTCATACTCAATACCTCCTAACTTGTGTAAAAATGTTTTAGAATTCTAAATAGAGTTTGGGATTTGAACATTAATAGTGATCTAAAATTAAACTTTGAATCGTCAACATTGTTGGATGAATTTTAATTAAAATTTTAAATAATTTATACTTGAAAAAGAATTTTGAAAAACCTTAATAAAATGTATAAGATAATAATAATATTGCAACTAATATATATATAAGAGTAATTTTCACATACATTCTTATGAATGACATTTGAGTGAACGATACAAAGATAAATGTTGTTCGAAAGATTAGATGTAATTAAAGTTATTTTAAAAAAAAAAAAAAGTGTTGAAAATCATTCAATCCGAGCCAAGCATGTGAGTGAGAACTGAGAAGGAGAGAGAGAAAATAAATACCATATTTCGCATAGTTTTGGATGACATCAAGTAGAGGGTTGTAAATATCCACGTAAACCACTCTACTATCAGGCAGTATAGTTTGGAGGTAACCCAAGGTGGTTTGCAACTTCCCATTGAAAAGCTTTGCAGCATTGTTATACTCATTCACACATGCCCTTTCAATCCCTCCCGCCAAAGTTCTTTGCGACGGTAAGCATCCGAGCGGCGGAGTCCCGAAGAACCCAATCCTCCGTGCACCGGCTGCATACAAGTCCTATAAAACATAAAAGTTCAGAGATTACACTTGTAATTTTAAACGGGTGTTTATTAATTTAAGTTGTATACCTTGACGTAAGCCGAAGCAGATTGGATCATAAAATCGGTGTAGGTATCGATGTTGTATTGACCTTGTCTAAATCGTGCTAGATAAAATGTGTTGCCAATGTCATTGCTTCCAGCCACCACCAAGAAAAGACTATTGTCTGTTATGAATTTTGCCTTTTCTTCTCCTACTAGTCCTTCTATCTTCTTTCTGTATTCTCTAAACATTGCTAATTGAGCATCAAGTGATATTGCTGGCTGTAAAGCTCAAAATTTGAACAATTTGGTTAGTTGAGAAAATAGATCGGATAATCTTTTTATAATCAATTAGGTTTGAGATGAAACTTCATATAATATTATCTAATATGATATCAAAATTCATGAAACCTAAATGAACATTTGGTCCAATTCAATTCATAAGGATTTCGTATTGAAAAAAATCAAGTGATCTCATTATCTTTGTAAGATAGATGAGCTACTCTTAACATAACAAATTGATTTTAAGGTGGAACTTCATGTAATCTAATAGTTTAATTTTGTCCTCAATTAGTTAAGTAATTGTTAAACTGATAAAAAGTTATCATGATAGTGACCTTGTTCATCTATTAAATAGACAAAGAGACTTTGAAATTTATCTACGACGCTTTGAGTTAAGAGCTAACATTTCAAACATAGCCCACTCCACCTACTTTAGGGGTCCCAAAGGACTGATAGTAATTTTAGATGAAAAAAATGGAGAGAGTGAGTATAGTTATATACCGCTGTTTTAGAAGTTAGAGGATCGAATCCAGCTCCACCGGAAGCAAAGTTGACACCGGTGATTAGATCCTCAAGTTGAAGATTCCGGTCAGCATACGGTGGCAAGAGCGATTTGATACCAAGCGCATCAGCTAACAAAATAAAAACAAAAAAGTTTGAGTCTTTACTCTAACAATTATAACGTTACATATATCTTCCGTACTTAAAAGAAAACTCAAATGAATTATAATCATAATTTATACCTACTAGATCGGAGGGAACCCTGCCGTTGGAAAATCGGCCGGTTGGGCATCCGTTGGGGAAATCCTTACCGTAAGGCGGATAGTTGCACTTAGCTTGAGTAATGAGATTGTTGTTGTTGCCAGTATCGACAATTGAATCCCCAAAGACAAAAACGGCAGGGACGGAGTAACCGGGAGGAATCTTTATAGCAGCACGAACAGGTTGGAGAAGCAAAAGAAGAAGCAGACATTGAAAAACCTTGAGTTTCAGTGAAGAAGAAGGAGGAGGAGGAGGAGGAGGTCTTGTCAGATGGAGTGAAGACATTATTGTAAAGTTTGATGTTAAATCTAATTTGTGATGCTATTTATATCTGTAGCTTTGTTGAATGTGGGTTTTGAGTTTGGTGCTTCAAATTTAATGCTGACAGTGAAGAGCCGGTGGCCCCTCTCATGGGACAGAAAGGGGTTCTCTGTGGGCCCTACTTCTTCTATTTTTGTTGCGACAATGAGATAACGACACGGTGGCAACAACGACTTTTAAATTTCATTCGTCTTCTAATGTTTTTATTTCTACCGTTTCTATTATACTGAAAATATCAATATTATACAACTTAACTTCTTTTAAAATCATAAAGGTTTGTTTATTAATTTGAATTTATTTTTTTAATTAACTTTTATAACTTTTTTTAAAAATCTCTGTTGATGTCGATATATTATCGATATTTCCATAAAATTAAAGACATTTATATTTTCGTTGACATAGACAATTCAAATCTTGTTTGATATTTAGCACATTCGTTCCTTATATAGAAAACTTTTTAAAATAAAAGTATTTTCATAGTTAGTAGTTCTTATTTCAATTAAGATGTTTACGTGTTGATATTTAAAGCCTAGTTTAGTAATCATTTTATGTTTTTAATAAATCTATTTATTCTTCATCTGTTACCCTATTTAGCATATTTCTTTAAGTATTGGAGTTGATCTATTAATCAAATGTTAAAAACGAACCCACATTTCTTAAAACTAATTTAGTTTTCAACTTAGGTAAATTTTTAAAACATTTGTAAAAACTAGAGGATAAAAAGGTAGAAATTTAGAAGTGTAATAAATATTTATATACTTAATTTTCAAAAACTAAAAACTAGTATTAAATAAATACCATACATCCGGATCTAATACAAAGTTAAATATGAAATATGGTGAAAAATTAAGGGTAAATTGAAAAATCGCCTCTAAAATATGATAGTAGTTGTAATTATACCCTTGAACTTTTAAATTTAAAAAATTGATCACTCAAACTAATATAAGTGTTAATAAATTTTTGTCAAATTAGACTCTCAAACTGACAGGATTATATAAATTATAATATTCGTATAAGTTTGAGGGTTCAATTTCATCATTTATGAGTCTAATTTCTACTAGTATTGTAATAAGCTTAAGGGTCGAACTCTAACACTTGTAGAAGCTTATGGAGTCCATTTTTACATTTTAAAGTTTGAGTGTGTAATTGGAACCATCATACTGAAGGAGTTGTTTTATAATTTATCCAAAAATTATAGATTAAATAGCTTGTTATTAAACGGTATCTTATATTGTTCTAATTATGTTAGATCATTAAACATACACTTTGATCTCAATTTAATTTTGATAGTAAATTAACGTGAAATATTTTGATCCTCTTCATTGAAAGAGTAGGTTGGGGAGATTTGTGTTACATTCAAGTTTATTATAATAATTTATATTATAGTGTACCATCCAAAGTCCAAACAATTTTTTGCTATATCAACCACCACATTGAATGGCCATAAATATCCAGCCCAAAATTGTCCAAGTATACTTATTAATTATCTTTTTAAACTCAACAAATACGTAGAGATGAACAAATTGAGAATATTTACCTCTGTAATCTTAATATCCAATTGAACTGTGTTCAAGTTGACATCCATTTTATGATACAATTGATTTCACTATACGCACGTATTATCATATCTTTTAACTCGACGAGTTAGGGTTAATTTTAACACTTATTTTAAAAGTTAGGGTTTAAGCATTTATAGTGAAATAGTGAAGCATTATACTCTATGAAAATAGATGAGGGACCGTGTAGATGAAAATGAAGGGAATAAAAATTTGATTTCAAATGATGTTGATAAACAAATCAAACGAATAATATATTCTATCATTTTAAACTAATTAAATGCACAATAGAAATTTAAAGAATTAAAGTGACAACCTTTTATTTATTTATTTATTTATCATTCAAATAAAATAAATACAAATAAAAATCAAGTTAATAAGACAAGAAACAAATGTTGGTCACCTAAGATATTTTTTCTTTGAGTAAAAAAAAAACAGCAATGAAACAAATAAAAAAATAATCAAGAAAAATAAATATTTTTGCTTGTTAAAAAAATTAAAGAAAAAAATCTACTAAAAAGGTATTTGCTTTCGAATTATTATTAAGTACATTTTTTAATATATCAAAATAAATTAAAATATTTATAAAATCTAGCAAATTTTCAAATCTATCACTAATTCTATCGATACATTATGAAATTTTATTATATTTTATAATCATAACTTTTGTTATTATTATTTCTAACTATTTTATATTTTCATTTGTTCCCACTATATGACAATTGACATCGTGTTAAAGAAAACCTCCTGTTTTGTTTTGGCTTATAAACGGTTTGAATAGCATCATTAAATTAAAATTAAATATAATTTCAGTCCTAATTTTAATACAATTTTTAAAAACGTTTTTTAGTTTTCAAAACTTCCTTTATTTTTTAAAATGTTGTTAGAGAGTAGATAATAAAACAAAATAATTTAGAATAATTTAGAGCTAAAATTGTATATATATCTTAATTTAGTTAAAAGCTTAATTTTTTAAAACAGAAAACACTCTTTAAACACAGTGTAAAAATGGAAGTATTAACAATCTAACCCTAATCAATTTTTTCTTTAAATAACTATATGTATTCAACACTTTGAGAAAAACATTACTGGAAGTAATTAAAATTGATCAAATAAAACAATAACCCTAAAATGGTAGATAAGGGCGATGATACACATTAATGATAATATTAAATTCAAATTAAATCTAATAATTATACTCTCATATTTAATTTAGCCCAAGACTGTTTTATTTATTAAGTATAACTTTTTCGTTAATAATCGCAGAAAATCAACGTGACAATATTAATGTCACTTGCCACGTGGATGAATTGTGAGGTACTGAAAATTATTTGATAAAACTATATAATAACAAGGCTTGAAAGGACCTGATTGATAGATTAGCACGATTATAAAATATTTATAATAATTACAAATGCTGAATAATCAACTGATATTTTTATTTTAAATACCATAAAATCAAAGAAAAATCCATGTTACTATTCTATTAAATTCCATAATAAATTTAATGTATTATGTTATATTGCAAATTAGCTGTCCTATCTAAAGTAGATTATTAAGTATTCAATTATTTACCCGTCTTTAACTAAATTTGCAAAAGAAAGTCTGGTTGATTACATTTTTGGTTTCACTTTATCCATTCCAGTTCCTTGTTAGATTTAAAAGAATTCCAACATTAATTAAAGTATTCTTTCAAAATATTGAAATGAAGATAAAAATAATAAATATTAATGAAAAGTTTGAGAATGAAATTGTAATTAACACCAAATTTTAGGAGATGTATCAACTTAAACTATGAATTAATAATTGTATCAGCTTAAAACTTAAATTTTTGTAAGTGTATTAATTTACACCATCTATTGCATTTCGTTTGGAAAAAATTACTTATGATTGTTCATTTTGTAAAACTGACATTTGATGAACATAAACTTACATTATCTCATGTTTTTCATTTTCGTTACGTATTAAAAATAAAATAAAAATAATTCAATTTTTTTTTAAATGATTTGAGCATTAAATGCATCCATGAAAATAAATCTATTATCTAAGTGTTGAACTCGTGGTGGTTGCTCATAATTTACTTGATGTCCACGAGACTTTCCCGTCCATCCTTGGAAAACTTTCCCCCGAGATCGGGATGGAAATTCTCCATGAGGAATTTGTGAAGATCGAGTTTTTCTCTGAAAAAAATTTCATTAATATTTTTTTAAAAAATTTCATTAATATTTTTTTAAAAAATTCATTTTTAAATATATACTTATATTCTCAAACTTTATAAAAATTAAATATTACAAGCTTAACTCTCCAACTTAAATATTACAACATTTATAACAATGTAAGTAATAAAATACATACATTAAAGTACAATGAAAATTAGAAAAAAACTTATTATTCAAGCATTTTAAAATAAACTCAGAATGTGAGTTTATATACTCACATTTTTGTGTGTTCTTGTATTTATATATAAATCAAAATTATATATATATAAATTTTTCTATCTGGGCAGAGCGAGGAATGGGGAGAAATTCTTCTCGCTCCCTCCTCCATTCCCCGTTCAATTAGAGATTTTTCGCGGAACCTGACCCCATGGGCTAAATAAACATCTCTACGTGAAAAGGCTAATCCAACCAATATCACAAAGTTGGATAATATTGACTTTTCAGTCTCGTTTAAAAGTATTTCAACAAAAATAAAATAAAATAAATAAACCATCATATCTTAAATAATTTGTGGCCCTACCATAATGATACAAATTAGTTTTGGCGATTGTCCACTTTAAACTTAAACTCAATAGCTTAAATTTTGATTTCACTTAAAAGGACTTCGTACCATTGAATGTAAGGTTATTACTTATATATATGTTGCATTGTCGACACTTTTCTTACTGGGCAAAGTATCACAAAAAATTTCACCTCAAACCTCCCATCAAATAGTTATCCTTTTTCATTACACTTGAGCGTGTGACTTTTTCTAACCCGGTCAACTCCTTACTAAATGAAACTGTTGACCCAAAAGTTCAACCGCGAATTCTCACTCTGACTAATTATGTTTGTCATTTAGCGTCGTTAATTTCTTTATTCCCTCCACTTGAGGAATTTTTAGCTACAAGACTAAGTCAGGGGCGTGTCTCTATAGGCATAAGTCCTCATGATGACTAATTTATCTACTTTAGCCATAAGCCCTCATATCACTGATAAAGAAAATGACAATTCAAACAACTCCACACAATAGTATTGATATTATCTACTTTAGACATAAGCCTTCGTGACTAATTTGCTTTTGGTTTCACCTATAAGGTATCATACAATTGAAAATAGTTGTCTTTACACCTAAGATGATCCTTTACATAACAAATGTTGAATTTTGGTTGTATTCCCAACAAAAAATCAATATCAAAGATTATGTGTTATAGACTATCAAAATATAGTTCATGCTAGTTAAAACATATTATTTTTGTCAGAGAATTAGAGATTTGATTCTCTCTACTATATCACATACTAAACTTTAAAAATAATGCAAAATTACCTCCGATAGATATTTTATCGTTATCAATGATGACTTAGGTGTAATTCAGGTGATTAGCTATAAGTTCTATGTAATTTATTTAGTTACTTTAGACATTATACCTCAATTGACTCCATCCTACTATAATATTAAACTTTTTTTTCCAAAAAATATGAGTTTAATGTGTAATAAGAAATAATTTTGATTGTTCCATTACAATACGTGGAAGTAATAAATTCATACTTTTGATATTTTAATTTAAAGTATATGTCTTGATCAATAGATCGGTCACGTGGTTGTACTCACGTTCATAATTTTAGAGGAAAAGACAACATTTTTTCGAGCTCATGTGGCTACTTTCTCATTAAATAAAATATCTATTTAGTTCTTTTTCCAAAGAATAAAATTAATTTGTAAGTTATCTATCACTTTCTATATATAGTCACACATTATCGCAACTTTTTTTTTTTTTAAAAAAGGAATTAAGTGCTTTTTATTTAGGAAAATGTCAAAAATGTTAAAATTGGCAAAGATATCTACCCTTCATGAAAAAATTGTGTGGAGTGAATTTTTGTAAATATTTATGCAAGCGGCTGACTTTCTCACTCTAACATATTTACTACATATTTCTTAGCTCAATTAAGCGCCCCAAACACCTAAGCTAGTGTTTAACCCACTCCCTTCGTAAGTAGGTATTGAATGATTCAACTTGAATAATGTTCACTTTTGAAGTTTACATATTTATCGAGAAATTTTATTTTATTTTTCTCTCTTTTACACATTTATCGAAAAACTTCATTATACACCTCTGCACTCCAAACACAAACTTTGAACTACTACTTGCATTTACCTGACTTAAAAGGTACTATTTACCTTCACTTATCAACTATTATAGTTTCATAGTATTGTTTTCTCTTAAGTTTAATGACTTATTACAGTAAAAAGTCAAATAAATTATCTCGGGTTGAGTTATCTATTCTCATAGTAAAACTTATTGTTATTTCTTAGTTTAAAACATGTCAAATTATTTATTTATTTATTCATCCTCCAACAAATCCATGTTTTGGATTCTTGTCTAATGAAATCTATTTATATCGTAATACATTGGGAGTGTACAAATAGAAACTAATGGTGAAGTATAGAGTTCAAGGCCTTTTTTTATATATAATTTAACCTAATAAAAAAATACTTAAAAAACTTTCAAACTTATTTTCAAAATTTAGAAAATTAAAAATGGTCAATTAAAAAAAAACACCAAAAAAAATAGTGATAGTTACAACTATACTTCTTAAACTTTCAAATTGAAAATGAGTACTTATCTAAATTTTAAAATTGAACCCTTAAGCTTATACAATTATATAAATTGTGTCGATTATATAAGTGTGAAAATTTGTTACTATTTATGAGTTCAATTTTTACCAAGACCCCGTTATTACTACTGAAAGTTTAGAAGAGTAATTTCAATTTTCATCGAATTTTAGGAATGAGAATGATTTTTGCAATGCGCCTTTAGAAACTAAAATTAAGTTATTAAATTTATTTCAAAAAAAAAAAAATAGAAAGGAAAAACAAAAGGGAAACAAAATTTTACCGGCAAGCAAACAGCCGATAAGCGAAAACCCAAAAACGAAAATATCGAAGACGGGAGAATGATTTCCGTTTGCTCCGCTAGAACAATTCAAGCTTCACCTTCTTCTATTCGCTTCTTTTTCCCTCGAAATCCTAGAAAAATCACTTCAAATGTCCTTCGATTTTCCGCCAATTTCTCCACTAGATGCTCCGATTACGATGAATACAGTGAACCTCAATCCGAACGGGTAGCCAATTACGCCGGAATCACACTGGAAGAGACCGTGGACGTCAATCCCGGTAAAGTTCGTCTTGATTCTTGGATATCTTGCCGCATTAACGGCATTAGTAGGGCTCGAGTTCAGTCTAGTATTAGAGCGGGATTAGTTTCAGTCAATGGCCGAGTTATCGATAAGGTAGCCTCATTTTTCCATAGAGAAGCTACATTTGTTTACTTTGTTTTTTTCTATTTAGCTTCTTTCAGCTATTTTAGTATGATTATCAAGTGGTCTGTAATCTGGATGGTGAATTATTTTCAGCTCTATATGTTCTGTTTTTGTTCTATATTTGAGTTCTTAATTTGTGTGTTCATTTGCAACTTCTATATATTTTTTTAATACTCAAGCAGGTTTCTCACAATGTCAAAGCTGGGGATATGATCAATTGTACAATTTCCGAGTTGCAACCATTGAGAGCTGAACCTGAAGATATTGAGTTGGATATAGTTTATGAAGATGAACATGTTTTAGTCGTAAACAAACCTGCGCACATGGTAACGATTCAAAAAAGTTTAATATTGTTATTATCAATAATATTAGAAGTTATTTGTGGTTAAAATATCGATACTTGTGGCCAGTTGTGGATTAAATTAAACGCTCTCCCCTCCCCCGCCTGAAGTGTTTAGTAAAATTGAAATTTGCACGTATCTGTGTTTAGCGGTTTTCGTCATGATTCAGGTTGTTCATCCAGCACCTGGAAATGCGACAGGAACACTAGTAAATGCCATTCTTAACCACTGCAGTCTCCCAATGGTTGCAACATCAACTGAGGAACATCAGTCGGATTCGGATATTTCCGATGATGAGTTCAGTTCAATTGAAGTTTTCTCTAGAGTTTCTGAGGCGCCTATTCGTCCCGGTATTGTGCATAGGTTAGATAAAGGAACTAGTGGATTGCTTGTTGTTGCCAAGGTGATTTGCTATCCCCTTTTAAGCTTCCTTGTTACTGCTTATCTGAAGATTGAAGCAGACAATTCAAGCTTGGTGCTTCAAAATTTTGCTACTCAAACACTTGTAATATCATGTCTAATTTCTAAGTTTTTTGTACTTGAACTACAGGATGAACATTCCCATGCTCACTTATCTGCTCAATTCAAGCAGCATTCTATTGAGAGAGTTTATATTAGTCTCACATGTGGAGTTCCACCCTCAACTGCTGGGCGTATTGAGATACCAATTTGCCGTGATCCAAACAATCGTATCCGCATGACAGCAATATCTGGAACAAAAAACAATCCACATGCAAAGTACGCTGCTAGTAGGTAATTAGTTTTTCTTCATCTTTTATTTATTTTATATACTTAATTATTTTTCAGTGATAGAAAATATTTAAATATCGTTAATTTTGGGCGTTCCTGATGCAAAGTTGAAACACTGAACGTTTCACAGGTACAATGTTATGGAAATTTTAGCTCAAGGAGGTTCTTCATTGGTTGAGTGGAGATTAGAAACAGGCCGCACACATCAGGTGCGTAGTGCAAACGTCTTTCTCCTTAGGTCGCTTCAAATTACAAAAAAAAAAAAAAAGAAAAAAAGAAAAAAGAAAATTACATTACAATCCATCAAACATGGCAGTTTAGAACATAAATTATATTCCCTAAACACTACGTATATATGCAAAGACATACATTTCTTTTGTTTGTAAAAGATTTCTCTATGATACTGCTATTGTTTTCCAGTCATAGAGTGTGCATATGTAAAATAAAGTTTCAATATAATGAGTCAGAGTTGCACCTCGAGCATACAAGCAGCCACATTTACCATTCCACATTGGCTGCAGTTTCAGTTTTCTTTTTTTTGAAAATTGAAATGCAGTTTTACTTTACTCGGTCTTAGGAGTGAATATTTGTGAAGTAGATCCGTGCACACGCGAAGTATATGGGAATACCATTACTTGGAGACGAGGTCTATGGAGGTACCAAGAGCATGGCCATGTCGCTGCTTCGAACTAGAGCATCATCTAATTGTCACGGCCAACTCATGCAGCTTGTTTCTTCATTAGAGAGGCCCTGTCTTCATGCTCTGACTCTTGGGTTAGAAAATAAATCTTTAAGAGCTCATTTAGTTACATTCTTATTTTATTTTACTATCCATTTTTTGAGAAATATATGTGATTTTGACCATCCTTCTTTATTTTCTTTTCTTTTTTCTTTTTCTAAAATAGTTTATAATTTTCGTCTCTTATTTCTAATGTTTTGAAGCTAAATGGAATTTCTATTTATATTATTTTCCTCTAATAATTGCATGCAAAATATCAAAACATTAATTTGACATATATTCAATTCCAATTTTCAGTTAAAACTTCCAATTTTTGAGAAGAAACGCTGTAGAGAAAAATAAACGATAACGATTGCTAATCACATTTTTGTTCTTTTTTAATAAAAAAAGGAGAAAATCAAGAAATGTTACAAAAATATGTTTTCACTTTTTACAATAAAAGAGACTGCAATCAAAACTGACAAACAAGAACAAGATCATTAAAAATGAATCTTTTCTTGATCATTTCTTCTGTAAACAACTAATTCACGATCACTGAACAATTTGTAGGTTTGTACATCCTCACACGGGGAAGAACATACGATTTTCATGCCCACCCCCAACAGATTTTGCTGAAATTTTGAGTCAGCTTCGTGAAATTGGCACAAAAAAGGTATCCCTTATTTTGATTTCTTTCATTTTATAAGTCGAGCCCAGCTCTTTGCTTGGTAATTGGTTATTTTACAGATTCAGTATCCATCCATCATCATGAAGAACAACATAAAAAATGGCCCGAGGGCTACAATTGACACAACCAACCTCAGTCGTAGCTACCTAGATAGTTAATACGTGTCACCTTTATGCCTCTTTTTTGGGCGCCCCCTTGCCATGTTAGCTAATACCAGGCCTTCTTTATTTACTAGCTATAGTTCACCTAATTCTTGCGTTTGGAGTGACTACTTATTGGCTTACTTTCCTTTTGTACTTCATCTCTAACGTATTCTACTAAACTTAAAATAAATATAAGTTGTTTAATGATGGCTGAAAATTTAGCAATACATAAAATATATATTCTAACTATTTAAATGATGTTTTTATACATGAAAATATTGGAGACATGATAGATATAACATTAACTACTAAATAGCCGACAAACAAACATGGAAGTTCTCCTTTTACTTGCTTCTCTTGTAAATAGTAATGAATAGGGACCTTTGTTCTAGAGCTATTCCAGATTATCTATACAAATGGCATAATGGGGACAAATTCCCTGAACAATTTTGAACTCTATATCATGAGGAAATTTCGCATCATATCTTGTGGATTAATCTTATGCAGGTCTAATGGTAGATAGCGCAAATTGAAATAATTTTGAGCTTTACAAACATATTAGATGTTGAACAATGGTTGCTACCATAGAATCTAGGTGAGATGTGGTTTTTACGATGTTTCAGTTTAACCTATAACAGAGTGTTGTCATAAAAGTTGCAGGTTGCCAAATCTTAGCTGGGAGCCTCCAGTATCCGGCAAGTAGACTCATCGTCAAATGGCTCGAAAATAGAGACCAAGAAGGTACATTAAACCCTAATATACAACCGTTTAAGTTGTGATGTCTGAAGCACAAATTTAAGTTCTGGGTATGTACATATTTTGTTTATTAGATTAATTTAATTGTTGAAATTTAAAATATTTTGTGAGTCACACATTCCCAGACGTTGAATTCCACGTATTTTTAATCTCTGCCATTAACATCGATTATTGAAACCTACACGTGACATTCATTTTATTAAAATCAATATTGTAAAATTTAGATGTAAGATAAATAATTGGATTCTTTCTTCTTACTACCGCTCCTTTTATTTCATTTCCAACTTCAGCAACCTGTCCGCCTTCTTTTCGCTTCAATTCATGATAAGAATATGTTGATGTTTGGGTTGGTGTGTTTTGCTCTGTGACTTTCCTTTGAAAATTCAAATCTCAAAATTAGCTTACAATATACCCAGGAAATGCTCCGAATGCTCAATAACCGATATTGAAATCGAGATGTAGCAGCATGCAACAATGGCATAAAGTCAGGGAAAACCCCACACGATATCGGTACTCCCGACGGTGTTTATTCAATCCAAACGATCATATAAGGTATCTAGTTAGAGATATTAGTAGTATTTATAAGGACATAAGGGTAATTAGCTAAAAGTTTACGTAGTTGGTTATAAATAGAGGGAGGGGTGCGTACCTTCCCTCAATCCCCCTATTTATAACCAAATACGCTGACCTCCTAGCTAACTACTACACTTATGCCCTTACTAATACAATACTAATATCCAGACCTTAAATAGGTACCTTGCCGTTGGAAGCTTGTGTTAAACATTTTCCTACTCTTCACGTGCAATGGAACCTCCTGTTCAACTTAATATTGATGGTAAGCGACCATTGCAATTAGTCCATCTGGTTGAATACACATTATCATTTGATTGCAATAGAAACTCCCTTGAGTGAGTTCAAATTGGGAGTTTGGGACATTACAAGTTTACAATGGTGAAGAAGTCGACGAGCTTTTCTTTTTCAAGTTCATCTGATCAATAATATGTTTGATTTTTTACAAAAAAATAATTATTGAATGGAAGTTGAACTTCCCAGTAATTTGAGTACTTTTTTTCCGGTGTTCTATGGTTTGCATTCTTTGGTTGTTTATGTTTGAATGGAAGTGGTTGAATTGTTATGATTATCAACTTTTTATCTCATTTTAGTAATTTCCATTGTCCTGTCACAGTAGTTTCATTTAGGTTTTGTTGGTAAAAAATTTGTTTTTTGTTCCATTTTTTAAATTTATATTTGTTTTCTCCTACATTTTTATACTATGTTTCTCAACTTCCTCAAAGAAAAACAAAAAGTAAGTTTTTGAAACTTAATTTTCTAGATTTCAAAATTTGGCTTTTTAAAAACATTATTAGAAAACGAATGACAAAACAAATAAACCTTGTAGTGTGTACATACCATAGTTGGACTGATAGCTCTTTTGGCTGTTAATTTAAATTAATTTATGTTTTTACAATACTAAAATAACATTAGTATTTTAGATGTTTTTTTTTAAATCAATAATTGAGTGGGACTGTTTGAAAATGTCTTCATCAAAGTTGAATTAGAATACAATTTGAAATTATTTGTTAAAAAGAAATGAAAAATAAATATAGATAATCATTATTCATTACAAAGGTTGATGTCTATGGTAAATCTCTCCCCTCTATGGTTGAACTCAAAAAAAAAAATCTTTAAAAAATTGGATTTAACCTTTTTTCCAAACATAGTAATCATGAATTACAGCTAAGGTGGGGTAAAAAAAATTAATTAGAAGTTTTAATAAATATCATATTTTTTTTTAAATTTTAAAAAACATCCTACAGGCCCTGGAAATTGATATGCAAGAAGCTCTAAACTAGGGCTAGAGTGAGTGACAGGTGAAAAGTATACGGGTTGTAGGAACACAATTTCAAACAACAAAGTACGGGCATCAAGCTGATGAACAAATAGATGATCCCCCAATAAATATGGTGCGGCCGTAGAAACATGTCCTCGTTTGACCTTATCAACTCCTTACATTGTTTGGCCAACAAATTTGTGAATCTCACTATTAAAAAAACATCAATTTGATATCCTAACAACCCCTAACATTGTGAGCTCAGGAGTTCGTTAGTCTCTAGACTTTGTAACTCCTTAAAACTCACTAGTAAAAGAGCTCAACAACCCAATAATAGAAAAATATTAAATCGATTTCTGCCTTTCCTTTTACCTTCATTTCTTAGTAACCGATCCAATTCCTTTCTGATGTAGCCCAATTGTCATCCTGGAAAAAGATCACAAATTCGATGTAATTTATTACAAGTAAAATACCCCCTTAATTAATTAGAACCAAATACAGCACAATAAAGTGTTACCCCAAACTTCATTTTCAATTGCAATAGCAGATGAGATAAGAATTACCATATAATAAATCAGAGTTGATCTCGACCACTTTGTTTCTTATCAATTTCCTCCCTCTGTTTCTCAGCAAGCTTGTCAAGAGCCGACTGCACTGCATCGCGCCCACCAATGAGAAGCCGGGTCACCATTTCTGGATCAGACTCAAAGCGTGCATCCTCAAACTCCTTCCGTGCATTCTTCCTGAGAACATCTCGCCACAAGTCACCTCGAGAATCTGGCCACATAAAGAATCGAGTTGCCCGTAGAATGTCTCTATAGAGGCTTAGAGCCTCACGTCGAGTGCTGGTGAGGCGTCGCTGTGTTATCAATTTATCATCTTCATCATCAAAGGACTTTTCTTTCTTAACCACATGTCTGTCTAAGAGTTCTTCTACAGTGTCAGGACCATTATGCAAAACTCGAGGGTGGAAATCAATTTTACTGCAGGTCAGAAAATTCTTATGGACCGAAAGGTTAAGATATTTTCCTACCAACCTCATGGTCATTTTTGCACCACTGCATAGGTCGGCCGGATAATTTAAATATTTCCTTTGGCGCTCAAAGGGACAATGCCAAATGATTTACTTAGGATCTGGTCTGTGTGTGGACAGCAACCTCAATGAACTCCCTAGACCAAGTGGAGTCGAAACATCTCCATGGATATCATAATACCTATGAAATTCCATTTTGTTGCATAGCACAAACCAAACCATTTTAGTGTAATAAATTGACACTTCACGTAAGTAGCACATTTGTTATAAACCAAAAAGGAATCCATGCCATAATCTGTAAAAAGCCTATGGGAGAGTCCAAGCCTCATGCAACGCTTGGGGTTTCAGTATTGTAATTTCCATCTTACATGGTAACACAAATTCAATGTTATTTTCTGTCGATTTCTATTGCAAAACCAAGGCCCTATACGTATTGGAGAATCAACTTAGACCAGAATCTTGATTTAGTGTTGGTGCTGAAGTTACTGAGAACCTCAGTAACTTCAGCACCAACTAGCCGTAGAAGAAATGAAAAAATGGATTCAGGTTTACGGTGATCGACATTTACAAACCAAGTCATATCTCCATTATTAAAGATCCAAAACAAGTCAATGTCAACCTCTCCCTCAAAACTCAAAATACCACAAAGGTAACTCATAAGCCATAATCATCACAAAATTAGAACTTAGGCCACAGCATCAATGTTATAACTACAAGTTACACCTTGCAACTAATAAAACTGATAAATCAGGCCTCTGGCAATATGATAGTGCTAAAACACAATCTACAGCTGTTAATCCATAACTACAAAACAGTGTCCAGAAGGAATTGTAACTTCCATAAGCTAAATCCACCAGATTCAACCAAGAATAGAGTGATAAAGACCAGGTTTTCACAAATGTGACAATTATAATAATCAAATCTTCATTAGATGCTCATGCTGAAAGAACCTCAACAATCAATGCTAATTAATCTATGGTATTTTGCAATTGAATAACATTTGGGGGAACCGTGAGAGAGAGAGATAGGGATTAATAATACAAAAACGAACATCTAATTGTGATTACGGCAACTCTAACAAAATAGAGTTTCAAAGGAAAAGAAAATCACGAACAAACCTTGAATCAGCGAAGCGAAGGAAAATTGGGGGAATGGACGATTGATCGGAGAAACTGGAAGGAATAGAGAGAAGCGGTTTTCGAGGAGAGAGATTAACGAAGGGGGAAGTTCGCGAGAACTGGAAATGGAGAAACCGGAGGGTAAACATGGTATTGATAAATTTTCTTTTCTCTATTTTCTTTTTGTTTTTCTTTTTTGAGAAATAACCTTTTTTTTTTCTATTTGATCGAAATATATTTCAAAATTTAACACTTTTGTCTCTAAGATTTTAACAAATACTTAATTAATCTTTGAGATAATAAAATCATTAGTAACTTGTCTCTAGGATGATAATTAAACTAATTTAAATTAAAATATATTGGTCATGTGACTAAAATTTAAATGAGCTATGAATAGATTTTGTTATAATTGTAAATTTTATTTATTTATTTATTTTTGTTATATTTAAGTTTTAATTTTAAGTTTTTGAAAAATTATGTCAATAAACACTTAATCCGCTAATAAATTTGTTACTTTGCTATTCCTTTTTTAAAATGTTATCTAAAGCTACATCCAAGTTTGAAACCTTGAAAAATTGGTTTTTTTAAAAAAAAACTAGTTTTTTTTTTTTAAAAATAAAAAAATCTACTATTTTACTTTTAAAAAATGCAAACTATTATTAAAAAAATGAGAGAAAATAAGCTTAAATTTTTTATATATAAAAAAAAACTTATCAAACAGTAGCTAATTTTTTTTTTATATACTTATGTTCATTTTAGTATGTATTTTAAAAATGTTTAATTAGGTACTCAGACATTCAACTTTGGTACATTTTGGTCTCTTCAAACTTAGAATTTAATCTCCATGCTCTTACAAGTTAGACATTCATCCCTAATGTTTGATAAATTTCATAAATAGTCTCTACTTTATGAACTATTTGTTCTATTTTTATTTCATTTTCAAAGGATCAAAATAATAGTTTTTTCAAAAGTTTAGAGATTTTTCTTTCTTTTTTTTTTATAAAAAAACTAAAGTTGAAAGCAGAATGACCAAAATTAATATTTTGAAAATACAAAGATCAAAGTGAACTAAAAAAATTGTGATCAAAATATTATTTAAACCTTCTTACTTTTAAACTTACGAATGATGAAAAGAAATAGTCATTTATACCCCTCAACATTAGTTGTATTAATTAAAATCCTAAACTGTTGATTGTATCCATTTAAAATTTAAATTATTGTGATTGTATCAATTTACTCTCTCCTACAAAATTCATTTGAAAACCTGTAAGTGTGAAACTTATAATTTATTTCAATTAAATATTTAAATTTGTACATGTGAATTGGTTCAGATAATTTATCGTGATAGCTTTCGAAATTATTAACACATCAATCGATAAACTTCAACGTTTTTTATTCAAACCTGTGATCTTTTAAGTCAACATTTTTCCTAGCCTAGATTTTTTATTTCAATCACATTACATGTTCACACTTATCTTTAATCCTTCTTTTTTTTTTTTTAAACGTGAAATCAAACATGATTTTGGACATTTAGGAATCATTTCCAAACTTGCTATTTAGAGTTTAGAGACTTACAAATACAAAATTGAAAATTAGATCCCTATTAGACAATTCAAAGTTATATATCTAAATAATAGTCGATTCGGAGAATTAAAACATCAATCTTTAATATGATAAGTTAGGTTGGAGAATTCAACGATCGATCTTTAATTTCAATAATCTTAGAATGAATAATTGAACCATCAACTTTTAAACGCTGTAATTTAGGTTGGAGAATGGAACTTATTGTGTTTATCGTAAAGTTATGATAAAATTTGTGCTCATCTTGGTAGCAAATTTTTAATTATTGAATTTACGAAAGAGAAATATTACAATAGGTTCAAACGATTGTTATAAGATAGTTGTATTTGTAACGATCTCATTCAATAATTTGTGCATACATACGAACTATTATTATCAATAGACACAATCACGATTCAAAATAGTAAACATTAACTTTAACAGCAATGAACCCTCAAACTCATGTAATTAGAATCATAATCATGTTATAATTTAAATCCTAATCCCCAAAATTATCCATTTAAATTAACTAATTAATAAGTAACACGAACTCCTTGGTATCTAAGAATTTCCCCGATCAATTCTCCTTTCCCAGACCCAACGTACCTTCCTTTGATCTCACCGTCTCTTATGAACAAAAACGTCGGAACTTCCACCACATTCATATCCTTCAGAAATTTCATACAGCTTGCATTCTCATCTCCGTTCATTCTAGCGAAAACCACCGTCTCCATTTTCTTCGACAGCTTTATCACTGTCGGATACACCTTCACGCAGGGTCCACAGTGTTTCAATCCGACGTCCAACACGATCAGTTTGTGATCTTCTTTATGTTCTCCGATCAGCTTCTCCACGTCTTTTCCACTGTGTAATTGAACCACCGCCGAGTGGTTATCGCCGTAATACAATACATCGCCTTCCAATTGATCCGGTCCGATTCCTTCTTCTTCGTGAATTTTCTCCATATTCTTATAGAAACTGAAGTGAGGAACCTTCTCGATCTTCTCTCTATCACAAAGCTCCTTCGTTTTCTCCGATTCGTCTCCCATTACTAAAATGAACTCCACATCGTTACAACTACGGCTAAGACTCACCATAAACGGATACATTCGGCTACTTTGCTCGCTATGGGAAGCGGCGTATTCCACTACAACTAATTTACTTTTCGCCTTTTTTAAAGCTTCGTCGAATTCCTCTTTACTGTGTACTTTTAAAACTCGTTCATCGCTGCTCTGCTTCTTCACGCTTGGAGCTGCGGTGGCGTGGATTTGAAGGGCGCGGCGGACGCGGCGAGGGGTGGTGACGAGGCGGAGGGGAGGAGATGAAGCGGCGGCGGCGGGAGATTTGATGAGGTTGGGGATGAGGGAAGGGCGGGGGTTGTGGGTGTAGAGAGAGGGAGGGGGTGTGGTGAGAGAGTGGGAGAAGGAAGCCATTGGAGAACAGAGGAGTTTGTGAGTCTCTGAGTTTGTAAGAGAGAATGTAAAATGAGAATGGTGTGTGCGAGATATCATGAAACTTTTGTGAGAGGTTAGGGAGAAGTTGAACCACACATCTTTTGTGTGGTTATGATTTGTCCAGAAGGGATAGTTTGGGGATTTTTTTGGGTTATAATATCTATCTATTTGTCCAAAATGACTCATGGTAGGGAAATAACGAACTATATATCGTTAAAATATTTACATATATATTAACATTTAAAAATAAAATTATAAATATAATAAAATTTATTAAGATAAAAATCTATTATTAATAAGTCTATAATAGGAGTCTGTTATTTAGTTACATTTGTAATTTTTTAAAATGTTGCTATATAATTAGTATCTCTAAAATTGTTTTTTACCTTTATTTTGAATTTTGGCATTTTTTATATTTTCAAATTAAAATTAGGGCATTTTCATTTTTTTCTCTCCATGGATTGCGCTAAGATTAATAATATAAAGTCAATGTAAGCTCAACATTTATGAATATTCGTATTATACACTTGATTTTAAAAACAAAAATACATCAAATTAATATTATATAAAAGTGGGTAAAGTTATTGATTTTGGATTTTTCCCATATTATATAAAAACGAGATATATTTCAATAAAAACGTGGCATACTCATATGTATCCACGTCATGTATATTTCAATTTGTGAAAAATAAATAATTTAAATGGACATAAATTGAAAGACTACAAAATTGTAATTAAGAAGTGGAGAATGGAGAAAATATGAGTGATGTAGTGTTACCTTCTGACTGGCTTGGCTTGGCTTGGCTTGGCGTGGTGGGATATTATTCGCATCTAATTCTCCTCACCCATATATCTCTCACTCATCTCATCTCCTCAATGCGTTCAAATAATTTCACAATTCTTACATTCGACTTCTACGATTAATCTGTAACTGATTTCTTGTCGATTTTTTTTTTTAAATGATAGTAAAAATTATTAAAAATATTTATAAAATACAGATTCTACTGACTATATAATTTAAATTTTTTTTATATTCTGTAAGTATTTTGATTCATTTTGTTATATTTGAAAATATCTATTTTAATTACATTTTGACATATAAAATTCTATACTTATGGATTCTTTTTCTTTTTCTTAATTTTTAATTAGAAAAATAAAAATAAAAAACGTGATTAAATGAGGATATTAAAAAATGTTGCATGTGGGATGCTTCTTTTAAAATTGTACTGTGGACAGGTAAATCTAGAGATGATTAAATAAATATTTAAACATTCAATTAATACTCATGAATGCCTTATATATATATTTTTGGTTAATATAGTTTAATAAAACCTTTATAAATATAATAATCTACTATAGTTAATTAACCCTGCGTAGTTTACACGAATTTTTTTATTTATAAAAACTATAAGTAGTTGATAGGTTTAAATCGTATTTTGGTCTCTAAACTTTGTATTTTATTCTAGTTTTGTGCATAAACTTTTAAAATATATATTTTAGTCATTGGATTAAAAAAAAAACTTACTTTGGTCTCCGTTTCGTTAATTTTTTAATGGAATTATGAAATGACATTTATATTTGGATGACTAGATTCTAGATTTATTGTATTAATTAAATTGATTCGTTGTGGAAAAATTGAACTGTAATTTAGTAGATTTATTTGATATGGGTTATTCCTTTTCTATTATTTAGTTTATTTTATCTTGTTGTGGATGTTAACACCAATGTGCCAATTCTATTTTATTTATTTACTCTACTCAATGTTCTTTTAGTTTGCTTTGAAATCCCAATTTGAAAAACAAAAATAAAGTTAAAGGGTGAGACAGTCGGGGCGGGACATGAAAGAGTTGAGTTTTGCAAATAAAAAAAGGCCAAAATTAGTTTTTGAATTTATTTGATTCAAGAGTATTGACTATGTTTCTGAGTTGGGATAAAAGATTTATAAAATAAATTAACACAAATTGTTGGTTAATAAATCAATACCATACTCATTTAAATATAAATAAATTATTTCAAATTTGAAAATTAAAACAGATGTTTTTAAAAGTTTAAAAATAAAAAAAAATACAAAATTTAGAATTAAAATAGAATCTAAATAGCATGCAAACGTGTATTAGGGATGGTAAAAAAGAGTAGTAATTAAATATGAGCACATGAGGATGGGTTTTATAAAATTAGTGCGAAACGAGTTGGAAAGTAATTAAAGTTTAAATAAAGAAAACGAGAGTAACATGGGGGAATTGCATTAAATAACATTTCATTAAGCTGGAAAGTACTTCTGTGGTCGTTAGAAGATTTTATTTATTTTAATAACATTTAAGAATTACCATGAAATAAATTAATGTCCATTCTTTTTTTTTTTTCTTTGTTTAGTTTTTATTTTTAGTTTAATTTCAATTAAGTCTTCAAATTTTAAAATATTACGACTTAACCACGGCTCTTTAGGACACTTTTAACATAAAAGTTTCATTAAATACCTACAATCAAATCTTTAGTGTGAATGTATGTTAATTATTTTTAAAATTTTAAATTATTTAAGTTTTCCTATTTCATCATTACTGTTAAAATTAATTTTTAAATTTTTCTTCATAATTATTTTAATTAATTATTTACATTGACACCAAAATTGTAGTGAGTATTTATTAAAGAAATCAAAAGTTAAAGGTTTAAATCTTGAAACATATGGATCAAATTAAAATAAAACTCAAATGTAAAGAGTAAAATTGTAACAATTTTAAAATCTAATGACTAAATCGAAATCAAATTGAAGGTGTACCAACTTTTAAGTTTGAGATTCATTTTCTCTCGACTCGTATATTGTGAAAAATAAAAAAATCAAACTCAAAACTCAAAAATTAAAAATATAACATTTTTAACACTTCAAATCTAATAGAAAAGTAGATTCACAATCTAGGGACTAAAGTGAGATTTTTTTATTAATATATCTTTTAATGACTCGTCGAATTATGCATACAAATAGGTTCTAACGTAGTATTAGTATTTTTTTTACTGGAAGATGAAAACTCATCCAAAAGATTGAAATTTATTTTATTTTAGTCCATATATATTTTTAAAATTATTTAATCACAAATTTTAATATTTCGTTAACTTCTTTTTTTTAAAAAAAGAAAAAAACACGAAACCAACCGCTTTTACTAATTTTAAGATTGGGTGAAGTTATATAAATTTTAAAACCACATCCAATTAAAATAATGTGCTTTTTTAAATAAGTAATAGAAAATAAAATATTTACATTTCACAGAAAAAAAAAAAAAAAGAAAGTTACTGAAAAGATAAAAATTCATCACAATTAATTTTTCAATGAATGCAAATATTTTTTTTTGTTAATATAATTTTTCGATTAAAATTATATTTTTAGTTGCAATAAAAAATTGCTAATTTAATAACAGAGAGAGTCATAAAAAGAGAGTTTACTTTTGAATTTATTTCCAACTTCTCAATTATTCTACTCAAAAGAAAATTCTTTATTTAGAAAAAAAAAACATTGGAGAAAATTTCTTAATCGAATTAAATCGTCGACAAAAGGAATCGTTTGAACTAAAATTGACACTTGCAAACAAAAATATTATTGGTTTGTCCAAAAAATAAATAATAAATAAAAAGATATTTTGCTTGCATGTCTTGTTGACAGGTAAGCAAAACGAAACGATAATCTAAAAATAATAACAAATATTAATAAAATAATAAAAAGCTACCCCTTGTAATACATATATATACACATAGATCTCACATAAGTTTACGGCTGGGAGTGGTAGTGGTAGACTGGTAGCTACCATTTAAATCTATTTTTATTGGATCAAAAAGTAGTTTTTTTTTTTTTTAGGCAAAATAAAACATCGAACCAAATATCTAAAATTGAAAATTAAGCTATTATTCAGAGATGACATCTATAGATCAGTATGAGTAATTTAATTGGATAAGTATGAGAAAATCTTTAAATTACAGGGACGAAAATAATATTTAAACGAGTTGTTTTAAATATTTATTTTCTTTTGTTTAAAGAAAAAAAATAATGAAAAAAAAGGAAAGAGAAGTGGTTAGTGAAAGCAATAAACAATAAAATAATTTGGGGGCCATTACTACTTATGATGGGCAGTGTGTTTATGTCTCTAAAGCCCTGCAAGTTTGAGTTCAGTGTCGTCGGAGAGAAAGGAGAAAGACAGAGAGAAAAGAGATAATGGAAGAAATTTGGAAGCTTAGCCATTTGTTAATGACAGTATTTCTATATACTTTTGCAACCATTATGGTGATTCCAGCCATCACAGATGTCACCATGTCCGCTCTCTGTCCCGATCAAGATGAGTGTTCTCTTGCCATTTATTTCACCGGCTTTCAACAAGTCGTAAGTTTATCCTACTGTAACTTACAGTTTTGTATATATAATATATATTTTAGTGGTGGATGAGGAATCTAAATAATTAAGTTGATGTGTTTGAGGTTTTGTAGGTGACGGGACTTGGGTCGTTGTTAATGATGCCATTGCTCGGAAACTTGTCGGACAAATTTGGGAGGAAGACTGTACTTACCATTCCTATGACTCTTGTTGTTGTTCCTCTGGGTTGGTAGCTCTTACTTTATCTATATGTTTCTCTCTCGTGTCTTGGCCATATCAGTTTTGAACTTTTAAAGAGATTATTTGTTTGGTTGCAGGGATACTGGGGTATGGGAGGTCGAAGGATTTTTACTACGTTTATTTTGTGTTCAAGTGTGCGACGAGTATTATTTGTGAAGGGAGTGTTCAATGCTTGGCTGTTGCTTATGCGGTAAGAGAGTCTTTCCCTGCATCAACACATGACCTTGGTTTGGTTCTGTTTTCTCCTAATTATTTTATAATTTTAAAATTACTCAAATCCCTCTAATCATATTTAAATAATTTTGAAACTCTTTTTAATTACTCATAATTAACACAATATTTAATTTAATATTTATAAATGTTATTTTCCTATAATAATTTTTTCACATAAAAACCACCCAACATTCCTTCATCTTCATCTGCTATCATTGGTGGTTTTTATTTCAAACCATATTGATTATTGTCTTTTCCTTTTATATTTCTCTCTCCTACTAAGTCCACTCATAATTGCTTTTTTTTTTTTTTTTTTTTTTTAATTTATTTGTTTAGACCCAAATCATAATTCGATCCCTAATTAATTTAATACAATGATTCCTCTTCTCATTTAATAAAACATTCAACTTTTTGGCTTTTGTCCTTAAGTGGCCTAGCTAATATTACTTAATTCTCGAAATTTTAAATGTGGATTTATAATTAATAATGTATTTAGCATTTCAAGATTCAAATTAGCTGAAATCTCTGCCATGAGATTCCTAATTCATTTGTTTTTTTTTCTTTAAAGATAGTTTAAATACTTAAAAAATAATCTCTCTCTCACATCTTCTTTGGATTAAAGGCACAAAAAGGAGTGTTTTTACAAAAATATCTGTAAAAAAGGAACTGTTTCAATTAAAAAAAAAGAAGGTAAATTTCGCATTTTGAAGTTGCGACCTAGAGCCACTACTTTTGCAAATAGTTTTAACACTACTATTTTTTCTGTAAATATTTTATAAAATTATATTATTTAATAAATACGGCGGATTTGAAACCTTATGATATGGAGGAATTTTTAATCCATAAAAAATTTAAAATAAATTTCATTATTTGTTATTAAAAAAAAAATAAAATTGAATTTAACCGGTCATTTGATATTTTCTACCTGTCATTTATCCGGCGTACACATCAAACTACCGGTATTAGTAAACTTCAACAAATAGAAAAGGTCCCGCCATTCTTCCATTCCATTTCCGTAGTTGCATTTTGCTGCTTCAACGCTAACCCTAAATCCTCCTTCGACGCCATGTCCATTCACTCATTTCCTTGGGTTTTTCTCTGCAATTACAGGCCGACAATGTACCAGAACACCAGCGAGCTTCTGCATTCGGAATCCTATCCGCCATTATCTCTGCTGCTTCCGTCTGCGGAACTCTCTGTGCTCGTTTTCTCTCCATTCCATCCACATTTCAGGTACTCTATCTCTGTTTTCTTTTTTCATTGGAATCCGTTTTCAACATATCGTCTTTCTGAATAGGTAGCGGCTTCCACGGCGGCTGTGGCGGCTCTTTATATGAGGATTTTCCTTACTGATTCTCTCGCCGATTGTAATCTTTCTGCTCCCTTGCTCTCTGGTGAGAATGTAGACTCTGTTTCTTCGGATCCAGTTTCGCCCAAAAAGGAACAAATTATTACCACCTTGCCTTCAGTGAAGGCCCTGTTTTCCCTGTTGATGACTAGGTAACTGTTCAATATTGTTATTGTTATTTGAGACAAATTGTAAAAACCACCTAAAATAGAGTGATAATTATCATTACACACATAAAATTGAGCTCTCAAACTTAGTAAAACATTTAATTCAACTGACAAACACTCAAACTTAGTAGAAATTGGACTTACACAGGCCAATCGTTAATAAAATGTTTGTTATTTTAACTTGGAATTTCAGATTGGTCTCTAATTAATGTATGAGTATATTATTAATAATAATAATAATAATAGTAATAGTAATAAAAATTCTACTCATTTGGAAAATTCAGGTTGACATATACCAAAATTTGTAGCCTAGTGAACGAATGTTAATTCACCAAATTAACAATCCAATTGAGACAAGTCAATTTCAAATAGAATTTCAAGGACAGGAAGTGTTATTTTGAAAATTCGGGGCAAAATATAAACTACGTTCAAATATCAAAGATTAAAAGTGTATTTACCCCTTTTTCTTATCTCTGTCATTAGTTTTTTCAATTTTTCTTTGTCACGCCGTTTGGTGGCGGCTGGTAGATTTTCTTTGAATAAGAGCAGGATCGTAGAATGTTTTAATTTAGTAATTGAACCAATGACGAGTCGGAAGAAATATATAGAAGTTTAAGTCACACTCTCATTTCTGAGTAATCTTGTAGTCATGGAGTTTGAACAAAATAGTTTTCTGGCTCTACGGGAGGTTGTTGAATTTTCTTTTAAATTTTCTATCCTCTTACTTATTTACATTATTTGCAGCTCGACATTTTCACAAGCGGCCATTGTTGCATTTTTTAGCAATCTCGCTGATGTTGGCCTTCATGCTTCTGTATTGGTTAGTCATTTGGTCCAGTTTTGTTTTGTCAATTTTATACCAATGGCTGAAATGGATCTCAATTTTCCATGGGGAACTTTTACTTACAAATAGAAAGTTCTAATTGTTGGTGATCACTGATCACCCTCAATTCTTACTAAGATCGTGACAATTTGTGTGGTTCAATTATAAATCTTACTTCCTTAACGGACTCTCAAGTGTGCCTATGAAGAGCAACTTGTCTTGGACTATTGATATGCTGAGCTATGTTTACTTTTCCAAATGCAGTACTATTTAAAAGCCAGATTTCAATTTGACAAAGATAGGTTTGCTGATTTAATGGTGATTTTTGGGGCTGCTTCGACTATTTCACAGGCAAGTCAAACTATTTTATTTCAGTCTGTATCTTCATTTCTTTCTATGTCAATTTTCCTGTTTAGAATATGTTAAAAAGAACAAATATCATCCTAATTTATCTGCCTTACATAAAGAATAGTACTATATCCATTTTTTTTTCCCATGTGTGTGTCTTCTTACCATTAAACGAATTATTGCAGCTACTTTTAATCCCAATCTTGGTTCCTGTTCTAGGAGAGGGCAGGCTGCTCTCAGTTGCGCTTTTTTTCTACAGCATTCAGGTAACATCTTTAAAGTTGTTCTTGTTTTAGATTTATTAATTCTGAATGTTATTCTAGTAATCCCATTTCATGTTAAGAAATTTGAAGATTAATCATGGAGATGTTTAAATTTGTTTTAATGGTTTTGAATGCAGATGCTTCTTTACAGCATTGCTTGGGCTGACTGGGTATGTCTTTGCATCTAATTTCACAATGTAGTTTAATTATTTTTAATAAATTTGGCTCATTATCTTTTATATTACTGTATTGATTTGAGTTTCATCTCTACTCCATAAATTACATCATGTCATGAAATGACTAACTTTGCTGTAATTAATCAGGTTGTCTATGCTGCTGCAATGCTTTCCATGTTGTTTATTTTCTGGCAGCCTTGCGTGAGTGTCAAACTTCTTTATGACTTACAAGTTATTATTCTTGATCGATGATTTGATTGAGCTTATTTTATTTCTCATTTATAATCCACAGCTGCAAAGCATTGTGTCGAAACAAGTTGGTGCACGCGAGCAGGTTAATCACTAAGCAGTTAATTGGTTATTCTATTTTATAATTTTTTACTAGTGGGATGAGCGTTTTATTACTTCGTTAATATTGGCAATTATATTCATCTCACTAAAAGAAATGTTGTAGGTTTTGTGCAACTGTGTTTAAGGATTGAATCAAATCCATGGGGATAAAAAATCCCATTTGGATAGAAACTAACAACCAAAAGAAGTAATTCTAGCTGGTTTTGGTGGATGAAAATGGATTGAACCAACATGGAAATGGCTATTGACAAATCAATTTATAACATCAGAATATGTAATCAGATTTTAGCAGAATTTGACTTTTGTTGTAACCAAAACTAAATCAAAATATTTAACTAGATTTTTTAGGAATCCGCCATTCTGACTTTGGTTTTGTGATTAGCATAACAACATTTGTGGGTTTGATTGATTATCAGGGTAAGGCTCAAGGATGCATTTCAGGCATATCTTTATTTGCGAATGTTGTTTCTCCATTGGTTTTCTCCCCTTTAACAGGTAACTGCTTAATCCTGCTGTATATAATGGAATGCAACTGCCAGAGATGACAAACACTAACAAGGTTTTGGTGTTTTCAGCTTTATTTCTCTCTGAAAACGCTCCATTTTATTTCCCTGGATTTAGCATCTTGTGCGCTGGATCTGCTGTTGTAAGAATCTTTTTTTCTTTTTCCATCTTTAGATTCATCCCTCATCTCTCCCCCTTCAAGTAAGAGAGTTTTATGTTATGGAATCGATAAATAAATAAAACAGAAAAAAAGAAAAGTAAAGCAATAGAAAATCGATACAGAAATTATAAGGATATGATAGAGGTTAAAATGATAATTTAATCACATAAACTTATTTTTATTATAAGCAAAGTGGTTATGAATTATATGATATGTTTTTTGGCAGATGATAGCATTTGTTCAAAGTATCCTGATGAGGGCTCCTGCCAAAGCCGCCAGCAGCAGGCATGTGGAAGCCTAAGCTCTTCCCCTGCTCATACTTTTGTTAAATAGTGTAAAAATTTAATTGTGGTAAAAATTAGGTACACAAATATGAAGAAAATATATGAAAGCTAAGCTTCCTACGTCTCTATGCGAACTTGCTATTTTTAATACTATTTATTTTTAATAATATTTACAATAGATTTTATTTAGTAAGGGCTTTTTTTTTTAAAAAAATTATTTTCATTTTCTTAATGATTGTGGGATTGTCGGAAATGAACCTCTAACCTTGAGTTTATTAAATAGACTCGATGTAGGTTGATTTGTGCTTATTTTGGCTTATTTAATAAAAAAGTTAAAGGGATACAATATTATTTCCTTGTTATGTATATATTTTTTCTCCCTCTCTTCTCCCTTCCTCATCCATCTTTTTCCTCCTTGCTATTTTAGGAGATATGGGTAAACAGTAAACAACAGAAGAGGAAGGAGATATTTGAGATTGATTTTAAAATAGTTAAAACCACTTGTCATTTTAAAATCATTCATAAAATGCTTTTGAATCATTTAAAATCAATTTTAATAGTATGAGAAATGAGGAATTAAATATTAAATTGATTTTTGAGGGATTAAAAGTATGAAGTTTAATAAAGACTTATTATTTTAATTATTTATATTTACACAAGCTTGCACGGATAGTTGATGAATCCTAGAAGCGTCAAATAGAAAGAGGGTGTGGATATGTAATTGCAACTTACAACTTACAAGCTACGCATCGATCAATCATCTTTGCCCTTTCTTTACTTCTATTGTTATTTGTATTTCAAACTTCCAAGACAGAACCACATAGGACGAAGCAACCTAAACTCAACATGGACTTTGGGATATTTTTTGTCCCTTTCTTCTTTTAAATTACTTTTTATTCTTTTGACAACGACGACAATAATAATAAAACAAATTAGAGAAAAAGCAATCTTTGAGATGCATCTATCTTTTGTAAGTATCGATTTAAAAATATTTTTAAAAAAGAATAAAGAACAATTTAATTTGTCATATGAGATAGACTATTGTTGGACAATTACGTGAGTTGCAAATAGATCGATGCAACTTAGAATGCTCTTGAAAGTCTTTTCGTTTGAGAATATTAAGGGAAATATGTTTTGAATAAAGTAGACTCATTGTGCTAGATTATAATGCATTCGTGTAACAGATTTGAACCATTCACCTCTCGATTGAGTATATATGTTTTATACTAGTTGAATCACATTGAGGCCCGTGTGACAAGACTTCATATGTTTAATGCATAAGTTCATAATTTTTTAAACCGTGGTAGGTTTTATATTCTTGCGTATCTTTATAATCTATGCGCTATGATTTAGATTTAATTTGAGATGAATTTAAAAGTTTAAATTCGAATTTTATGGCAACTTTGTCCTTCCATTTCTTCTAAACTTTCATGGAAAAATTTGTAAAGAATCTGTGATTTCTATATATTTCATAAAAGTTCTAAAGAAAGAATGATATTATTATTATTTAAACTCAAATTGTCTCTTTTTGCAAACAAAACATTTTTGGCATTTTGTTTGTGTGTTCATACACAGTTAAGCATAATGAAATTTTAACATCCATAGAACCAAAAAAAGCTACTTTTCTATAGTCAAACAAATATAATTAAAGCAGTTTATGGCTGTTGATCTATTTTTTTTTTGGTAAATATTTAAAACGAAAAAACTACTAAAAATATTTTCAAATATAACAAAATGTCAGTTTATCCTTAATAAACACTTGTATCGGTGATAGATGATAGTAAAGAGACAATAATATTATCAATTACTTTGTGAAAAGGACCAAAATTTTATTGTTTATTTTTCTTTTTCATTCATACAAGAATATTTAGGCATTACCTGTGGTAAGTGGTTTACACAATAAACAGTAACTGATTAGGCCTTTACATATATGGTGGGAAGTGGATTTCTGTCCAAGTCTACAAGTCTCAGTTCATACAGGAGAAAGACAGAAGAAAAAATGGAAGAAATTTGGAAGCTAAGCCATTTGTTGGTGACACTATTTCTATACACTTTTGCAACCATGATGATCATTCCTGCCATCACAGATGTAACCATGTCTGCTCTGTGTCCCGGTCAAGACGAGTGTTCTACCGCCATTTACTTCACGGGGTTTCAACAAGTTGTAAGTTTTTCCTGGCAGTTATTTGTTTTAGCGAAAGATGAAGAATCCAAATAGTTTTCTTTGTTTGAGATATGTGTAGGTGACGGGGGTTGGAGCGTTGCTAATGACACCATTGCTTGGAAACCTGTCGGATAAGTTAGGGAGAAAGACTGTACTCACCATTCCTATGATTCTCACTGTTGTTCCTCTTGGTTAGCGTCGGCTCCTGATATATTCTTCTCTTTAATTTTTTGACCTCAACATCTTGTTTTTGGTTTTGAATGGATATTCTTGGTTTGGTTGTAGGGATATTAGGGTATGGGAGGTCGAGAGGTTTGTTTTACGTTTATTTTGTGTTCAAGTGTGTGACAAGTACAGTTTGTGAAGGTAGCGTTCAGTGCTTGGCTGTGGCGTATGCGGTAACAATCTTCTCCCACATCGGATAGTTATCTGTTCCCTAATTAGAATATAATGTTGGCGAATTGTGCTTTTCACCCTTTTTCTGACTCTCCTTTGCTGCTAACTTAAGTCATAATAATTCCACGTCTTTCCTTTGTCAAAACAAATGATTCTTCTCCTACATTTCTAAAACGTGTGTTGTAATGAAACTTTTGACTTTTTATTTTTATAAAACGACACGTGTACGTTTCTTCTTGGGTCCTATCCATTTGGCAGTTCCCGCCCTGAGCACTTGTTCGACGCCATGGCCGTTCACTCATTACTTTGGGTTTATCTTTGCAATTACAGGCCGACAATGTGCCGGAACACCGGCGGGCTTCTGCATTCGGACTGTTATCCGCCATTGGATCTTCTGCTTTTGTCTGCGGGACTCTCTGTGCTCGTTTTCTCTCCATTTCATCCACGTTTCAGGTACTCTCTGATTTCTTTCTCCTAAATTTCATTTCTACTCAGTTTTCAACATATCGTCTTCCTGAATAGGTAGCGGCTTTCACGGCTGCTGTGGCGGCTGTTTATATGAGGATTTTTCTTACTGATTCTGTTGCCCAATGTAATCTTTCTGCTCCCTTACTGTCTGGTGAGAATGTAGAATCTGTTTCTTCGGATTCAGTTTCGCCCAAAAGAGAACGAATTATTACGACCTTGCCTTCGGTGAAGGACCTTTTTGCACTGTTGAAGACTAGGTATGTGTTTATTTTTATCAGACTTACATTTTGGCCTTCCATTTAGTTTCTATTTGATCTTTCAAGTTTAGAAGATGCCATGTTTGATACTGACTTTTGAATTTGATTTCTAATTGTACCTTGATGTTTGAAATTGGTTTCTACTTAATTTTTAGTTATAGGATTAAATTGGTTTCACATCATCATTTCATGTAGTCAACGAACTGTCGAACTCTGCTAAGAAACAAACCAGTTTCAAACTTTGGAGACTAATTAGAGATCAAATTCAAACCTTGAATCAAACTTGCCATTTTTGAGATCTCAAGATTGTAATAGAAACCAAATTTAGATTTCAAGTGTTAGTTTTGAAAAGTGTATGTTCTAGAGACCAAAAGTGTGCCTTTCCCATTCTTTTCTATCTTGTCAGTTGTCATTAGTTTTTTATATTTATCTACTTGTCATGTGATTTTGTGGCACGGTAAAGACAATCTTTGAATAAGAGCGGGATCTATTGAAGTTTGTATTTATTTAACTAGCCATTGATGAATAAGACTATATAGCAGTTCGAGTTACACTCTCACTTTTGAGTAATCTCATATTCGTGGAATTTGGACCTATTGTTTGTTAGCTCTAGCTCTATGGGAAAGATGTTGAGTTTCTTCTTTCTTCTTAAATTTCCAATTCTTTTGTTCTTCGTTTGCAGCTTGACATTTTCACTAGCAGCCATTGTTGCATTCTTTGGCAATCTCGCTGATGTCGGCCTTCATACTTCTATACTGGTTTGTCTTTTGGTCCAAGGATCTAATCTGCGTCAGCTTTTGTCAATTTCTTACTAACGGCTGAAATGCATCTCAATTTTCCATAGGAAAATTTTTTGTTATCAGATCATTGAACTTTTTTGGTTTACTTTTAAATAGAAAGTTTTTGTCGTTGGTGATCACCCTCATTTTACTCAGATTGTGAACTTCTGTTTGGCTCAATTATAAATTTTGCATCCATAACAGAGTTAAAGCGTGCCTATGAATTTCAATCGAGTAGCTTGTCTTGGCAATCGATGTGCTAACCTATATTTAATTTTCCAACTGCAGTTCTATTTAAAAGCCAGATTTCACTTTGACAAGGATAAGTTTGCTGATTTGATGGTGATTTCTGGGGCTGCTTCAACTATTTCACAGGCATGGCATGCTATTTTATTTTAGTCGGTACACTGTATTCATTTCTTTATATGCCAATTTTCCTCTGTTATATGTTTAGAATATGTTAAAAAGAATAAATAGTACCCTAATTTATCTGCTTGAGCTTAAGTTTTTTGACGTAGTGGTGACAGGGCATTATCTAGCTTTGTCCATTTGTGTGTATTCTTAGTTCTTACCACTAAACGAATAATCGCAATTTGCAGCTAGTTTTAATGCCTATCTTGATTCCTGCTCTAGGAGAGAATAGGCTGCTCTCAGTTGGGCTCTTTTTCAACTGCATTCATGTAAGCTCTCTCACGTTCTTCTTGCTTCTAGACTTAAAAGCTATGAATGTGTGTGTGTGTGTGTGTGTTTTTACTTTTATGAAGAGTTTAAAGTTGTTAATACTGTTCTAATATCCAATTTCATGTTAATAAATTTGAAGATTACTCTATTCTTGGATGTTTAAAATGTTTGGTTTTTAATGCAGATGCTTCTTTTCAGCTTTGCTTGGGCTGACTGGGTACTTCTTTGCAACTAATTGGCAATGCAGTTTAATTCTTTTTGATAAATTTAGATTACTATTTTATATATTACTGTATCAATTTGAAGTTCAGACTCTTCTTCATAAATTGGATCATGTCATGAAATGACTAACTTTGCTCTGTTATTGATCAGGTTGCCTATGTTGCTGCAATGTTTTCCACTTTGTTCATTTTGTGGCGACCTTGCGTGAGTGTCAGACCTCTTGATCATCTAGAGTTTATTATTCTCGATTGATAATCTGATTGAACCAAATTTATTTCACATCTGTAATCCACAGCTGCAAAGCATAGTATCAAAGCAAGTTGGTGCAAGCGAGCAGGTTAGTTTTCAACGGCAGCTTCACCATAATCAATAGTCTTCGAGCAGTTCATTGGTTATTTTATTTTACAATTTTATTAATGGATGAGCATTTCATTAGTTTGTCGATGTTGATAATTATCTTCATCGCACTAAAAGAAATGTTGCAGTTTTTGCGCAACCTTGTTGACGAATTGAGTCAAAGCTATAGCAGCATAGATAAATAAACCTATCCGGAGAGGAACTATGATACAGTAGTCTAGGAACTTGCCTTGGAATCTACCAAACACAAGGCTCAACGCCTTTGCACTACTTGGATCAAACCAATGAGAAAGTTTGAAAGGATTTACCTTATGGTCAAAGATCAGGAGGTAAGAAAACTAGTCCCTCTCAAAGTTGTAACACTCCACAAGTTTGGTGAGCAACCAAGCTCGAATGACTTACATAAAACTAAACCACAAACTTACAAAGGGGCTGAATGCACTAAGATAATTCTAGAGAGAGAATTCAAATCTCATTCAACTTAAACTGTTCAAAACAAGAGCCTCCATTGGGTTCATATTTATAGTTAAGGGATCTAATCTAACAACCTCTTAAATCATCTCATAATAAAAATGATTTAAAAACCTATTCCAAAATTAAATTTATGCTGGTTAAAGATATTTTCTAACTCCAAACCCTCACATCCCTTCTCCCACACCTAAAAGAGTGACCCTCAAGCAAAGAAAGAAAAGAAGCCACATCAGTTGCCTTCCCTATCGAAAAAGGGGCAGCGAAACTCAAACGAGAAGGAAGTTCTCTAACCATAATCACTCAAGGAAATCAATTTACAAAATTAAAATATATAACCATATTTTTTATGCATTTCAGGGTAAGGCTCAAGGATGCATTTCAGGCATATCTTCACTTGCCAATGTTGTTTCTCCTTTGGTATTCTCCCCTTTAACGGGTAACTTACTTAAATTTGCTATATATAATGCAATGCAGCTGCCAGAGAGGACAACACTAATAGAGTTTCGGTGTTTTCAGCTTTGTTTCTCTCTGAAAAAGCTCCATTTTATTTCCCTGGATTTAGCATCATGTGCGCTGGATCTACTGCAGTAAGAACCTTTTTTCCACTAAATTTACTGATGCTTATCATGATAACTGGACTGGAGTACTTAAACTCTTGAACATTTTGTTTCATTTGATGAACATTTTTTAATTTGTGGCAGATGATAGCATTTGTGCAAAGTATGATGATAAGGGATCCTTTCAAAGCCAACAGCAGTAGCCATGTGGAAGCCTAGTTCCATATTTTTTGTTGTTAAATAGTGTAATTTTTTCTTTCTAAAAAGATAAAAATAGTTTTTCCCCAGAATTTGTTAATATCAATTTACAAGTAATTCTGAAAGGAAAAATAACTTCTGATATTGGAATTCCATCAGACTAACATAAATTTAATTTAATTAAATGTGTTTTAACTTTTCATTGTTTAAATGTCTCCGAAAAATGATGTTAATCGTAAAAATACATAGGAAAAAAAATTGTAAAATAAGAGGCCATAAGTGTAGTTTGTTATAATCAAAATTTAAGAAAGAAATGTTGGTGCAAGCGAGCAGGTTAGTTTTCAAGAACAGCTTCAACATTGTCAATAGTCTCTTAGCAGTTCATTGGTTATTTTATTTTATAATTTTTGTAAATGGGTGAGCATTTCATTAGTTTATTCATGTCGGTACTCATCTTTATCTCACAAAAAGAAATGTTGCAGTCTTTCTGTAACTGTGTTTATGGATAGAGTCAAACCCATGGCAGCAAGGGACAGATAATCCCGTTTGGATACAAACTATCTATAATCTAATATTCTAATTCATTGACGTGACAGGAAATACCAAGTATAGCCTGTCTACTTATAGTCATTACATAACCATGGAATTGGACGACACTCATTACTACCTTTTGTTACTTCCAAAGAATACATGTTTCACATGAAGTTGCTAGCGTATAAATATGCATGTTGGTATTGAAGATATGGTCGGAGAGATTTAACTAAACTATAGAAGTTATACAATATTTTTATAATTCAATGTGACAGGAATTATAAGGATAATTCAATCATGAACTTAATTGTTTCCATTTGATGGATTTCTGTGGTGGATTTGATGGATTCCTGTGGTGGATGATAGCGTTTGTTCAGAGTATGATGATAAAAGCTCCTACCAAAGCTTGTATCAGCAGCCATGTGGAAGTTTTAGTTTAGTTCTTGTTCTTCTCCCCCTCTCCATATCTTTTTTGTTATATATTGTAAATGTTTGGCTGTTTATTTTCAAAAGTTTGCAAATTGAGGGATGAGAATAGTTTCTCCACAATTTTTGCTAATCGCTATAAGAGGGTATTTGTGACAAAAAGTATTTTTGTGGGCTTCGATGAATTATAAAATCTGGAGAGTTGTGAACTTTAGAACTCACTATGCAAGGAGTTGATTTTAACATTCTTTAGTTGTGATCTACAAACTTCTCAAGCCAAATGAAGAGTAGAGTTCACAATTTCACATTTCTCATTTGTATAAGGATTTGAACCCGAAACGTTTTAATTCTCAGATACATACAAGTGTCAATTGAGTTAAACTCTTGATAACAAAGAAATTAGAATTTGTACTTACAATTATAAAAATTGGAATTTAGTCTTTTATGATTTGTGAAAACTCTATGCACTATTTTGAAGAATTTATATATTAATTAAATTTGTGTGTGTATGTATGGAGCATGGATGGGAAGCTTATGGGTGTGACGTGAGTGAAGTTAAGAGATGAATAACTACTTAATTTAATGCGTGTGTCAGATACTTCCATCTCACCAAATACGTGCCCCCACGTTCCAAACCGTCTTTCGCTCTACCATTTACCTTAACTGCAAATCCTTCCAATCATTATTATTATTATTATTATTTATTTATTTATTTACAATTTTAGTCTTCTATTTTTAATAAAATGTAAAATTAATCAATCAAAACTATTTAATTTACAGTACCATTTCATTTATAATGAAAATATCCCTATTTACTAATATTATTTAATGATTTTCTTCAATAAATATTATAATGCTTTAACCTATGTTATTAATTAGATGAAATCAAATTAAATGACCAAATTAAAGCTCTAGAACGTACCTACCAAAAGTCTAAATCTAATTAAAAATTGAAGAATTTAATAAACAAGTAAATTAGAATATGTGGCTCAACTAAATTTTCCTTTTTCTAAGCTACGTTTGAAACCATTAACCCATATTTCAAATAGGTCGGTTAAGAGATTTCAAAAATAACAATATGGTCCCTGCTTTAATGTTTATTTAATTTTACTTCCCACAATTTTAAATATATAAATTTAGTCTCTATGTTCCCTACACAGTTTCAAAATATATATTTCTATATTAACTTTTCTGCATTATATTCGTTATTATTACTTAAATAATTTTGAGGAAAAAGTAAAATCAAGAAAGAAATACAAATACATGAATTAGATTTAAAGTATTAAAATATATAATATAAATTTTTAAAAAATTTAAAATATAACAAAATCTACTAATAGTTTATTAACGATAAATCACATTGTAAATATTAAGAATCTATCGATAATAAAAGTTTGTCGTCAATAAACTTTACTATATTTACAATTTTTTAAAAATATCTTCCTACATTTAATTGTTGTCTCTAAAATTGTTATCCGTTTATAATTATCCTATAAATTATACGAGTGCTTAAAGTACCGAGAGTAACAAATATACTTTAATATAGCAAAAAGCTTAAACCAATTAAATAATAAAATTTCAAAAATAAAATGGCAGTTTGATTCGGATCGGATTTGCGCCACGTGTCCGATCTTTAAATAGCATGTCAAAATCATAGCCCCAGAAGTTCACCTTCCCCTCCTTCTATTATCATTTTTTTCCCTCGTTTTTCTCTGCTCCGCCTTTCGCCGTTGGCTGCGTCGGAGACCACCGGAAAACCGCTGTCTCTCCCTCTTAATAAACGACGCCTCCTCCATTCCGCTTCGGGCTGTCGTGCCCCTCCGGTGTTAGCCAACGGCTTGTATTCTCATTATCCTCTTAACGCCTCCATTCTTTTTATTTTCGATTATATTAACTCAATTTGCTTTCTACGGCTGCTGAATTTCTTCATTTGCATTTTGGTTGTTTCATCGTCATTTTTTCATTTTTGCAATTTTTGGTTCGTTTTTGTTCGGTCGGTGATGATGAACGGTCATGATGCGGAGCCGTTGGTGTACGTTCACGGCGACCTCGATTTGAAGATCATTGAGGCGCGCCGTTTGCCTAATATGGATTTGCTATCGGAACGTATTCGGCGGTTTTTTACTGTTTTTAGTTCTTGTCAGAAACCGTTTTCCAAGAAGAAGGATAAGGAGGATCACCAGCACCACCGGAAGATTATTACTAGCGATCCCTACGTCACCGTTTGTCTTGCTGGAGCGACGGTTGCTCGGACACGAGTTATTTCGAACTCGCAGAACCCTATTTGGAATGAGCACTTCAATATCCCTCTTGCTCATCCGGTCTCGCAGGTGGAGTTTTATGTCAAGGATAACGATGTGTTTGGTGCGGATTTGATTGGTATTGCAACGGTCCCTGCGCGTCGAGTTCTTTCTGGCGAAACCATTGATGATTGGTTTCCGATTATCGGTTCGTTCGGGAAACCGCCGAAGCCGGATTCGGCTGTGCGTTTGGAAATGAAATTCACCAAGTGCGAGGACAATCCTCTGTACCGTTATGGCATTGCGGCCGATCCAGAACATTTTGGCGTTCGAAATTGCTATTTTCCGGTACGACATGGGGGTTCGGTAACGCTTTATCAGGACGCACATGTTTCTGAGTCCATGTTGGAGAAGATTCAACTGGAAAAGGGGAATCTGTATCAGCATGAGAATTGCTGGGAGGATATATGCCATGCAATTTTGGAGGCTCACCATTTAGTTTACATTGCCGGTTGGTCCATATATCATAAGGTGAAGCTTGTGAGAGAGCCTTCAAAGCCGTTGCCTAATGGTGGGAATTTGAATTTGGGAGAGTTGCTCAAGTACAAGTCACAAGAAGGGGTGCGAGTGTTGTTATTGGTTTGGGATGACAAGACTTCCCACAGCAAGTTCTTCATTAATACGGTGCGAGTTCTATTAAATCCATGCGTTTTCTTTTTCCTTTTTTTTCTTTTTCCCTTGTTTGTTGACATTGTTCAAAATGAACTCTGCTTTGCGAGAGCCATCCTTCTGGTTTCTTTGTTACGTATGAGCCTAGTTAGTATCAGCTCCATTTCTATTTCGGCTAAGCATGAGATGCAATTAAGGAAATTCTTGGGTTGTGTGTATGCATGCGTGTGGTTTTTGAGGATGCACGGAAGACTGGGAGTTACCAGTACATTTTAGGTGGGTTCGTGTTCTGTATGGCATCTAGCTAGTGAAATTTCTCAAATTTGTCAGTTTATGAGTGAGACACTAGTTGGAAACATTTAATCATGTGCCTTGTAGCATTTGTTGGACGGTAAAAAACGAGATTCATGCAATTCTAATGTTTTAATGATTGACGGATGTCCTGGTTAGCACATTCCTTACTATCAGGGATCCCGATAGGGAGTTTGTGCTTAATGCCGATGGTAGCAAATATGAATCTTTTAGTGTAGAAGTAAAGATGTATAGCAGCTGTGTTCTTTAACAGCCAAGGAGAAATAATCCAAGAAGAAACTTCTTGGTGGTAAAAAGACTAATACCAGTGATATGTGTAGAAGCTCAGCGACTTCTAGTTTCTTGTATTTCCCTTTTGTGGATCATTTAACATCAATGTACCATGTTATGCCTTCTAAGATGGTTGTTCTGATGATTTTTAGATATGAATTTTAATTGCAGACTGGAGTGATGCAGACTCATGATGAGGAAACCCGGAAGTTTTTCAAGCATTCTTCTGTGTCATGTGTGCTGTCACCCCGATATGCCAGCAGTAAGCTTAGCATTTTTAAGCAACAGGCACGCTTTATACCATGGTTAAGTTACATGTTGGTCTTCAACAATTTTCCCCTGCTTTGAGTCATACTAAATTGCCCTCCTTTCGTAGTCTCACTATGTTTAATGTAGAAATCATTAAATTTCTAGAGGAAAATGAGTTTCAGTTTACTCTCCTTCTTGCCATTTGCATCATCTAGATTTAAAATTTCAGTAAATATGCTCTGAATGTATTTATATGGAAAGTTGATAAAATAAATATCTGATGCAGATTTTGATTATTTGTTTTAACTTACTGCTTTGAGGAACATACTCTTGGGTCACATCACAATAGTGAGCACTTTGTAGTATGCTTGTACTTAACCTAGTTTCTCCTTACTGCAATGTCGTCTGACTGAAAGTAAGCTTTTCTATCACACTAAAGAAAGAGAGTTCTCATAAAAGCTTGGTAATATAATTTGTAGATCTTTCAGGAGGCATTATGTAATGACCAAAACGCCATTCAGAGTTGCATATTTTCACTTGCCTTGGAATATCGTGCAATAGTTAAATCAACCTATTGAGCTCATGTTGGATAGAGAAGGATTGCCACATTTTCTTGTGCACTTAAATTGATTTGACGGTGGGTTGGATTGGATGATAGAGCGTTTCAGGGTGGTGGGGGATCCCTGAATAGTTTCAATCCTTACCTCGTTAATTCATTGATTTTTCTCCTCCCTCCATGCCATATCCCTCCTACCATTTACTGCTTTGAGTTTGTTAGAGGGGTGATGAGATGATGGGACACATAAATCTTTTTCACCTTCCCCCATGCTGTATCTCTTATCTATTCATTTCCTGTCTTCAGTTTATTGTATTGTCAATTTGAACTTTAATCCTTACAACTGGTGGACTTTCTCCTGTCCACTTCTCTATTGACTTCGATTTTTTCAATTTATGAGGGAAAGGTTTTTGTAGATGGGATACATTATTATGAGCAATGTACTGAACTTTTAGTTTATCTCATGGTTAGGTTGTTGGAACGCTTTTCACCCATCACCAGAAGTGTGTGATTGTGGATACACAAGCATCTGGAAATTACCGGAAGATAACTTCTTTTATTGGAGGACTTGACCTTTGCGATGGCCGTTACGATACTCCTGAGCATCGGTTGTTGAAAGATCTTGACACTGTATTTGATGAAGATTATCATAATCCAACATTTTCCGTGAGTGCCTGCTGTAATTAGAACATTAGTTAGTCAAGTTTTGTAACCTATGAATAACTAATGTATAACATTAGTTAGTCAAGTTTTGTAACCTATGAATAACTAATGTATGCTCTTGCATACTTGTTAACTAATATCTCTGGTAAATCATCTGACAGGGAGGTACAAAGGGTCCTCGGCAGCCATGGCATGATTTACATTGCAAAATTGAAGGGCCTGCGGCATATGATGTGCTTACTAACTTTGAACAACGATGGCGAAAAGCCACAAAATGGTCTGAATTAGGTCAGCGGTTCAAAAGAGTATCACATTGGCATGAAGATGCTTTAATAAAGTTGGAACGCATATCTTGGATACTCAGTCCATCTCAATCAGTCCCCAACGATGATCCTTTGTTATGGGTTTCCAAGGAAAATGATCCTCACAACTGGCATGTTCAGGTTGATGATTGTAAATTCTGAAGTGGATCTTGTGCAACTTCTGAATTTTAATAATAATGATATGGGTGAACAATTCTTCATTTTACAGGTTTTCCGATCCATAGATTCAGGATCTTTGAAAGGATTTCCCAAAGATGTTTTTCAAGCTGAGTTGCAGGTCTGCCGTTTTCTTGATTGAGTAAATTAACAAATACATGTTTCACATTGTTTACTCTAGAGTGCTTGACTTCCTTTACTTCTGAATTATGTCTAAATTGTTTGTGCTATATATTTGACGTGAGGTTCTCTCTCTTTGCAGAATCTGGTTTGTGCAAAAAATTTGGTTATTGACAAAAGCATTCAAACAGCATATATTCAAGCAATAAGATCTGCCCAACACTTCATTTACATTGAGAATCAGTATTTTCTTGGATCATCCTTTGCATGGCCTTCGTACAAAGAAGCAGGTTTTACCACTAGTATCACCTAAAAAGCATGTACTTTAGTTTGGGTAACATGTCTGAGTCTGACATATATATTGATACTTCGACACTTGATGGATATTAAAACTAGAGTTTGCCATCGCTTATGATCATTCAGGAAAGCTTTTTTCTGGCACATGAATGTGTGGAAGTATTTAAGAGAATAGTGATGTGTTTTTAAATGTCAAGTAGCAAACTTGGTAGTTAAGTGATGTAATTGTTGGTTGAATTATTTTTCTTGCTCAAGATGATACTCTTTCTGACAAAGTTTGCATTGATATTCAAGGAGTCTATAACTTCTTTCCTTTTTATTTAATTATCTGGGTTGCAGGTGCTGATAATCTTATTCCGATGGAGTTGGCGTTGAAGATTGCTAGTAAGATAAGAGCCAACGAGAGGTTTGCTGTTTACGTTGTGATACCAATGTGGCCTGAAGGGGCTCCCTCTTCTGTTTCTGTGCAAGAAATCCTGTTTTGGCAGGTAATGAGGTCAGCTGTTATTGTTTGGTACAATAATTTTGCAATAGTAAGAAGTGAATAGATTTGTGAATGTTGAGGACATCTTTATGCTGTTGAACTTTTTGTTGTCATTCTTTTGAATTTTGAATGCTGGTTTGGCCTCCTTAAGTTTGAAATTGCTCTCTTACGTTTACAGGGCCAGACAATCCAAATGATGTACGAAGTCATTGGACGAGAGTTGAAATATAAGAATCTCGAGAACGCTCATCCCTCAGACTACTTAAACTTCTACTGTCTTGGCAATAGGGAATCACACGACGACTTGACAAATTCCTCTGGTCATTCCTCAAAGAGTGAGGATTTGGTAATCACTGCTTTGAAACTTCTCTGTTCTTCGTATGGATTAGGATTACATAGAGATTTGAATTTAGGAACTCTCTCATTCCTGTGCTGGCTAAGTTAACTAGACTTGTAGAGTTGGCATTATGTTTAACAAATTGTTCTCTGACTTCATTATGGTCCAATAGTGTAGCTTCAGCCTAATTGGCATACTACATTGCAGGGCATATAAATTTTAGTTCTACAATCACTCGAAAACAAGATATAGTATCTGAGAACATAATACTTTTAAATTTCCAGGTTTCAGACTCGCAAAAGTTCCATAGATTCATGATATATGTGCATGCAAAAGGAATGATTGTGGATGATGAGTATGTAATAATAGGGTCAGCAAATATAAATCAAAGATCAATGGCTGGATCAAGGGACACTGAGATAGCGATGGGTGCATATCAACCCAGTTACACATGGGGCAAGAAGAAACGACATCCACGAGGCCAGGTTCACGGGCAACTCTGTTTGAAAATTCAATGGATAAAGACCATCCCAAGTATTTCAAATAATATCATTTTAACTTAATGATCTCTATGTAACAGGTTTATGGCTATAGAATGTCGCTGTGGGCTGAACATTTGGGAAACATTGACGATTGCTTCAAGGAGCCAGAAAGTTTAACGTGTGTTAAGGCAGTCAACAAGATAGCTGAAGATAACTGGAAGAAATACACCGCTACGGAATATGCGCCATTGCAAGGGCACCTCCTTAAGTACCCGATTGAGGTCAGCCAAAGTGGGAAGATAGGTCCGTTGACTGGACACGAGACTTTCCCAGACTTTGGTGGTAAGGTCCTTGGAGCTCGATCTAACCTCCCTGATGCTCTTACTACATAAGCTTCTACTCTTTTCTCGTGGTATCATCTTATCAAAGCACTTTCAAGCATGGGAAAGAGAGGCGTATTTTTTCGAGAATGGAACAGAAACAAAAGCCATCGTAAATTCTTCAACCTACTCTCATAACTTTTCTTTGTTATTAACGTTGTTTAACCATCAAAGAGTGAATTTTTCACTCAACAGATTTGTTTAATTGTATTTATTTTAAGCCATGTTTTTTTTAGGGTCGGTTTGTAACTTATTTTATTTTACTTACAAATATAATAAAATTTCACAAAGATGTGTAGAACCAGACATAGACATCTCCCTTAAGCACTAATAGATGTCTATCATAATCTATTACATTTATATTTATAAATGTTTTTAACCGTTTTAAATGGAATTAGTCAACTTTTGTTATTTTCAATTCCGACAATTTGATTTTTGTTTAATCAACGAATAGATTCAAAGTTGATGCGATTTTATTCCTAAAGCGAACAATATTCTATTTTGAACATAAGGCTTTAGAAAAATTGGTAAAGAAGAGAGAAAAATGGAAACCAAAAATAGGTAAAGTCTCAAACCACATGCCGTTGCCAACCAGTCTAACACGAAAACTTGAGAAAATATAAATTGCAATTTTAAATTTTTCTTTCACTAATTTAGTCTTTTATGTATCATTTTTTCTATTGAAACTTATTACCATATTAATCTCCACATATTATAGACATTTTTTTAGCATTTATATTTTGATAATCGAGTCTCACTTGTCATTTTATTTTCAAGTTTCTACAACTATGTCATTAAAAAAACATCAATTTCATGATTTAGCTCTTCAAAACGTGGATCAACGACTAAACAATTTCCTAGACCCAATTTTAATAAGATGAATAAATATGAAATTGATTTTAATTTTGATTTTGAGTGAATGCATATGTATTTAGAGTGATTTTAATTAAATCATTTTAAAATTACTTCCTAACCAACTAGATAAAATAAAAATCATAAACCTAAAGAGTATATTGAAAAAGATAAACCCAATAGAACAACATGCATGATATATTTTTAACCAAAATCTCTTTTAAGCTCTATTCAACTCTTATTTTATACCGTGCATTAATTCAATGAACACAACTTACAATCATGTAATTTAGTTTCTAAACTTTTTTTCTTTGTATTGACATTTTAAACGTTAAAAACACACGCAAACATGAGTTTTTTTTTTTTTTTTTTGTATTTAAATTAATCAGTTCTTTTTAATATTCATTTTTCCCTTTCTTTATCATATCTTGTCCTTTTTTTTCCTATTGAAACTCTCTCATATCTCATTCTATTTCTAAATTTAACTGTGTTTTCTTCGAGAATCAAGAACTATTCGACACAAAATAAAAAAATAATTCTTCTACTACCAACCAAAAATATGAGAGAGAACCATCAAGGAAGCAAGGGGGAATCATTTTAGATGAGAGAAACGAAGGAACAACTCAACTAATACTACTCCCTAAACCTATCAAGAATCCATCAATAGAAATGACATCTTTGTTCTCCATGTAGGAGATGCCGAGTGATAATAACAAAATTTGGAACAATTATATTAGAAATTTCTCAAAAAATGGGTAAAAGAGTTATCTTTTTAAATAGTAACCAAACAGCTAACAATTCTGAGATGAAATTGCCTGTAAACTAATTTGAATGTAACTTGGGATGCAAGTTTTGTTTGAACAAACATTCTCAATCAAAAGAAGCTGACAATTTTGAACCTCATTCCTAATTCCTTATATATATATATATATATATATATATATATATATATACACCCTTCTTCTACTATGTTTCAAGTTCCAAACTCTCTGTTTCTTCCCCCCAGCGCCATGGCCGTCCACCAGCTTCTCGCCATTCCGGAGAACCCGAAAAAGAAGCTCCACCTCCTCCAAAACGCACCAGGCCTAAACCCTAAAACCATCACTCCCATTTCCCAACATGGCCTCCTCCATTTCCTCCAATCCATAGTTCTCAAAACTTCCGACGAACCCTTCTACACCCTCGACTTAGCCGTCGTCGCCACCCTTTTGGACCACTGGTCTCATTCCCTTCCCACCATCCACCCTTTCTACGCCGTCAAATGCAACCCCAACCCAAGCCTCCTCGCAGCCATGGCCGCCCTCGGCTGTAATTTCGACTGCGCCAGTCGGGCCGAAATCCAATCTGTTTTAAGCCTTGGCGTTTCTCCTGACCGAATCATCTTCGCCAATCCTTGCAAACCCGAATCCCACATCAAATTTGCCGCTGCCGCCGGCGTTAACCTCACCACTTTTGATTCTGTCGACGAAATCCAGAAGATCCGACGCTGCCACCCAAAATCCGCCCTGTTGATTCGGATTAAACCATCCGACGACAGCGGCGCTCGGTGCCCATTGGGAAGCAAATACGGTGCACTGCCGGAAGAAATTATCCCTCTTCTCCAAGCTGCTAAATCGGCTGAACTCGCCGTCGTTGGCGTGTCATTTCACATTGGAAGTGGGGCTACTGAAACAGGGGCTTATTCAACCACCATTGCAGCTGCTAGAGGTGTTTTCGAAACGGCAGTCCGACTTGGTCTGCCGCCAATGAATGTGCTCAATATCGGCGGCGGATTCACCGACGGACCCCAATTCGAAGAAGCTGCCGTGGCAGTAAAGTCGGCAATCAAAGAGTATTTTCCGGCGGAACTGAATATCACCCTCATGGCTGAACCGGGTCGGTTTTTGGCGGAATCGGCTTTCACTTTAGCCGTCCACATCATGGGAAAACGGGTGAGGGGAGATCTGAGGGAGTATTGGATTAACGATGGGATTTATGGGTCAATGAACTGTATACTATTCGATCATGCGACGTTGAGTTGCAGGCCATTGGCAGTGAAATCGAACCGGGAAAACCCCACGTGCAGCGGAGGGAGAATGTACGGATCCACCGTGTTCGGACCCACATGCGACGCATTGGATACTGTTTTGACCGGAAAGCAACTGCCGGAATTGGAGGTGGGAGATTGGTTGGTTTTTCCGAAGATGGGGGCTTACACGACGGCAGCGGGATCCAACTTCAATGGGTTTAACACGGCGGCGATTGAGACTCATATTGTGTACTCCGAATGGGGAATCGGCGCCGTATTGGAATGAGTCTTTGTTTGGTTAGGTTATGTTATATGGTTTAGGGTCAAAAGAACCGTTTTGGTCAATGTCTACATTATACTGTAAAGAATAAATGTATTCTAAACATGCTTTTAGTTTAGTTTCGATTGTAAAAGAATATTAGTATGTATAGCATAATTTAGATTCATTTTGCTAAATTTTCTGGAGCTTCTTCATTTAACTTTCAATATTTACTCTATATGTATTATCGGTTGGTTCAATTTTTCTTAACTCGACAAAAAAAAAAAAAAAAATGGTTTTATATGTTTTCAATCCAAATAGCCAAATCGATCGACTTCAACTTCAATCAACGAGATGTTTCGATGAGTTTAAGCAATTTATTTGTTTTTTAATTTTTCCTTGCATCCCTAACGATGACAATAAACTATTGACATTCTTTAAAGTTGTTACTATCTATTGATATGTTAATTATACACTTAAAGATTAATTGATATGCGATATATTACTAATACTCACTGTTGATATTCTTGAAAGTTATTTGATATGTACCAATTGAGTATCATTAGCATAATTTTAAAAGTTGTTTAATATATGATACGCTGCCCGTACACTATTGATATTCTTGAAAGTTGTTGACTGATATGTGATATATTGCTAATATATTATTGAGTCGTTGACATTCTCGAAAGTTATTTGATAAATATTAGTATAGCATCCATACACTCACAATGTTAATTTTTTTTAGATATAATATCTAAATACTTAAACTATTTATTGATTGATATTTGATAACAATTACGTATTAATGTTGAAATTATTAAGAGCATTAAATTGGGTGAATATCGAGCTTTCAATTTGTCATCCACCTAAATCTGCTTAAATTAAGAGCAAATGAAAATCTCAACTTCTTTTCCTACCTACCAATGGGAATTAAATTTACAACTAATTAACTAGTTAAATATAGTCAAATATACAACTATATAATTAAGATCAAACCTTAATTAATTAGGTTAATTTGATAATTAGTTCTTATTCTACATTTCTTAAATTAAAGAAATGATATATAATACTCCTTCCCTTAGCTTCTGCTTCAAAATTAATTCTCAAATATGTTAAATTAAAATCTAAAATTAAGATATATGAATGTTTAATTAGTTCCCTCATACACACTTAGTTTGGATGGACATTATTTTAACTCATCAAGTTTAGTAAATAAAACCTTTAATTTACTATTAAGGCAAAGTTCATTATCATAAATTAAAATTAATATGTCTACTTTTTTTTTTTTTTTTTTTTAAATTTTCACACAATAACAAAATTAAATTTGAACTTAACTATGATATGGATTATGTCACTCTAATAAAAAATAACATGCACTACCTAGTATGAAATTAGAGGTTCAAAATCTCCCTGCAACTTTTGAACATAATTTAAAGTTACGTATATTTATTTCATACTACTTACGTAAATATATACCTTATATATGACGTCATAATATTTAAAACTAGCTAGATCTCTAACCTGCAACACCATTTTTTAAACCCCAACCATGCAATGATATAAATCTAAGTCGAAAGATGCATCTTTGCAGAAAAGTGTATGCATGTTTCAGATCTTGAAAACTTTGATGCATTAAAAAAACTTAAAAAGAAAAGGAATGGTACCTTCCAAAGGGTTGCGAGGAGACAGATACAACCAAGATTGTTATTATGAAAATGAAAGAGCACTGAGATATTGGCGCGGCTCAATCAGACTCAGTTTAAACTTAAAATAAAACCCTAGTCGATTTCGGGTACTGATCTGAGTGAACCGGACCAATATCATAGCAGCTATTTCAAGCTAAACAAACACAAAACTCCATCTCCTCCTTCACAAAATGACCTTATTCTAAGAATAAGAAAAGAGAATAATGGAGAAAAAAGAAGAGAGAAAGGGGATTTGTGGGAGTGGGGAATGTCTTGGGAGGAAGATGGAATTTAAGAAAGGAGTGGTGAGAAGGGTTTTAGGGTTTGAAGAAGAGAAAGGGGAATTGCATTAAAGGCAATGGACAACCAAAACCCTAAAAAAGGACCAATGCATTCAATGTCGCAGCAGAAAGGGTTTGCAGCCATGGATATTCCCATTTTTCATTTTCCCACTACTCTCTATTACTCTTTTAAATTTTCAAATTTTTTTTTGTCAAAAAATAAAATTCAAACTTATTTTTTATTAAAAAAACAAAACAAAATTCTAAATTTTTATTTGATATTTTTATCCCTCAATCATGTGCCTTAGCTTGTGTTGGTTTATTTTTAGGATCATTTTCAATCAAATGCTCAATTTTTTAAACGGTTATAAATTATATATATTAGCTTACTAATTCCTTAACTACGGTTATGCTTTTAGGATATTAAATTGATACGACTTTTAGTTTTGACATGTGAGAAAATGATGCACTAATAACGCCGTTTTTCAAATAAAATTTAACAAAATGATGTGAATTGCTACACTTATAAAAGTATAAAATTTAAATTAATTGGATATAACTTCAAAGTCGTAAAATATAAATTAGTTTTGCTTATATAATATGTAATGTAATAAATACCTTATTTTTTCAGTTCCATTACTAAGTTATGTAAACAAGTATTTTAAACTAAAAGTGGACCATGCATTAAATTTCAAAACACAAATTTGAAATTTTTTAAAATAAACATATAGTCTTTTTTTTTTTATTGTCGAGATTTTATAGGACTAAAACCAAAACCTTAAAAAAAGAAAAGGACTAAAATAAAAACATTCGAAAGAGGTATATCAAAATGGTGCAAGAACTATAATTGAATTCAAACTAAATAAAAATGGAATTTTACAACACGTTAAAACTTCATTACACTCATATAAGAACTAGGACAATTAATATCACACGTTCGAGTAGGTTAAGTGGTTAGATATGAATACTCTTTATTTATGGATCATAGGTTTAAATTTTTGAGAAAAAAAATTATTTAAATAGTTTTTATATATATAAAAATGAATTGGAAAAGAGAGAATTGGTCGTGTTCTTAAATGCTACTTGTGGAATCTCTTATGAGTACACTGCTCGAAGCACCGAGAAGGGAGTTGGTTTCTTTGCCTTTTTTTTCTTTTTCATCATTTATTATTTTATTTATTATTTTTCAGTCAATTTTGTTTTTTATTGGCTGCTTTTAATTTAATATCCACAGACTGTCATAATTTCTCTCCATTTTTAATTTTATTTTATTATATTATTCTATAATTACCATGAGGACCCAATTTGTGATATTTCATCATAAATATTTAATTAATTCTTCCAACTTCGTCAATTCATTTGTAAGGAGTTCATTGGAGATGTTAGTTTTAAAATTGTTGGTCTTCTAATCTTAGTCAATTCAATTGTTGGTCTTAGTTTGTCATAATTCAAAAAGTGTATATATAATAATAATAATAATAATAATAATATTTAAATATTCTAAAAAATGAAAAATAAAATTTTGTTATAATCCAACAATTTAGTAAAATGGGATATTATGTATTATTTAACAAAGATTAGTACGCAATTCAAAATCAAAACTTTATAGAGAAAGAGATAAGGTTGATAGTGAAAACCCGCGCATAGTCCATTTGCTTTGTTTCTCTTTGTTTCCATACCAACCAAATCCAATGTCGACGCCGGTGAAAGTGTACGGACCGCCGTTGTCCACCGCTGTCTCCAGAGTCCTCGCCTGTCTGCTCGAGAAGGACGTCAAGTTTCAGCTCTTACCGGTGAACATGGCGAAAGGAGAACACAAAAGCCCGGAATATCTCAAGATTCAGGTACATTTTCAATCTTCTTCCCAATGGGTCTCTCTGTATAACTTTCATTTTACTCATCAATGTCCGATTTCAATAGCCATTCGGTCAAGTCCCTGCGTTCCAAGACGAAAGCATCTCCCTCTTCGGTAATTGACATTCCATCTTCCAATTATTTCATCTCCTGAATTTTAAATTGTTTGTTCATAACTAAACCTAGGGTTTCCTATTGTGCGATTTGTGATTCGGCGCAGAATCTAGAGCAATTTGCCGCTACATTTGCGATAAACACGCGGAGAAGGGGAATAAAGGACTGTACGGACTAGATCAGTTAGGGAAAGCTTCGATCGATCAATGGATTGAAGCGGAGGGGCAGAACTTCAATCCGGCGAGCTCGATTCTTGTTTTTCAACTGGCGTTTGCGCCGAGGATGAGGGTGCCGCAGGATGAGAAGGCGATTAAGCAAAACGAGGAGAAGCTATCGAAGGTGCTTGATGTGTACGAGCAGAGGCTGGGAGAGAGTCGGTATTTGGCCGGAGATGAGTTCTCGTTGGCTGATCTTTCTCATTTGCCGAACGGGCATTATCTGGTGAATGTGGCGGAGAGGGCGGAGCTTTTCACGTCGAGGAAGAACGTGGAGCGGTGGTGGAATGAAATCTCCGGCAGGGAATCTTGGAAGGAGGTGGTTGAATTGCAGAACAAGGCATCTTCGTGAGTGCATTTTGATGGAGTCATTGTGCCATCTGAGGCTTTGAATCTTGTTGGGATAAATGTCATTTGAATAAGCTACGTTCTTCATGTTTCCTTCACCCAACTATTTGAATGTGCTCATGGAATTAATCTTTTCTAATCTTATAAATTAATATTTTGTAAATAATTTATTAATTTTACTATATTTATATTTAAAAATAAACCTCAAATTATTCTAAACTTAAATTTAATAATAAATATCTTCCTCCGCACCTTGTAATAATAAATATAAACTCATGGTCATCCGTAATCTTGGACAAACTCGTTACCGTCCAACATCACAAACTTTTGGAGCAAACGCTACAATACACTGAGTTTGAAAGATAATGGTAGATGGTATTTTCGTCTCGATTGTTTCTGTTTCCTACCAAAATCTCAATCCCCCTTCACCGGGATTCTTCAATTCTCTACAATTTCTTCATCCAGTCAAGAACCCGATACCCACTTCTTCTTCGTCGCTCATTTCACCTGATCCGTCAATGTGCAACACCGGAAGCGCTTGTTTCACCTTTACTGCTCGCTGTTAACTCTTGCACTTCCATCTCCAATTGCCGGGAAATTCATGCCCGAGTATTCAAATCTTTCCTTTATAGAGATGGGTTCATTGGGGATCAGCTGGTTACTTGTTATAATAAACTGGGCTATGCTGAAGATGCACAGAAGCTGTTTGATGATATGCCTCATAAAGATTTGGTTTCTTGGAACTCACTGATTTCTGGTTTTTCTTGGTGTCTTCATATGACTCTCAAAGCATTTTATACCATGAAGCTTGAAATGTCAATTAAACCCAATGAGGTCACAATTCTGTCGATGATATCAGCTTGCAATGGAGCTTTGGGTGCAGGGAAGTATATTCATGGTTTTGCAATTAAAGTTGGTGGTACTTTGGAAGTTAAGGTTGTTAATTCGCTCATTAACATGTATGGAAAGTCTGGAGATTTAACATCAGCTTGTAGATTATTTGAGGCCATTCCGGACCCAAATACAGTATCGTGGACTTCAATCATTGCTGCTCAAGTTACTAATGGCCGTGCACGAGAAGGAATTGATTGTTTTAATAAGATGAGAAGGCTTGGAATTGAGCCGGATGAAGGAACTATCCTGGCCCTGCTTCAAGCTTGCCTACATTTGGGTGTAAGAAAATTGGCAGAAAGCATTCATGGTTTAATGTTCTGCACTGGTTTTGGCGCAAATATCACCATAGCAACTGCACTTTTAGATACCTATGCGAAATTGGGAAGATTAAGTGCTTCATATGACGTCTTTAGGGAGGTGGGTTTTGCAGACAGAGTTGCTTGGACTGCCATGCTTGCAGGATATGCTGCACATGGATTAGGTAGGGAAGCAATAAAGCTTTTTGAGAGCATGGTCAATAAAGGTTTGAAGCCTGATCATGTGACTTTTACTCATTTGCTTAGCGCATGTAGTCATTCAGGGCTAGTCAGTGAGGGAAAAAGTTACTTCAATGAGATGTCTGAAGTGTATGGAATTGAGCCCAGGATAGATCATTATTCATGTATGGTTGATCTACTCGGTCGCTGCGGACTTTTGAATGATGCTTATGAGGTGATACGAAACATGCCTATGGAGCCTAATGCTGGTGTGTGGGGTGCGCTTCTTGGTGCTTGTAGAATTCATGGTAACATTGAACTTGGTAAGGAAGTTGCAGAGCATTTGATTAATTTGGAACCTTTGGACCCCAGAAACTATATCATGTTATCAAATATGTATTCCACATCTCGTTCTTGGAAGGATGCTGCCAAAGTGAGGGCCTTGCTAAAGAAGAGAGGTCTGAAAAGAACCCCAGGATATAGCTCCATTGAATATGGAAACAAGAACCACCGCTTCTTCGTGGGTGATCGATCTCACCCTGAGATGGAGAGTATCTATTCCAAGCTCGAAGAATTGCTAGGAAAAATAAGGAAAGCTGGATATAGTTCCAAAACAGAATATGTTCTGCAGGACGTTGAAGAGGAAGTCAAGGAGGATATGATAAACAAGCACAGCGAGAAGTTAGCCATTGCTTTTGGGCTTTTGGTGAGTAAAGAAGGTGAACCTTTAATCATAACAAAGAATCTTAGAATTTGTGGAGATTGTCATAGCACTGCAAAGCTCGTATCATTGATTGAGAAGCGTACCATTATTATCCGAGATCCAAAACGCTTTCACCATTTCTCTGATGGATTATGTTCTTGTGCAGACTACTGGTAAGTTCCTACTGTGCTTCATAATGGTGCTAATGCGTATTTATACCTTACATAGAGCTAAGCCATGTGCATCATAACCTTATTCTTTGTTTAGTTGTGCTAATTTATTCCGGTTTTCGGTCTGATGTATAATAGCTTGATTTAGGCTTCTCTTATATTGTTCATTATGTCATAAAATTAAGTATGATCGTAGTTTGAAGAGGCTTGATACAACCTACAAAAGTAATGTTGTCAATTGGACACTAATTATAATCCAGTAGTCAGTCCATAGCACAGTTCATAAGTTCTTTAGAAAATGATTTTTAATAACTATGAGACTGGTTCGGTTTAGCTGGTTAGGTACAAAAACTCTTATCATATTGTTTATGACTTCGTGTTTTGTTTTATCTAGAATGTTGTCTCTACTTAATTACCACGAGTTAATATGAGATTTTGGTTTTATCTAACTTTAGTTCTACCCAAACGATTCCATATCAAAGTTGATTGACATAAGTTAAGTTTGTAATATAATATCAACTAAACTCTTAAATTATAGAACTTGAGAAATTGAAAAGAATATAATTATTGATAACAAAATTCACTGTGGATCATCCTGCAACATAGGCTGTAATAGGTACAATTTTCGGTTGAAGCTTTAATGTGTTAGGTACCCATAAAACTCTCTTTTTTTTTCCTCCAAACCCAAGCATGTCAGTTAAACCCTACCTATCTTTTATTTTATTTTATTGTTGTTTATTTAGATCCTAATTTTTTTTTTCAAAATAAAATATAAACGCTCAATTCCTAAATCTTAAATTTTTACGAGTACATCAATTTAGACTGTCTATAAAAATTTCATTTAAAATGGCAGATTTCTTTAAATGTAGATTAGAGAGAAATGTAAGAATCAAATAGGTAGTAACCATTTTTCATTTTTTGATTTGTTTGTGATCATTTCTGTTGCAACTTTAGAAAAATAATAGGTTAATAGGAATAAAAAAGTGGCTCCATTGGGTTATTTTTGGAATTGACTTGTGCTATGGAATTGTATAAACATATGCTAACCCACATCCAAATTTGTAATGAAATAACATACTGAGTGAGCTCAATCCAATTACACCTGAGAATTACATCATATTGTTACCGTTAGAGCTATCATTATTGGTACTGTTACAGTTGAAATTTTTTCAATTTTTTCAATTTTTATTGTTAATGATACCGATTTACAAAATTTATAATTTTAAGTATACGTGATAAAAAACAATCTAATGACATTTATGATTCAAGCTCATTGCCATTGATTCATCAATGAAATTTTATTATAATTACATCAATTTTCGTTACTATTAATATCAAGTTGCACTTTTGTCGAGGTAATTAGGGTAGGTTTGTGTGCTTTTATGGAGTGGTCTCAAGAGAGATGTGTAACACCATATGACCCTTTCTACCATGTTTGACAATTCATATCTAGTGTCTGTAGATTATACATTGACATGATCCCAAATTGACCGAGCTTATCCTTGGTCAATGTCAACTTTAGCTAGGTTCGAGCTGCAAGTTCGAACACATGCCTGTAGTCATTGTGTCACACAACAAGTCTTGATTCATTGTTATGATATATTGTTACTGAATTTTAAACGGAATCATGTAACTCTGCGTTCAGCCACTATGAACTTCTTTCCACCATGTAATGACAAAATTCTGTTTCTATCTAATTACCTCACCGAACCCATCAAGCATAAATAAATACCATCCCACTCCTTAACAAAACAACCGGCAAGAGAAAAAGTTAGTTACAAAAAAAAAAAAAAAAAAAAAAATACCGACCGCCCCCACTGCCCTTAAGAATTTTACACACGGCTGGGAGGATAGACATCCGATCCGATAATGAACAAAGCCCCTGACTTGTCGGATAAACCTCCACCGAACCCATTTCAATCAATCCGACCCATAAAATGGTACATCCTTTCGAATATTCCTCTGCTATTTCTCATCCGACCCCACCTCTTCTTTCTCCATTTTAAACCCTCAAAACCCACAACTCTTCTACTTGGAACTTTTCATGATGAACTACTCTCCTTCTTCTTCTCTCTCTGACCAACTTCACCTCCTTGGTAAAGTCGAGGTTTTTAGACTCCATGGTCGTGATAAGGCTGGCAGGAATGTCCTCCTCATTGTCGGAAGATACTTTCCAGGTACTGAAATTAAATTACTCTTCTTGTTCTTCGAAAACAGAGTGTGTTTGTGTGTGTGTGTATTGATTCATTTCTGTTTTGGGTTTAGCTCGGTTTGTGAGCAGCCAGGCCGTAAATATCTATTTGAAGGATAAAATTTTCCCCTTCCTTAAAGATGGGCCTTTCACGGTGGTGTACATTCACACTGATGTTCATTGGACAGAGAATTTGCCTAGAATTTCAAATCTCAAGGCAATCTATGAGGCCATTCCAATCACCATTAAGAACAACATTGAAGCTGTTTATTTTCTCCACCCCAGCTTGCAAACCCGTGTGTTTTTTGCCACCGTCGGCCGCCTCATGCTTGACGCCGAGTAAGCATTCTTCCTTCCTCCCTTGTAATTGGACCTTCCATTTCATAAAAGAGAAAAAAGATCAAATCTTTATGGTGGGGTGGTTGTAATTTCTTTGACTTGCAGGTTGTATAACAAGGTGAAATATGTGAAAAGAGTGGAGTTTCTATGGGAATATGTTAGAAGGAAAGAGATGGAGTTACCTAAGTTTGTGTATGATCATGATGAAAAATTGGAGTTCTGTCCTGTGATGGAGTCTGATTTGGAGAATGATTATCTCAGGGTTTTCTCCCCTTCACCATATTTGAATTCTGGGGTGTCTACGTATTCTATGAGGTGTTTTGCTTGATGAAATGAAGACTCAAAGATGGGGTATGGGATACAGGGGTCTTTTTGGTTTTGTTGTGAGTTTTTTTTTATTTTATTTGGTAGTAATGGCAGAAAATATTGCTAAGTGTTGTAGACTTTCTGTAGGCAAAGGGAAAAGATTAATGAGCTTCACTTGTGAAGAAAGGAAGAGTTAATACTTCACAGGGAAAGCAGTGAATAGGTTTAAATGAAGTTACTCTGTAATAAAATATTTGTTCATGGCATATTTGAAAATGGCATGGACTGAAATATAAATAAAATGAACAGGTTTTGACCTGATAATACAGTTTGGTTGGACAAAAATCAAACTTCGTAACGGATATATATATATTTTTTATATCTTTGAGTGTTCAAGTCAATTTATGTTCACCTCGACTAATCGTAATGGACAATTTGCCTAATCATACAACATTTGAATGTCAAGGAAACTAATTAATTACTAGGTAGGTAATCAAATTTTGTAATGGATTGAAAAAGAGGAAACATGCTGGATATCGCCGTATCAGTAACTCTAAGAAAGGCTAGTTGACTAAAATATATAAAATATGTCAATCACATTATAAGAAAGACTAGTTGACTAAAAATCATGGAAGGGCTACATTGAATTATAATTTAAATAATAGGACTAGATTGAATTGAATACATTATTGAATGTGTGCAATAAATATACTGAACTTGTAATTTAAACCCTCAATGAATCACCTATACTAAAAATAACTAGCAAGAAAAATTTGGACAGAACACCTTTCTTCCAAAATGCATGTAGCCAAACGTTAGCAAAAACATTGTTTCCTAAAAGCGTGAGGGAACCAGATTTAGCTCCCTGCTTGCATAGTCAGATCTCTTGATAAGTGTTCCACAAAATTCACTCCATGAAAGGCTGTAATTCGAATGAAAGAACCATGAATCAGGACGTACTTCATTGAAGATTATACATATAGAAATAGTCTAAACAGAAAGGATTCTCAGCCAGAAGAAAAGCTCAAGATAAAATGATCTTTATCTAACTAGGCGACTGGTGAAATAAATCAGGTAAGAGATAAGGAGATGAGTTAGATCAAACCAAATATACCTCTATATGTATAACGTCATAGAATTTGTGTCATCAAATGATTCATAACATTCATCCTTCATATGTTTTCTCAACCTTCTTAACTCTGAACGTATTTTGACAATCTGTGGATGTATCTGGTCGCCAACTACAAACACATGAACCTGACTTTTCAATTCAATCCAACTACAACCTGGTTCCTTATTCACCCCTCGAAGTTTCATCAACCTTCTCACCCGTTCAACATCATCAGACCTTCCCAGTGCAGTATAAATACTAGATAATAATACATAAGCAGACGATTCTTGTGAAGCTAACTCCATTAGTTTCTCCCCTGCATATGCTCCCAATTCGTAATTACGATAGTTTCGACAAGCTCCTAACAGGATACGCCATAAACACATACCGTGATCGATAGTGGCAGATTCTATGAACTCTTTGGCTTCATGTAGCTTCCCTGCACGACTCAGAATATCTACCATGCAAGCATAATGCTCGACTCTTGGAACAATGCCGAACTCATCTAGCATCGTCTTGAAATATACATTGCCTCTTTCCACCAATCCCATGTGACTGCACGCAGAAAGAACGTTCACAAAAGTAACATAGTCGGGTTTTGTAGTGCTGTGACGCATCTCTTCAAAAAGATCAAGAGCTTTAAGACCCTCTCCATTTTGAGAAAGACCAGATATCATCGCATTCCATGTCACAATATCTCGAGTAGGCATCCTCCTAAATACCAGGTTCCCATCTTCTAAACTACCACACTTTGCATACATGGTAGAAAGAGCACTCCCCACTGGAACTTCAAGACTGAATCCATATTTAATCGTCTGGGCATGGATTTGCTTACCTTGTTCTAAAGCAGCAAGGCTTGAACATGCTCTCAAGACACTAGCCATAGTTAGCTCATGGGGCAGAATCCCTTCCATCTGCATTCGACAATATAGAGTCAGGGCAGTTTCATTTTCGTCATTTTGAGCATAACCTGTAATCATGGAAGTCCACAAAACAGTATCCGGTTCTTTTACATAATCAAACCCCTTTCGGGCATCAACTAGGCTTCCACATTTTGCATACATATCAACCAAAGCTGTCATGAAATAAATCTGGGACTCATATCCCACCTTCAAGGAATATCCATGCATTTGTTTCCCCTCTTCCAGAGCACCCATGTCACTACAAGCATTGATCGCCCCGACAAAAGTAAACTCACTAGGCTTATTCCCATTAAAATGCATATAATAAAACAACTTTAAGGCCTCGTGCGAGTTCCCAGCTTGAGCATAGCCAGTTATCATAGCTGACCATGTAATATCGTTCTTATCACCAGACAATTCAAATGTTTTAAGAGCATCATCTAAACACCCACATTTTCCATACATCGTAACGAGGGCATTCCCCACAGAAACAATTGATAACAACCCATTTTTAAGGGCAAGACAATGGATTTGCTTACCATAGTGAACAACTTCAGGAACCGTCAATGCACTAAGCACACCCGTATAGATAAACTTATCATGGGCCCCCTCTTCACGACGCATCAATAAAAACAACTCCCAAGCCTCAAAAGCCATCCTTTCCATCGCATACCCTGAAATCATAGTAGCCCAAGAAACAGTATTCCTCTCGGGAATTCTGTCGAACAACTTACGAGCATCGGGCAGACACCCAATCTTACAATACATATTAAGAAGCGAACTGCCAACAAAAACATCGTAAAAGTTAGAAGTCTTGATCGCAAGCGCATGGGCCTGTAGACCACCAAAAGTTGCGGGTGAACTTGAAGCAGCAGTGAAAACCCCGGCAAAAGTATGGGCATTCGGCAGAGTGTTCTCCGCTCTCATTCTCTGAAAAAGCTCCATCACAAATGAAGATCCAACGGTACCCTTTTGAGAGTAGCCATTGATGAGGCAATTCCATGAGACAACGTCTTTGTTGGTTATACTCTCGAAGACGAGCTTGGCCTTGACCAGGCTTCCACATTTGGCATACAAGTTAACAAGATTGTTGGTGAGGTAGACTGAAGAGAAGGAACCAGTTCTGAGGAGTTGAGCGTGAATGGCTTTGCCCTTCTGAAGATCTTTCTGACGAGTATACCGCAAGAGCAAATTGAAGAAGGGGAGATGCTGAGGAGGAAGAAGATGAAGAAACATCAACTTCGCTTGAATTCCAAATGAGGCGCGACGGTGCACGGGCAACCAATTCAGAATTTTACCATTTGTTATTGGGCTGGGCCCAACTTTGGTCCACTCTTCTTTTAGCCCAATACAACTATTGGGCCGGCCTGCAAATCTTGCCAACAATTCTCAAGATCGCAGAAATAGAAACTCAAAAAATAATAGAAAATTAAAGTCAAAATACATTTTTGGTCTTTGTCATTAAGGCTTGGATTTGTTTAATTTTAACCAATGTTTTAGTATATATAATTTCAATAAAACCTAAATTTAGTGTCTCAAAACTATTATTTATAAAAATTAATAAAATAACAACAATAATTTTCATACAATAAAATACAGTATGTGAATATGTTTTCAAAATAATGAATGAATATGCTAATAGATATAAGAAGTTTTTCTGACACTTAAACAAAAATTGTCCCATCGCCACGAGAAAAAAATATAAAACCAAAGAAATCATTATATATTACTTATCATGACAATTGGTGCATCAAAGACATCAGATGCAAGAAAATTCATTCACCCGAGAATTGAGTTAGGTCAAAGGGTCAAGTCAATTTTGCATAGAAACGGACATAACGACCCAACCTATTTTTACTACTGGTAACCAATACACATATCTTTATTGTATGACCCTAAATCCTAAACCCTTTTTTTAAAAAAAAGAAAAGCTTATATTATACTTGATTTCAAAAGAGATATTTTGATCGAAGTGTTTTCTTTTCCTAATTATCATGACATACAATGACACACTTTTCTTTGGTTCCTAATTATTATAGGCACACAATGTTCTCTTTATGCAGATTAACATTTTTGGAAATTATTATTTTTTTTATTTTTTGTTTTTGTAAAACCAAAAGATGAACAGCAAAAGGGAAAAAGAAAAGGAAAAAAAAAAAAAAAAGAAGAAGAAATTAATGATGATAAAATTCACCATCAATTGGAGATGAAGAAGCCCATACTAGGAAAGAAAGGTTTTGTCTTCTTTTACATTTTATATTACAGAAATAAGATTCCATTTTTGTCAAATTAGGTGTTGACATTAAATTATTTCACAATTCTCAATGTGTGAGTTAAAAGGTAAAAGAGCATGTTTCATTATATATGACCAAACATATCCATAATTAAGAAGATCCTTGAGTCTCTATATATGTTTTTGTAAAGCTTCATAATTAAAGTCTCTCATCTTAATTAAGCATATACCTTTCATTTTTTTGTTTGAGTACAAATTAAGTCTGATGAGCTTACCTCTTTTTGCTAAACATACCTTTAGTTGAGTTTTGATATTGAAAACGATGTGAAGTTCTAACTATTCATTATACCATGACAGTAATGATGACTATAACATGTCAATAATTACTTTCCATAGTTCAATCCACTATTTAGATTAGTTATAGTAAAAGGTTTTCTCTTAGCGTTGTAGACTGAACATGAACGAGTTTATCTCAATAATAATTGACATGTACTCACTTATGAAGTAGCGAATGTAAGCAGTGAGTCTTGAACCTAAGTCTAAATGAGGGTTAAGAGATCATTTTGCCATTGAGCTAGTATTGGTATTTTTCAGTTATATATATATATATATATATGTGTGTGTGTGTGTATATATGTATATATTTTGACATGTAGTTTTCTACTTTATATTATTTTGAGTATGGACTCCCTTACAACTAGACCTAACTCATTGCACCTTATCTTTTAGTACCTAATTTGAGTAGGTCTCATCCCCTTATTTTAGGAAATCTTGATTTCTATATATCTTTGACTCATATCTAATTCCCAGTCTTTCTTAGTTTTATTTATAAGTCTATGGTAGCAAAGGTTTGTTCATGTCCCAACACTCTTGCTCATTAATTAGTTTATTATTCATTAACCTATATTTATATAAGAAAAACTTCAAACCTTTTTCTTCCAAAACCTTTTTCTCTAAAGACTCAAATCTCCTATGGCTCATACACACACAACTGATCTTTTTCTTTATTTATTTTCAGCCATGTGGAATTCATCAAAGTCTAACAAAAAAGATATCTTAAAGTGGCAGACAATGAATATAATTCTAACCCTATATTATAGTGGGTAAGTAGACATTTTCCTAACAAAAAAGGTACCACAACTTTCTCTTCCAACCACTCTTCTTATTACATTTTAATCTTTGTGTCATTCCCAAGTTACTAGCTACCTTTGAAGAGCCTAAAAGACACATCCCATCAATTTTTGTGGCTAACTTTGTGTGTGAGCATTTTAATCTATAATAAAATAAAATTACTAAAACAAATTAGAAGATGACTTGTTAACATTAATATAGTTCAATTGGTTAAGATATATATTGAATGTCTTGCTCTAGACCCTCCTCGTTCCCTCGACCCACTCCTCTAGTACGGATAATTGTTGAGTTGGAGATGGAGATGACCCTACAAGAGTACTACCAACAATTTGGTGTTGAGCTGAGTACAGTTCGATGCATAAACGCGTAGATACCATGCATGCTTGCTAAAGAGCATTTATGTGTTTGAGCTCATGGACTGGACCTTTCCTCGTATAACCCTTAATAGTATATACATATTATGAATTAAGAGACTAAAAACTTGAATATTTGGACCCACTTCTCCAATCCGACAACGATAATAATAATAATAATAATAATAATAATAATAATAATAATAATAATAATAATAATGATAATAATAATAAAAGATGAATGTAAGGTAGAGATGGACATGGGGTAATAATTATATAATGGGGTGAATGAATCAATTGATATCTCAGCTTGTTTGGTAAATGTGATATATAATATTAATATATATTAATATTTTGTATAAGATTTGAAAAATGAGAGAAGTGAAAGTGTGAGAGACAGCAATTCACATGGCATTTTAGAAAGTGGAGAAGAAAAAAGAATCTCTATCTCACATCGATCACAATCATAAATCCCATCCTCATATTTCTCATCATTCATGTTTTGAACTTCTAAAACCATATATTATGTGTGTGTGTATATATATATATATATATATATATATATACACACACAAAAATAAATATTCCCCTAAAAAATTAATAATATTTGTCTATAATATGCTTTTAATGTCGCGTGACATCAATAATTTAGATTTTGGAAAAGCAATCACTTTTCCCATATATATATATTCTTAATAATCTTCTTATTCTCTTTTTACTTTTTTATTATTATTATTATTATTTTTTCTGTTAGTAATTCTAAAACTCCAATCATTATATATTCTCTTTAGCTTGACCTAAAGTTGTTCCTCCAAAGAAGTTAATTTGCTGCTTTCTGTCTCTTTCTGTGATGGGTGTTAAGAGTCAGCTCATTCTTTTTCTAAAAGAAATTCCCATGGATTGATAAAAAAAGAAAAAAAAAAGTAAAACTATTTATAAAATATAGTAAAAACTTTGAATGAACTTTCAAAAATTCCATAGATTTTGCTGTACTTTGTAAATAGTTGTAATTATTTTAATTTAAAATACACGAACCCATAAAAAAAGAAACTATATATTTTTTTTATAAATTCTAACTTCAAATATGATTTTCGTCCTTACCATTTCAGAAATTAAGTCCTTACAGCTACTTTGTATTTTTTTTTCCAATTTTTTTTATCTATCTATCAACAATTTTGCAATAAATTTTAAAACGATATTAACAATGTTTTTACATGAAAATGATGGTTAGTCTTTAACCATTTCAATAAAATTAGACATTTAAAAATTCAAAGACTAAAATAAAACAAACTTCAAAGCAAAAATTAAAATGCTGATGGTCAAAATTAAATTGAGATTTCAATCATACAAATATTCCATATTGAGAAATATACTTACAAGTAAAAAATATGTGTAAAAATTATTTAGATTACTATTTAACTAAGTCTCAATTGGTAATCATTTTATTTTTTATTTTTGATTTTTGATTTTTGAAAATTAATTAAGCCTAAACATTCATTTCACCTCTAGAATTTTTTGCTTTGGTATCTACTTTTTGTCAATATTTTGAAAATTAAAGTCTAATTTTGAAAATTTAAAAAGATATGAGTTTTTGTTTTTAGAATTTAATTAAGAACTAAACTCTTATACATGCTTAAGAAAGATGCAAATCCGACCGTATATAGTAAAAAAATGAAAGAAAATAAAACTGATTTAAAAAACCAAAACCAAACACCGACCAAAACGTGACTTAAGTTGTTTGTTTTTACTCCCAAACTAAGTTATTAGATATGTTATTAGTATTTTTATTCATATCCGATTAAAAAAATTATGTATATGTTTTAAGAAGAATTAAAAAATATAAAGCCCTAAATATATTAATCAACCAACGTATCGGACTAAATTGGAATCGGATATATAAATTATTTTATGTTTTGTCTCCTGGAAAGTGTTATGAAACTTATACGCATGGCGATTTCGCAATCAGATGCTTAAACTTTGAGAACCAAAAATTAGGATAATGTCTTTGCTAATTATCAAAATGATCCTTTAAACAGCAAACATATATATATATATATATATATATATATATAATGCAAAATAAAAATGACAACAAAGTTAAAGCTATCACTGCATGATTCTGCCCATCTGACTTGCACCAACCACCATGATATAATTGGTATGAATTATTATGTGTTTTTCTTTTTTCTAATTTCTTATGAAATGATTTTTTTTTATTTATCATAATAAATGTATGTATATGGACCACATTATGCAGCTTACCATGATGATCAAGGGTGGGTTCCCATGCATTTTGCTGCACCATATCCCAAGAAATTTCTAGTTGCATACGACTTCTATTGTCCATTTACGACAAAAGTAATATTCAAGAATTATATCGAGTTCATCAAATAAAAATAATAAATTATTTAGTGATGGTGTCAAGTAATAAATATGAGTAGTAGGCAGTACAAGTAATAATAGATTTTTTTTTTCCTACTTTAAAATTAGCAAATTGTCGCTTATAATTTATAGTTATAGATTTATTTGTTTTATTATTTACTTTTTAGGAGATGTTTTTAAAAATCAAACAATTTGTTTTAGTATTAAAAAATAGTTATGTTTATTAATTTTAAATTTAGATAAAGGATTCAAATGTTTAATTAGAAAAGGATTAAAGGTAGTAAGAAAAGAAAACTCAATTTTCATAAATAAAACAGTTGATATATAAATTTGAAGTTTTGGGTCAAGTACTTCTGACATGGTATAAAGAAAATGTGGGATCTTTATGTTTGTATTTTGGTGATCATGTTGTTTCCTCTTGGCTTTTGTGTTAATTTTCTAATTCACTAAGTAATTTTGAGCTTTTAGGCATAATGATAATATAACATGATTCAAAGTAAATTATAAGAAGCCTAAGACCTTGTGTTCATATCCCTTTATGTATCATTTCTCTTTCCAATAATTCTTTTTACATCATTTCAACCTCTAATAAATATTGATAATCACTCATTATATCTGATATGTGCTATATAAATTACCCATTTGAATTTATTCAAAAAAAAAAAAAAAAAGAATTAACCATTTGAATTTATTGATATACCGATATCAAATCAAACTCCAACAAATATACGGTATAGAGAGTTAACAAAACCATTTTTTTCAGCTCAATAATTACGAAGCAGAGAATTCATATAAATTTTGTCTTTTTACTTACTAAGTTATGCTTTTTCATAAAGTTTTGGACAATAGAAGGGTAAGTAGGTGTACTGATATATCTCAATTAACATGACAAATACCTAGCACTTTGTCCTATCCCACATCCAAAATCAAATGCATTATGGATAAAAGCTAGCAATTAGTCATGGAGCTTGAAGTATATAAGTTCGATCGTCTACAAGATGATACATACTTAAGTTAGGCTTAGATTGTCAAATTAGATCGGTTTAATTAATGGGGGTAAAGTGAGAATTAGATTGTTGAATTGGGGGAGGTTTTGTAGAGATAAACACAAAGAAAGAAATATTAGGGTAAGCAGAAGTGGTTCCTGTAGAAGCAGAAAGAAAAGTGGTGATGGGTTTTTGTAAAAGGAAAAGAAAAAAAGGTGGGAAGGAGGAAAATAAAGTTAGACAATTTGGAGTTTGGTGATGAGACAGCCAAAGAGAGAAACAAAAAGCATTAACCTTTTCTCCACTTCTTAAAGTTAAATTTATGCCACAACTGTTTAAAGACACAGCAGAACAATGGAATAATAATAATATTATAAAATAAAAAGTTAACTCATTTTTTTCTTCTCACTCTTTTCAACTTCACTTTCTGCCCTAAAATAATTTAGGGTTTTTCAATCCTACCTTAAATTTTCAATATCTTTGACCCATTTTGGTCCCTCTTCAAACCTAATTACATTACGGTGGCTAAATAGTTATAGAAATCACTCTTAAAATATGATAGTAATAATAAAGATTGAGTCATTAAATTTATATCGCAATAAAATTAGACCCTCAAACTTATATGATTGTATAAATTGGTAACAATGTGGCAAATTATAATATAAATTTGTACCAGCTCAACTTTAAAATTAGATATTTGATTTTCTAATGGTACATTGTCAAAATACATATATACAATAAATAAGAAAATAAAATTAAAAAAATCAAACGAAATCTTATTACATCGTACAACTGTAATCCAACGGTTAGAGTTTAAAAAAAGATGTCAACTTTACCATAAAATATATTTATTTAAATTAATCCAGTGGAAAGACTCAACTAGTTTAATAAAAACCTTTTAAAAAAAATAGTTAAGATAGTTTTAGCTTCTAGATTAATTTAAATATTAATTTCTTCATTAATTTGCCAAACTTTTAATATTTAATTAATTGGTTGGGATATAAACATCATCCACCAAAAGGTGATCATAGGTTACAATTTTCACGCTTGAAAACTAAAAAAAAAAAAAAAAAAAAAAAATCGTTACAAATATAATGATCAAATCAAAATGCCAGTATATAGAGTTACATTAGTGAATATAACAAAATCTATTGGCAATACATTCTATTACCGATAGCCCGTATAAATCTATCCGTGATAGATATTACTATATTATAATTAAAAAAAAGAGAAAAAGTTAAAAGATCAATGTTATTTGGTAAATAAACCTCTCAAGTGAATATTAAAATAAAAAAAAAACGAAATTATGATTAGAGTAACTAAACTGCATAGTAAATCATGGGTTTGAGTGGAAATAGCACAAATAACGATGAAAATGCCTATGTGCTTTATAGAATATAATAATAATAATAATAATAATAATAATAATAATAATAATAATAATAATAATAATAATAATAATAATAAATGTTGAGGTCATTTTGTTTGGTAAAGGAAAGGCAATTATGCTTTTATATGGCAGAAACTTTGTGGGTTGAAGGGTGTTTGAATTTTGAAACCCCAAACAAATTAAATGCTGAGAAGAAGAAGAAGAAGAAGAAGAAGAAAGGATGTGAAAAAGAAGATAAAAAGTTCAAAAAAAGAAGTAAATTGAAAGGGGATTTGGTTGGCAGAAAGGGACAGGCAACAAAAATAAAGCTAACATTATTTTATTTTATATTATATTTGTGTGTTTATTTATTGTATAGGTTCAAAAGGAAATAAATTAAAGTTGCTTTAATTTGCCTTTTTGCCCCCCCAATTTGTTTCTAATTGCAGAGGCCAAAACCTTTCAATCTAATCTATGGTGTTCCTCATCCCTTTCGTTCAACTAATCCAAATACATGCCCCAGTAGTATTCCCATACAACGTTACCATATTTCCTCCTTCACCTCCCTCATGCTTATGCCTATGAGTCTTCATTCATTAATGGTGCACGAGAGGTAATAATATCGATAATTAACACAAAAGGTAATAATATATTTTAATACTTTTACCTACCAACACAATTTTAGATCAATCGATAATTTAATAATTTAGGGTTCCGAACGAGTTAATGATGCAAAAAGTGGGGAGTTTTAGGGTTTGAAATATGAAGATCAGGCAGGGGGCTTGGTAGCTGTTAATTGTACCTTAAAATTAAAGAGAGAAAATGGGAATAAGTCCAAATTATAAGTCTCTCCTCTTTCTAACATGGGATTTCATTTCATACCATTTTCCCTTCTCTTTCTCTGTTCATTATTATTATTACTATTATTATTATTATTATTATTATTATTATTATTACATATTCATCCTTTGAGTTGGCAGAATCATTCATTATGTTTGGTTGTGCACTCAGGGAGGTAGATTAAGATTTAATATCATTTAATATACCAACATTCAAATCCCTCCACTCTATTATATATTTTGTTCATCTTAAAAAAAATAAATTAAACAAATAAGATAAAAGATTCTACCCCTTTAATACCAAAAATATTAAATTAAACAAACAAAATAAATGATTTTAACACCTTTTAATTCAACCAAGTATTAAATTTCCGTCCCACGTGTTAACATTTTTATCCATATTTTGTGCATCTATAGTTTCGATTTTGAAATCGATTATATTATATAAGAAAATTAATAAGACATAAGGATAAAAAATAAAATAGAAGAATGAATATAATATAAATAATACCCATATTTGTAGTTTCTATTTTGATATATATTTTTTTAATTTTCATTAACATCAACATTTTAATGATATTTTAAACCTGAATTTATACTCACTCTCCAATGCCATAAACCTCAAACTTTCATCTTTTCTTCGTCTCAATTCAAGAATGGTTACGTGAGAGATTGAATTGTTAACTTTTGAGATGTTAATTGATGTTTTATGGTTCTTATTTGTAAGGCTATGGTGAGATTCCTCCCACTTTAATTTGATCCTCGTTCAATAATTTTGATAACGTGGTTGTAATAAGCTCATGAATGAGTTCTAAAGATTCTAATACCATACTAGATAATATAAAGTTCCATCTTAAAAATTTGACGATGAGAGAATTAAGTAGTTCCATACCTCTAGTATTTTAATCAACATGGTGTGATTGCACGACTATTTCAATACGAGATTCTCAACACGACTTTAAAGAGATATAATAATAAAATGTTGCTATACCATACACATGCAAGCATGTAGACAACATTATAAATAGATTATGGTGTTTTAGGTAGATAATGAAAATGGGTTGCTTTCAAAATCACACAAATCTATGCAAAAAGGTGTAATGTTTTTGTGGGAGTTAGCTGTTTTTATATGATGCAATTATAATGTGTGTGTGTGAGAGAGAGAGTGTGTGAAGAAATTAAAAAGAGGGTGTTATCGAAGCGTGGGGTTTTGTGGGAGTGATGAGTGCGACTCATCGATAGACAAAAGGGAAGATAATTAAAACCATTTTCAAATTTATATGCTCATATCTCTCTCATTGCCCCTTAAGCCCTTCCCCTTCAAACTGCCCCCTTTCTTCCTCCTATGAAACAACAAGAGAGACCACACCTTTCATTTTGAAAAATAAAGGCTCTTTCTCATATTCAAAGTTATATTAGGGTTTCTAACCTCGATTGTTGAAAATATAGCAGTCGTGCTTAAGATATTAGTAAGTATAACATAATATAAAAGAATTTGTTAATGTAACGTAATTTAGATTTAGCTTTCGAAGTCTAGAGGTGGTAGAGACTATAATTGCATTTGTTTTAAGATGTTGTTATACACTTCATTGTTAACAATCCTGAAAATGTTTTATATTTTTTCTCAACACTTGGATGCATCTTAGAATTGCATCTATATACGTGTACTTCACTTCAATCACACAATAAAACAAAAATCTTAAATATTTCAAAAGAGAGAGAGGAAAAAAAAGAGTTTAGCACATGACAAAAACTATAGTTAGACAACCAAGTGAGTGACACAAAGATAGATGTAGCTCAAAGATCATGAATTGAAATCTCCTTTAATACATCGATTTATCTATAAATGGGAGGGTTCAACATAGACATCAAATAATAATCAATATCTTTAATGAATACATAAACATACAAAAATTATCACCTATTAATCTCAACATGAATATGAATACTAATATAAAGATCTACAACTTATATAGTTCGAGAGTAAAAACACTAATCAATTGTTAATTTAAATACTTATCAATTACTTTTGTGCATCTTAGATTATACCTATCTTTATAAAGTCTACTCAAGTGTTTATCCACAAATGGTGCGACCCAAATCTATCTTTTTGTTAATATTTTTTTTATTTGTAATTATATACATGAATGTATCTGAAAAATTGGCATGGGTATTATAATGTTGCCTAGGATAGCACTTCAAAAATTTGTATTTTTCACTAAAAAAAGGTGAATAGGGGATTTCCTAGGATTCCATATACATAATGGTGAAAACAGAGAGTTGGACCCATGAAAGAGGGTGTGTGTCTGCCTTAGCTCCAAAAGTCAGTGTAGGCCACTAAATTAAACCCCTTTCTCTCTACATTGACCATTGGTAAAATATATACACCCTACCTACAATCAAATCTTCTTTATATATTGTTCTCTCTCTTTATCACCCTAAGACTATTTTTCAAATTATTTGGTCAATACATCAATGAGGACATCAACTAACATTGATATTTGTGACCACAAAGTTGGTATGGACAGAATTTTAGTAAGGTTGGTAGCATATATGTTAATCTATAGTATTTTTCATATGACCAATATGTCAAGTCTATTATATTCTTAAAATCGATTAGATAGGAGGGCTATCGTTTTAAATTAGGGTAATTGCAATTCGTAGCAAATTTAGGGTTACTAATTATATTTATAACAATGTTTTTTAGAACAATGTGGTAAATATATCAAAATCTATCCGTTATCGACTTGATCGTTCATGATAGACTCTTACTAAATGACATAGTCAATCACTAATAAACGACTTCGAAAGCTTGATCTAAATTTTACTATATTCGTAAATGAAAATTAATTATCTTTGAAATTAAAGTTGCATCGAGTTAAGTAACATGAATTGGCACTAGCATTTGACGTTGTTTGACGTATTTGTTTCATCATGAATTCAAAGCAAATGGATGATAAATTGAAAGTTTACTTTTTTACTTTTACCTTTTTTGTAAAATATATATAATTAAAGTCATATAAGACGATCCAATTAACGTTTGTGAGTATTAGTTGCAAATGAAAAGTGGGTTAAAAAACAATATATATATATATATATATATATACATGAGTGCTATATGGGTTGGTTGCACAATTGATATCCATTTTCTAATTTACTTGTATATTTTAATGGTAATATGCATATTTGGATGAATGTGGATAAAAGAGAAGAATTGTCAATTTAATTACTTTAATTTTAAAATCCGAAGTCAATATTTTCCCCGAAGGTAGGCCCAACTTTCTTTAATTTCTTTTTTATTCACATATTTCATTAAAAAAAAATTAGGATAATATTTTAAAGTACCATTTTTTTTTGTTCGTAAGCTTCAAACATTTTTCTTTTAAATATTCACACAGTAAGTAAGAGATCAGTGGATACTTCAAACAAAACTTAACTCAGATATTCTACTCTCTTTTCTTATTTGATACGCCCTTAACTTGTTTTGGTTTTGACATTAAAAAATGAAACACGATTTAATATTTTGTTGGTTAAAGAAATTTGTTCAAATTAAATGATTATATTTTCAACAAATCTCAAATTAAGTTAATAATAATAATAAATAAATAAATAAATAAAGGGTAGTGGTATATGAATACAAAAGCTACTGCTGTACTTGTCATGCACACGATTACCTTCTATATTCCTTTTTAAAAGTAAATGCTTCAACTTTACAAATTTGTACTTTTTTTTTTTTCAAAAGAAACTTTTCTATAAAATAAAATAAATACCATATTATATATTTTTTAAAAATAGAAAAAGGTATGTATATCCCAAACATTTCTATAAGTAAGGATAAAAAAAAAATATTTAATTTACAAAATAATATATATTTGAAATTAGTTAAGAAGAAAGCAATATAAGATGTAGAAATAATATAAAAGGGAAAAAAAGGGTAAAATAGGAATATATGGAAATTGAGTAGTGAAGTTTAGTATGGTGGAAACCTCAATGGTTTGTTGGGGAAATGGTTGACAAATTAAAGCGCATGCTAAACAACAACCAAACAACCATATTATTTCACCTCTTTCTCAATTTCTATTCTTCACAATTCAATTTTTCTAAAAAAATAAATAAAAATATTAAAAACTATTTTTGATTCGTAAGTCTACTAGAATATCTCAATTAGGTTGACACGTCATTTTCTGTCATTATCAATCTATTCTAAAAAAAGAATTCAATTAGGTTGACACGTCATTTTCTGTCATTAACTCAGGAGACAAATAATTTACTTGTAAACATTAAATTGTAAGTTTAGGTCTAACTTGTACTTGTTGATCCATAAAATGAGAAAATCAAACTTTATAAAATTTACGTATTTTAGATACAAAATTAAATAAATAACAAATAAACACACAAAATTTGTTAATCTAAGTTTAAGTAGCCATCGTATATGTATCGTTGTATATAGTTACCGTTTTTGAAGTTGGGAAAGGCACCCTTACCTCTACATGGATTCGTTTCGATACTGATCGACCCTAAATTTAAAAATAGTTATTGAAAAGAAAAATGATCGCATTATGTCGTAGTGCAAGTTAAAATGATTTTGAAATATGGGTCATATTTTGAAACCCAAAGCAGTACATAGCAAATTTGAGAAGTAAAAAAGATTGCCACCAACATATATAATCACATCTAATGAAGTAGATGATATATTAGTTGATAAATGCAGGGAATAAAAATAAATTTTACATAAAAATTATTAGGGTTAAATATTTAATTAAATTGTAATTAATTAGTAGGTTAATTATAAGACATACATAATCATAAAAATTAAACTTCTTTCTAATATAAAAAACCAATCTTTCTCAAGTTATGTAAAGATTTTGCATACGTAACACCAAACCAGTAATGGGTTTATTTTGATGAGTGTTTGACTCCCAATTACTTCAAGTATAGCAGTCGAGTACTCCATGTTTAGGACTTCAATTTTAATAGTCATTGTTGTTTTCAACTATTGTAATCTACAGTTAACTACAATATTATCATTTAATCACTGTCTCTTTATTACACAAATTAAATATTAAAATAATTACACATTAAACACAAAATTATTATAACTAACCAACTCAACGTCTCATTCCCTTTGAATAAATTTTGTTGCTTAGTTAGGGCATTTGAAGGAAGAGAGAGATGTTTTTTAATTTTTTAATATTAAAAAAAAGGGGGGGGAAAGAGAAAGGGAATGAATAAATATCATCATTACAATTGAAAGAATTAACCAAACTCTTGTCCTCCCTTCTTCTTCTTCTTCTTCATTTCATTTCATTTCATTTCTGTCTTCTCCTCCATGGCCTCTTTCTTTTTATGACAGAGAGAGAGAGTTTTTCAAGAAGGAAGATGAAGAAGAAGAAGATGTTGCAGCTATATATATATAATATATATTATATATATATATTATAAATGTCTAATATTCATTTTGTTGAAGAGCATAGGCTTGAATTTTCATGGGGGGGTTTGTCAAAGGGTTTCCAACAGAATTTATTGGCATTCTGTCCACCTCCTTTCACATATTAATTTGTATTTATATGCTTAATTTGTGTGTTTTAATTGTTAATTCATTGTTTGGTTTGGAGGTGGGCATACTGCCAATTGACTTCTCTTTGGATCCTCTTTGTAACACCCCTTCTTGAATATCTCTATTCATTCGTTCATTCCTTTTCTTTTTCCTTTCGCCCCCTAATTTCCTTCTTATTTTCATCTCCATGCCCCTCTCTCCAGGTAATTATTCTTTATGCTACCTTTAATTTCCTTTTTATTTTTCTGTTTTTCAATTTTATGATGCTTCCATACCTATAGTTCTTTTTTCTTAAAAAAGCCCTTGATTTCTTTCTTTTTTTTTAAAAAAAAAAAATTATATATTTGGTTTTTGAAAAGCGTGATGGTTTAGAAATTAGATGATTTTTTAAAAAAAATAAATAAAATTTAAATGGTTACTTATGACTGTTTTACAAACATAATATTTATATATACTGTACGAGGTTGTTGTTTTAGCTTCACCAGTTTAAATTTGACCAAATTCATCCTTTCTTTTCCACTTCAAAATTTTCTGGGTTTTTTGAGATTTCAAGGTTTTGTTTTGTTTTTGTTTATTATATATATAAAAATAGTATTAATTGGGTCATCTTCACACCATCTTCAACCATAATGGATCTTCTGTTTGCATATATATATATGTATGTCAAACCCATGAATCTAGGGTTTTCTAAGTAGACAACTAGAGATAGGGTTTTTCATATCAGGTCTGTCTTTTTGTTGAATCTTCATTTGTTAAGGGTAAGCTTCTTCTCTTTTTTTTTTTTTTTTTTTTTAAAAATGAAAATTTAATTAAATTAATAAAACCGCAGCCATTGATTTACGTAGGTGGGCGCATGATTAAAGTCCGACATAAACTAAAACCCCATTATTAAATTAAATATTTTTGTTTTCTTAAAACACAGATTGCTCTCTCCTTCATGGCCTCAAAAACAATAACAACAATACTACTGCCCCTGCTCTAACCTAATCTTACTAATATCCTCTCAATTAATAAAAATCTTATCTTTACCGACTCGTCTACTTTAACCACTTATGTTACGTTCAAGTTTACTTTATTTTATTATTTAATTATAATAACAACAATACTACTGCGACTGTTCAAGTTTACTTAAAATTCCCCATATTAACGTAAGATTGAATTCCACAAGGGGATGGATTATGGATAATGAATCTTTTATTTCTATTCTATGTCATAACACAGGTTAAACCATCTGGGAATTTGGTAGCTAACTGGGAGAGGGAGAATATGATGGATCATCAATTTAAAATAGGGTGAGTGAATTTCATCTTCTTTTGCAAATCTCTTGTGGATTTTTTTTGTGTGTGTGATAATTCTTATTAAGAACCACCATATTACATAAAATAAATCAACTAGCCTCGATAATAGATGGTTCGACCTATATTTGGCAGTCGGGATAAGAGTCGGGCCTAGATGAGTAGGAGGGTGTGACGATCGCTACAAAACCTTAGACATGAGTCCGGACAAAGTGGTCTTGGGTGCGGATCTTAGTAGAAGCAGCAAATATTCAAAAATATTTGACTTAAAGTAAATAAACAAATAGTTAGAGGGCGTGCAAATTGTTATCCCCAAAGGGAAGGGCCAGCTAGGTAAGAGGTGGTTAATAAATGAGTATATATATATATATTAGTCTTTTTGGATTTTGGCGCGGTTATGGAAACCCTTTTATTTTGAAATTTTTATGGTAAAAAGTATGATTGGGAGTAACTTATAAACAGTAATAATTGAAACCTTTCAAAAGAGAAAAAGTAAAAAGAAGAAGAAAATAGCAATAATTGTAAATTTTTTTGGGTAGGTTTTGATTGAATGTTGGGTGTATATGAATTGGGTTGGATTTAAAGTTTTTTTATCCATTAGCTATCCTGAGAATGAAATTAGATTGTCGTGTTTTATTAAAAAATCTTATAAAACTCGAATGTTAAATTAACCAAACCCTAAACCGTAATTAGGATCGTAGGGTCATTTGAACACATTAACAAATGGGTACACCAGAAGGGTAATACTTTTGATTTTTATTCCTTAACGTTTTTAGACGAATGTGGACGTTTTGTTCTCTATGATATCGATGAACAATTCACATCTTTCTACAGAAAATTGAAAAGTTCAAAACTTTATGAGTTCTTCTTTTTAATGGTAAAAAGTTGATTTGATAACAGTTTTGTGTGTGTTAATGGTCAAATACATTTTTTTATTTGACTAATTATTGTTTTAATATGTTTTAAGGAGATATTTTTATTTTGAAATTTTGTGAGATTTTGTTGAAGTTTATGTTTTAACTTAGAGTTTTAGTTTTTATTTTTGGTGCTGAGATGTTTAGTGTATAGATTGAATAAATGAGAGATATTTTTTAAACAAAACTTTAACGGTTTTCAGATCATGTTATTTTTTAACCCTTCTTGAAAGTTTAAGACCATTTTTAAAATTTTTTAAAAGTTTAGGAGTATTTTATACACTGACTACAAAGTTCATGACATTTTTTATAATTTAGCAAAAAAATAATAAGAAGAAGAAAAGCTACAACCCTCTTATTTCTCAACAAATATATATATATATATATATATATATATATATATATCTTAACTAAATTGTTTTTTTTTTTTTTTTTGTAGTAGAAGAATAATGGAAGAATTAAAAATTGGGTTCATAATTTAGAGGAATAACCATTATAATTTAATTCTTCAAGAATATGATTTTGAAGGAGCTTTGATATAAGATTCTAAATTAAAAATCTTAAAGGTGATTTTGAAAGAGCTTAAGGCTTTTTATTTGAATATGATTTCTTGTTGGTATATTTTAATTTTAGTTTAGCTATATTTTAGATTACTTTTCATGCAGAGGCTTTAATATATTAAGTTTATTTCTTTTTTCGATCATATAAAGTGATGCATATAAAGTGTTTTAAGTAGTTATACCAATTTTTTGAGGGACAACAAACTATTGAAAAGAAGAAAAAAAAGAACTCACCGTTGAGAAATTAAAAGAAAGTAATAAAACTGAAAATACAAAAATTCACACGTAAAAACTTCAAACTCAGAAAAACAACTACAATTTAGAAAATCATTATGACTTATGGTGTTTTAAATTAGAAGGATTAGAAAGCATTTGCTCATTTTAGTCTTTGAAGCCCAATTCCTTAAATCTTTTTCGAGGCTAAATAATTACTCTTCTAATATTTTGTTAAAACCCATTACTTCAAAGAACAATTTTTTGAGCACGAACTATTTTTCGAGATTAAAAACACCCTTTATTGTTGTCACTCTTAAGATTAGAGAACTACTATACATCAACATAAGTCAGATTTTGGTGGGAAGAAAGTTTAGTCAGAATCTTGAAAGCCATTGATTGGGCAATTAAGAAAAGGGAAGAAGCAACCACCTCACTGTGGGCATCATGTCCACCTTTCGAGCTCGGAGGTTCGAATTTCCACCCCGGATATGTTGTCTAAAAGAAATTTTAAAAAAAATAAAAATAAAAATAAAAATAAAAATAAAAATAAAAACTTCATTTCTCATTTCATCCCTCTCTTCTGCTACACAATTTGAAACTTTTATATGGCTTTTCTCTTCCATAGAAATGTATTTCTCGTTTTTTAGTCTGATCTATCACTTCTTCGTTTCCATAGCAATTGTGTAAAATAAACAATGGAAAGAAATTAGTGATCCAATATTTCCCCCACCCCTTTCCACTTCTCCTTAAATTCAAGTTTTTTTCTCTCTCTCTCTCTCTCTCTATAATCAGTATAAAGCTTGAATACACATACTATCATATATAATGATCATAAAGTTTATTTCAAAAAGAATCCAAATTGAAGGGAAACAATTTATGAATTTCATTCACTACATTGACCCATATACGTTTAAGAACTTTATGCTGCCAAGAAATAAGAAAGCATTTCAAAATAAATAATGTTAACGTCATGATTTACTAGGGATCTTTTCTTATCCTTTCACCTGTTCTTAATATATAAATTACCCTAATGCCGAATGACCAGAGGTCGACATTCTCAATTTCCATCATAATATATATGAAGATACCTTCATAATAAATTTACAGAGACGAAGCTGCATGATTGAGATCCACGTAGCCAGATAACACAGCTCGGTTTCGCTCCTTCACCTTTGTTTGATAAAGGACCCTGCATTGCATATCTGACATCAGTTTCTAGTCTATTTAGAAGGGATTTTAATCAGTTTCAGAATAGTATAGAATACTTCTATTTAAGTGAAAACACTTTTCAAATCCATCATGATCTTTAGGCTAAGAAGTATACTGGAGTTCAAAAAACATTTCAATGCGCTTTCTGAAAAAAAAAAAAAAAAAAAAAAAAAACCCCTTAATTCGTGTTTTTCCAAACGTAGTTATAGAAGCATTTCACTTTAAAAACAGAATTTCTTGGGTTATTTTATTCCATATTTTCAAACGTACGATTTTAAAGTTGAAATCTTGTGCAACAGAAAAGAAGCAAAGGCATACCTTGACCCCTCGAGCCACATTTCCGTTACCAAAGTTTCACCTGGGTACACATGCAAAAGAAACTTTCCTAATATGCATTTTACTTTGCTTGAGTCTCCTTTACACACACATTTAATTACTGCCCGCACAGCAAATCCCAATGTACACAATCCATGAAGTATTGGCTTCGAGAACCTATAATATTGCGGTCGACCAAATTTTAAGTGAATAAAATCACAATTGTTTCTAACAATGGATAGAAATAAAAAGTAATAATTAACAAGTGACCTACATGAATACATGATTTACTACTGAAATGAAAAACTACATTCCTAGCATTATACATAAACCATAAAGTCTTTTCAATATGACATGCAGGCGTCAATTTGAATATAACTTGGTTCATACGACACTTTCACCCAACCCAAATATCGGTTTGATCTCCTACACGTAGCGAGCAATAGGGCATCAAAATTTAAATCATCATCACTGTCCTCGTAGTCCAAATTTTAGTCATAATCACTGTCCTCGTGATCATACATTAAGGATGAAGATCTAGCCAGCTTTATGGACATTCATGAAAGGACATATCGCATAGTTCCCGCTAGGTTTCTAATGAAAATACAGAACCACCACGATTAAAAAAAAGGTAATCGGATCATTTAGCAACAAACAAGTTGTGAGCGAGATACCTACCCTGCAATCTTCGCAACCATAGGATCAGAATGAAGAGGATTATAGTCACCTGATAACCTATACAATAGTGCCTGCAGATTAAAATAACAAACAGAGTACATTCTATTAATGCTACAACTAGATTTAAGTATGAGAACAATGATGGTATTTGTATAGTACACCAAAAAATTACAACCCTTGAAAAACTGTTAAGCAATGGTAATATGCAATAAGAAAAGAAAGAGGAGGAAAATAAAGGCTACATATATCAGAGGATCCTAACCTTGAGGTGGTGTTTGGGACAATGAGTAGAGTTGTAACCTATTACTTACATGATATGTATTGTGGATCTACTATCATGTCGGTTGGAGTTTGGGTGTCAAATTGTCAATTAATAATTAAGTAACATCATGTCCACTCATCCAAACATGTTAACAAAAATAAAGTAATAATTTAATGATATAAAGATTTTTCTTGATAAATTTTAACCATTGTATTTTATAGGGACCTGATTGAGAATGTTGATATAGCAAGGCCTCAAGGGTAAAGTAAAACTTAAAAAATTGAAACAATTAAGCAAAGCACTATATTGATAAAAATAAATTGAAACAATTAAGCAAAGCACTATATTGATAAAAATCTAAGGGGGCATTTAGGGCAAGGACTATCCTAAGACTATAATAACCACCTCTTGCTACAGTAAACATTATTTGTAGTCTTCAATTAGCTACAGTTAACATTATTTTAAAACTCCAATTTGCTACAGTATTTACTATTTGCTAGAATTTTTACTATTTTACGTCCATCATTTTTATTATTTGCTATAGTCTTCCTATCTTTCTATTATTTCTACTAGTAGTAATTGCCAACTTGCCTGAGATGGTCGAGTACAATCCTCAAACACAGTAAAAGGCTGTGTTTTTGGAATTTTTCCTACTGATCCTTGATCTTTCGGGTAGTTTGTGTAGGAGTAAGGGTTAGAGGAACTTGAGAACCCACCAGCACCTCGCAGAAAGAGAGTTGTCCTGCCAAGTTTATCCAGCTATAGTCATTCCCTCGCATAACTTTTATATATAATAATTACAATAAGTCAATAAATAAAAAAGAAGAAACTACATACCGATTCATGCATAATAGCTGTCCAGATTTTTTATCATAACTTTTTGTCGCAACCTCGAGAATAGCTGCTTTCCCTGAAAATGATTATGAATATTATTGATATTTCAGAGAACAAGTTTAAAATTAATAGATACATTCTCTCATAAACCTCTTATATGAGACTTCACCTTTAATCATTTTCATACAACTATAAGAAACAGAAACAAATAAATATCATACAATAAAAAGTCAAAATAATTACCAATTGAACAAGTACAAACCTTTGTCATGAAGCCCAGCAAGAGAGACTTTATTATCTAACTGCACAGGTAAAAGCCCGTGGGAATAAATATATTTCAGCAGTAAGGAGTGCCATACAAACTTGATATGGGAATTACTCTTAAAAATCAACCATAGATTCAGTACGGAGCCTTACATATCCGCTTGATGGCAGTGGCTTGTACAATTCAATGTATTGCTGACCATGGAGTAAGAGCTTTGGGTCATACCTGATAATAGAGACAAGAAAAGATGAGATGGCAGAACAGGTTTAACAGCAGAAAATAAAGATTGCATTCACATTAGCATACAAAAGAGCCTTGCAAGCTTCTCAAATGAATACATGAGTACTTACGACAGCCCAGGCAAGTTCAGACCGGTTCTCATAGTGTCATGGATGAATAAAGCAGAAAATGTTGGCAGAACCTACATAAAGAGAAACTACAAGTGACAAATAATAGATGAAGAATCACAGCTGTTTGCTGTGTATTGTTGTTATAAAAGTGCATTTCCTATAAAATCCTACCAATTGACTTGTAAATGGGTATCTCAGCTCTCTATCTTGAGCATGCAAGAAAGAAAGTAGATAAAGAATCACGTGAAGTAATTGAGTTACAAATGAAAATGTGGTTTTTAGGAGGAGTGAGCCAATTATTAAAGGATACATAAAAGGTCAAAGCAAACATATCTGAAAGTAGGGGTCTGTGCTAGCAAAAGGAAATGACAAACTGATCAAAGGATTACGGATGAGAGGAGAAGTAAGGGAGACAAGTGAGGCTCAGGCCTCCAAGAGGAAAAGACAATAAATATAAAATTGTGTACACGGGAATGCAAAATAAAGTGGGGGTATCTTTTTGTGGAGAACTGAACATCGTTGAGAGAGCTTCTAGTGTCACCCTAATTATCCTTTTCCTAAAGACTTGATGCTTGATTCCTTTGAATGTATGAATATAATAATAGTTACTATTGTTACAACCACCATGAATTGGCCTAGTAATCAATAAGGTCCCATGTAAATAACAAAGAGCATAGACGGCATGAGCTCAAGTTAAGTAGCATAGTCATAAACATGGAAGATGCATACAAAAACACATTAGTTTCTAAAAATGTAGAACATAGAACTATCATGGGTTGTCCTATCGGTAAAAATGGTCATGATTTAATAAGGTTTGGATTTAACATCCTACAAGTTTTCTTGACACTCAAATATTGTAGGGTTTAGAGTCAGACAAGTTGTTCCGTGAGATTAGTTGAGGAGGACAAAGCTAACCCAAACACTCACGGATATCAAACAAAAAAAAATGTAAAACATAGTCATTTGGGATACATTTAAAATATATATATGTGTAAATAAATCGATTCATCTTTAACATTAGAAAAGGTCAAAGGATTTTATTGGTTATGGCTATGAAGAGATGGAAGATGTCTCCTACTGGTTTATAAATGATCAACATATATACATGATTACTTATAGAAAAAAAAACGTATAAACGTGATTAGCTGAAAATATTAGAATTTAAAGGTCTTCTTTAACTTTACAAACAAAAAAACCACACACATACAAACAAGATAGTTTTTGCTATTTGGGGTTTTCTTTTTAATAGTTTATTGTTCTTTTTTATAGTTTTAATTTTCTTTCCCATTGAAATGATGGTCTCAACCCTAAAATTCCAACATGCTCTGCCCTTATATATGTGTGTGTGTGTGTGTGTGTGTGTATTACAAATTGTAGATGAAGTACCTTGATGTATTCTGGCCCATTTTCATTGTAAACATATTTCAGCTCATCAGCATCCACGGCTTCCTGACCACATGCTCCAACACCCAGGGCATAGAGTGCGACATCTCTGACAATCAACAGCAAGAAGTACACTAATAGACAGAAACACTAGCCCCCTCAAGCGGCATAGTTGAATGCATAAGCTCAGTATATGAGGATTTACCTCTCAGTATAGGTGGACGTTGTCTACAGCAAAAGTAAATTAGACAAAAACAAATCAATCTCTACACATCTAATGGAAAAGAAAATCAAAACTTCATGTGAGTATAAGTATATATTTTTCTCCAACCAATAGAAATTGACGTATTTGAAACTAAAGTTGGCAAATATAAATACATACGCCCAGTGCTGGCTCACCAAACCCAAACTTTAAAGGAAAACAGAAATAAATTTATGTTTCCTTCAGAACTTGATAAACCACCATCTTATGCCAACATCCAAAAGCTAATGTCAGATAAAGGTGAAAGCATACAACATTATAAAGAAGTTGAAGAAAACAATTATGTATCCATGATGAAGTGGTGCCTTAAAAAGGTTCGGAAGAAAATGCAAAGCCGAATAATCCTTTTTCAGACCATGCGACTTTTTATATGAAATAAAATCCAAAACCAATTATCTTAATACAGCATATGCTTAGACAACGTTTGACGCAATTCACTTAAAAGTTAACTAATCTGTCTTGTTAGATTACAAGTCAAACATGGGCAAATTATCCAACAAACAAATGTGTTCAGGTGTTGTAGGAAAGGAGAAACCCTACATCGTTTATCTATCCACCCAAAAAAAAAAAGTTCTCAATTAAATGTTAATATTCTGAGCCTTTAACAGTCTTGCTAATAATATGGTAAGAACAAAGAAGAAGGGTAGGATATGACTAATTCCACATCACTGGTCTTTTGAGGAATTTACACTAATAATGATGAAAACGTCCAATTAATTAACAGTTTAGTAGTTGAGTTTCTTCAAGTTGCACATTATAGATAAGAATCAATTAACAAGCTCCCTTCCAATATGGTATGTAAGAAACCTAGATAACTGTGGTTAGTAATCCTTCGAGATTTATTGGGTTATCTAGTTCAAATTTGTCATATGATCACCATTATGTTCAGGTACATTATGCACGAAATGGATAGTCCCTCTCTTAGTATATTTTAAGTAAAACATCTATCATCAGTGGTGGTGAATTTATTTCATCTAAAAAGGTGTTTAAAAGGTGCTGTATTTTCTAACGTCTAATAAAATTTTCTTTGTTATCTCAGAGTATCCCTTATGTATTTACAATAGGCTACAATTTTCAAATCAAACACAATTTCTAGCTATTCTGTTTTTCCCCCTTCTTCAACTAGAAGCAAGTTGATCACTGACCAGATATAGGACATCCTCTTCGCCTGATCATGATGATATCCTCATAATTTACACAACTATCGTACTTACTCCTTTTGAAGAGTTGAACGCTATCTTATATCACTCGTTAAAACTGCTAATCCTAAGGACCCAAAAAACTAGGGCTATGTAACAAAATCTATCGCTAAGGTAAGAAATTGGAACGGAAAGTCGCCCCCCGAGACTACTGTTCCCCTAAAATGTTGTCACTTCTAAACCTTGACATGGAACTCACAATAACAAATCTAAACAGGCCAGGAGCCCAGAGATTTATAATTCTTCAGATTTGTACTTAGTTTGATCTCAATTAAAGCTGGTTCGAACAGAAAAACGCAAAAACGAAAGAAACAGAGCATAGATTGAACAGAAGAAGGAGAGTGAGTGAATATTCCATACCTCAGGGAATTTGTGAGCAAGAATACGAGCAGGATCAAAGGGCGATGGATTATCCGCCATGAGAAACCTGGAGGCAGCTTCAATCGATGCGAAACTGAAAGCAGAAAGTCAATCTAGAGATTGAAGAGTGAAAGAAACAATCCAGTCGGAATTGGAAGGGGAAGAGGAAGAGGATAAGAGGTCTGAATCGGATCAAGGAATGGGAAAGGATGACGCAGAGACGTGCTTGAACAGACGAAGTCAGAGTCGGGAGAGTATGGCTGATGCTGATCTACATGGGCAATGGATAATTTGTAGTGAACAGTTCAAAATCAGAATCCCCAATTTGGGAAACTGCCAATTCCAATGAAACTGAAATTTGTATTGAAATAATAATATATATAAAATAAAATAAAAAAAAGGTAAAAAACTAACTTAGTTCCATAAATGTTGTGGTTTTCTCTCGCAGTTCTATTTCGGCTAGAAAATGCGGTGTAAAAATCTTTGTATATTTATTGATTTCAATCAATGTAACTAATATACAATTAATTTTGTTAAGTTTCATCTAAAAAATATCTTTATTGTCGTTTCTCTAAAACAATTCATTAATTTTATGACATACATATGTTTGATAATTTATTGAAAGTACGAGAATTTTTAAAAGTGTCAGGAATCAAATTATACATTGCTAACACCTTTGAAAATTTAAGATCAAAATTGTAATACTTAGATTTACTTGATAGTTTAGGATGGAGGGTAAGAGTTTTCAAGACACTTGTAAAAGTAGATAGAGTGGTGGTTAAGTCTCTCCTAACGTGTGCATTTCTACAAAAGAACAAGAAAATAATATTTTTATTTGTTTTCTTTTCAAATTTAAATCGTTATATCTTCAATTTTTGGATCAAGGCTCGTTATTCAAGATTTGAGCATTCTCACTTCAATGCTCTCTGATTTTGAGCAAGTATTTATTTTTTGATTTCAATCATACTCTGACGTCTACATGTGTCGAAGTAGGTGTTGTGTTGACCTTAGAGAACAACAAACGTAAATGATTCACTCTGAGGTCTTGTCAAACTTGCTTTTAAGACAATTATATTTTAAAGGACTTGAAACTCTTGTTATGTTAGTTGATTTTTGAATGTAATTAATATTATTTTGTATCCTCCTTTGCCTCCTAGAGCTTCGTGGTTGTTACGAAGTATTTGTTCTTTTTTAAAAAAGGTTTCCCTACACAAGATGGAATTGGAAACAAGACTAAGAGACAATGTCATATATTGAGCCTTTAATTATCTTAAACATAAGAACATTTATGACCTAAAGGGAGAGATAGAGAGAAAGAGTTTTGGAAGTGCAAGAAGATGAAGAAAGAAGGCATTCAATGAAATGAAATGCTATCAATAGAAATTAAAGAAAAAAAATTATAAATAAATGACCTCGAGCTAAGGACATTTTTGAGAGGCAATAATAATTAATGGGTTTTTTTTTTTTTTCGAGGAAGAAGAAGATTGTTGTAAATGATAAGATGAGAAATGGGAAAATTAGAGTGGCCTGGTTCTTCTGCCGGTGGCTCTTCCACAAAGAAGAGCATTCTTTGGAATTGGGTACTCATCTCTTAAAGATGTGGATGGAGTGTATACTCTCAAGTAAAATTGTTGTCCTAAGTATTGTCTTGCCCAAAATTCTGTCCTTAAATTCCACATTCCCACGTTGTCTAGCGCCACATATATTGCACTCCATGACTTTGGATACACCTGCCAAAATTAACAATGTTTCATTTCTCTCTTTAAACAAATTTCTTTTGAATTCTATATATAAATTCCCAAAAAAACAAAATAAAAAATTAATAGTTTACTACCACCCCTACAAGATAAACAAGGTAGAAAATACATAGTACATGCATAACTTTTAAAATCTAACAAAATAAAAACTAATAATTATTAAAAAATTCTTAAAAGGGTAGATATAACTATTTCAAACTTTGTCGTTTACTTTTTTATTAATGTTTCCAAAACCAAACCAATATTTAAAAAGTTAAAAAAACAGTTTTTAAAAAAAATTTGACTAAAATTTTAATTATTAAAGATGCAAATAATTATAAGAAATTAAAAAAAAAAAAAACAGACTTAATTTCATGAAAGTTTTGAGGGAGAAAAATAGTTTTAAAATATTCTGTCTTTTGCTAATGAAATTTGATCGGGGGTAAATTGTTTCTTGAAGACTAGTGAAAAATCAGGCAAAAATTTTAAAAACAAAACATAATTACAAAGGACAATAATTAAATGCATGTTAGATACACCTATCTTACCAATCTTACGTGTTTCTCATCACGCAAAAATAAAATAAAAAAAAATACTTTAAAAAATCACTCAAAACTATAAAATTTGTTTGTGCATCCACCCAAACTTTTTCCAATCATAAATAGGAACAAAAGAAAAACAGGAGATTGGGTTGTACCTGAACAGTACAACGTGCAATTGCGTCTCGTAGGTTGTATTGGTTTCTGCTATTCGATGTCCACTGCCCTCCATCCATACTGAATTCACAACCATTTGTTTTCAGAAAAAAAAAAAAAAACGGAGAAATGAAGAACAAGAAGAAGAATCATAAAAGAATGTTAATTACCCAACAACGAAGAAGGAGTAGCCATCGAGATGCCAGCTCTGGATGAGATCTTCGTTGTTCTGGAAAACGATTTCGACAAAAGCTCTGTAATCGGCGCCCATAACAGAGGTGTCTTGATAGATTCCTCCACCGTTTGGCCAGTCGGAAATGCTTCCCACCCGGAAAACTCCTCCTATTTTGAAGAAGTCCGCCACCTTCAGCGGAGTGTCTGCCGGAATAAAAGACACGCTGTTCACGGCGTATCTTTGCTTCCCGTTCACAATCCCTGCTGAGTTCGACAGTACAATGGTTCTGGTCGTGTTGATCATACCATAGTGATACGACCCTTGTGGGTTCGGCCGTGGCCCACTGGCTGTAAGATTGGTTCTGCATTCGTATGCCAATTTCTTCACATTATTGAACCAAAAGCAATTCTTTTTCTTTTAAATGCTATTGGCTTTTTAATGAAACTGATGTAGTAGTTAAAGTAAAGTTAGGTAGTAGATTACCTGATGGCTCGAGCTTGGTTAAGGGACCAATCGATTTGGATAGTTGGGCCACCAGGAGGCGGGCCTTGGACGGAGCCGGCGGAGTTGGCATAACGGAGAATAGCGGTGGTGGTGAGGATGGGAGTGGTAAAGCGAGAAGAAACCACAATGTAAAAGTCCTGAGCGGGCTGATCCGCAGTGACAAGAACGGAATAAGATTGGCCTACGTGAATGTCAAGGGAAGAGAATTCCGTTTGGAGGGTATGGGTTCCTTCAACTTCCACCACCTTCATTCTGTGGCCTTGAATTCGGAAGTTTAGAGAACTTTGAAGCCCCACGTTTGAAATCCTCAGCCTGTAAGTTTTTCCTAATCACACATACACACAGCCAATGATATTGAGTTTCCGTTCTTAGAACTCAAGATACAAATGTACAACCCATAGAATCATGTACAAGTAAGGTTGTAGATGAATCTCCTTTCTTAATAACTACTAGATACAAATTGGATCGATGTAAAAAATATTTGGTAGAGCTTTTCTCTTATTATTTATTACCTTGTTCCACGTTGATTGAGGCGGTTCTGTTGGGTCCACGACCATTGATGAGGATTCCATCTGGGAGAGGAAGCATTGAGCCATTGTCTAATTGGGCCCTCAACGTCTGCAAAAACCAATCCAATTAATTTGTCATTTAAAAAAATGGCTAAACTATTTTAGGGGAAAGGAATACTTCTATAATATAATTCTCAGATGTCAGATCTATATTTAGTTATGTAAGAAGATTCTGTTTCTACATTCTACATAAAGTGTGTATGTTTCTTCTTTACTTGAGATGAAATCACTTTCTTAAAAACAGATAGAAGTTACTAGTTTCTCACATTGCCAATCCTAGTAATAATGATCCCCTCATTAAAAGTGGATAATAAGCAAAACAGAAAAGCAAGCAAGACTGAAAAGGAGGGCACTTTTTTTTCCTTCTTCCGTTGTCAATTGGACTATTTGGAGAATGGGTGGGCCATTTTTATTTCTTTTTTTAGTAATGTGTTGGTGAAATTCAGGTATTATTAAAATTATGTTGAAATACTATCTTGTCAATTTAGTTTGGAATTTTAATCTTCTATTTTCTGTAAATCTTAAATCTAATTTCTACTACTAGTTTTGAAAACACTTTCATATATTTTTTTTCCATGAAAATTATTATTATTTAGTCAACTACAATAAAAGTAGCCTACCTATTATAATTTATAAGTACATTAACTTAAATTAAATAAACTCAAAATTATAAGAATAAAAATGATAATTTTAACAAATTTTTTTTCAATTCAGCATGAGAGTGAAAGAATCGTATCTATAGCATCAAAATTGATTAACAAATATTTTATATCAATTGAGCTATAACCATTACAAAGAACATCGACTACAAAACCAAACTAAAAAGGGTGGCTTTACAAATTTTTTGTCCTATAGTATTTTCTTTCCAGAGGTTTCATTTCAGATTCGGAATTATATTTAAGAGGATAAAGAGGGATTTGGTCAATATAAAAAAGAGAAAATGAAGGAAAGGATTAGGTGGGAGATAACAATTTTTTCTAATAAAAGGGAGTTTCATAGGGTTAAATTAATGAGAGGATCCTAAGTTGGAAGAAAGCGCGTTTTGGGGGAGCCTGGGATTCAGTGCCAAAAACTGATTCGTAAAAGCGCTTTCGTTGGCTGGAATCTGGATTCCATACAACAAACCAACAATACAAAAAGTTCCTTTCAAAATAGGGGAAAAGAAACACAATGAGAAAAAGGCTTTTCTTTTATAAAAAAGAAGCACATGCCATTGCTAACAAAGTCAATTAAATTCAGCTTATGATTATCGCACTGACAGCCGAGGCAACCATGGCCCGCACCATTAAAGTAACAAAGTCCCCTTTTAATTAAATCCAGCTGTTAATCTCAGTAGAGAGAGACTAGAGAGAGAAGCAAAAAGGATTTGAAGAGTCAAAGATTATAGGTCAAGCATTAGAACCGCCAATGGTCTACGTCTACCGACAGACGTAAAAGGAAAGAAGAAAAATATATATATATATATAAGAAAAACATCTGGGATCTAGAACACGCTCATGAGTTCAATTGTGTATGTGACAAATTATGTACTTTTTATTATATATATATATATATATATATACATACATATATAATTTTTAATATAAAAGATAAATCAAAATATTTAGAAAATATAACTAAATTTAAGATTCTATTAATGTCAATTAGTTCAAAAGTCTTGTTATTTACGGTAACTTTTTTATTTTTTTCTATCAAAACATCATTTTATCTTTATTCATACTATAAATTTGTATTTATATATATATATAAAAGTTTAATGCTAATAAATTCTAGGATGTTTTCAAAAGCAAAATAGCATAGAGAAACAATAAATAGAGGTAAAAAAAATCCATATTGAGTATTTTTTATTATAATTTTCTTTTTTATTTTTTGTGTTAAAAAGGACTGCCACTGGAATAGAAAATTTCAGTATAAAGTAGATGTATTAAATTTTCTTTTGCAACCTTAATCTACAGAGGTATATCAGTTGCTGCCACTCCATGTTGTTTTATTAAGACAAGAGGCAATGTCTAAGATATTTGGATGTATTTTGAAATATATGTATGTATTTTAAGGAAGTAAAAAGATTTAAACACATGACAAACACTACGGTAGAATATTCCAAAATATGTGTAGTCTATCTCTATAATACAATTAGCTATTTTTCTTGTTTAAATATATAAACATATGTGTAACCTATAATATAATTAACTAATTTTCCTGTATAATAAATATATAGCGAAAGTTTTGAAAATAAAATAAAATAAAAGAAAAAAAACGATTCCCTATTCCCCGCCAATCTGGCTCATCCCGTGACTATTATTCAATATTCTTTCACCTTTCCACATCAGCCAGAGCTCAATTTCGAAACTAATATGATTGATTAAAAGTTCAATCGAATCTCCCCTTTATAAAAAAACAGTAATAATTGCTTAATTTTGAAAAGTTGTTAAAAGAAAAAAAGAAGGATAATTAATTAGTGATTAATTACCGTATGATTAGCTTGGTACCAGTCACCGATGAGGACAGTATAATCGCCGGCAGGATCCGGGAACGGAACAGGTATCCGAGGACGGCTAAGAATTCTGATCCCACCAAAACCACCGGCGGCCTTATGGAAGCCAAGAGAAGGGAAGTAATAGAAACTTCCGATCTGATCTTTCATTTGAAGAATGTAAGTGAAGTTCTTCCCTGGAGGAATCGGGCAAGTTGTTCCGTACACACCGTCTTCATACGAGTTCCTTCTCTGTTGAATCCCATTCCTGATTACATAACACTTCCCATAAATTTAGACACTAAATCTAATAACAACCATAATATACAGGCATTGTTGATTGTCTCAAGCATCTTATTCAGCAAGTTAAAACCAGATCCAACCCCCAAATTAACTCCAGAAATCAGAAATTTCAACTCAAGTCTAACTACTGAACACATAGCATTCTAGAAAGCACATTTCCACATTCATGAACTAGAATAGAGATATGTAGTAAAAGTTTCAGGACAGAGAAATTACCAGGAGAGGAGAAAAGGCTCATCCAAGCTATTGAAGACATTGATAATGATATTATCGTTGGTAACAGAGTGAATATCGGGGCCAGGAAATTGGCCATTAATCAAAATGCCCTAAGAAGAAAGAAGAAAGAAGAAAGAAGAAGAGAGAAGATTGAGATCCATTAACCAATTGGAGGAAAGAGAGAGAAAGAATGAATATGGAAATTGAAGAGAAAAGGTAACCAACCAACCTGCTGGGGGAGGCCGAGGGGGTAAATAGTGCCGTAAGTGACATTCCAGTCGAAGAAGCGGTAAGGATCCTCGGCTCCGACAATGGCGAAGAAGGAAATGAAGAGGAAAAGGAGAGAGGATCCCATTGTGAAGAGGGAGCAATGGCGATGGAGATTGGAGGGAGAGATTGGTTTATATTTAAGCGGAGGGGTTCAGGGAGCACAGAGTAGGTAGTGAATGTACAAAGCCTTAGAGGACTGAAAAGCGGGAGTGAAAGTGACGTTATTTTTTTCCTTCTTTAATAACTACTCGAAATAGGATGGAGGATCGAATCTTCAATATTTAGGAGACAAGGTAATCGTAAATATAGCAATTAGATCTAAATTATTAGCAAATATAGTACAATGTAAAAAAAATATATGGATATATCAAAATTTCAATTCAACTTTCTAAATCTATTAGTGTCGAGCACATTATTAGTAGGAGTCTAGTATGAATCTGATCGTACAGATAGACTTTGGTATATTCGCAATTATTTAAAAATATTATTATACACTTAATTATTATGTCTAGAAGAACTACCCAATGTAATTACATTAGAAGAAAGGTCGGATTGCATCTTAAACTCAATTGATAAGGTAAGGAGTAAGATTATGAGTTTTTTTCTCTCTCTAATGTGTGAGATTCTTAACACATATTAAATTCTTAAAAACTCACCGTCAAAGAAGTAGGACCTAATAAATTTCAAAAAGTGCGACGTATATGGTATCGTCGTTCATCTAATGTCACTCGCCATTGTCGAATTGATTTGATGTTTTGGTTTTCTACTTTTGAATTTTTTAAAATCTATGATTTATGTCAATGGTATTATGAATTATATGCTTCGATATTTTTTTTTTTTTTTTTTTTTTTGCGTTTTTTTCCCTATCTTGGTCTCGAATTCATTGAAAAGACAATATACCAAATTTGGTTAAAATTCAATTTCAAGTCTAATACTGACATACGAATAGTTGACGGTAATGTACTAGAAAAATGACATACTTAAACGAATGAATAAGAATTTAAATCAGGTCTAAAAATATTAACAAATGTGATTGATAAACTTGGTATATAAACGATAAATTAGAATAATAAAAAAGGAAATTATATTTAATATTTTTTTATATTATATTTTTAAATTTTTTTTTTTTTTTTTGTATTTGTGTTATTTTTCTAATTGCCACAACTTTTGTGAGATTTACCTTAGACTCTTAGATCTATCTCTACATCAATTGAAAAAAAACTAAAATCTCAGTGATCGAACTTATAACATTTTGAAACTTTACCCTTTTTAAATCAAACTCAAAACTTAAAAAGAAAAAAAATAAAAATATTTAGAAACAAAAAATCTAAGGTTTCATTTGGTTCGTGATTCATTTTCGTTTTTATATCTTAAAAAATAAAAAATACAAGAAAAACAATCCAAATGGGTTTGGTATACTAATTTTTTTTTAAAAAAAAAATTGTTGAAATATAATATTTTAAAAAACAATAAATTGTCATTTTCTTTGTTTTTAAATTTTGTTTTCGAAAATCATAAACCTGAGATATACTATAGCATTTTCTAATTTGAATTTTGAATTGGAACGAAACATATTTTCGAATACAGTGAAAAAGAAGGATTCATTTTTACTTTCTAAAATAATTTTTGGATTACAAACTAAACTAAACAGGACCTAAGTGGTTATTATTAGTATTATTATTATTATTTTAATTAGGTATATTATGCATATGTTGAGGTTGATTGTCGGTGCGTGGGGTTGGCATATAATTTGGGAATTGGAGAAGTTTGAAAAAAAGGGTTGTGTTGGGTAATTGGTAATTGGCAATTGGCCGCTCACATGGGATGGCATTTGGCGCTTACCAAAAGCATGTGATCAAATTAAACATGTGGGCCTCTTCCTCTCTATTTCCATTTTCCTAACCAAATCCAATTCCCCATATCCCCATCTCCCAACTTCACAAATCCAACCAATATCTCCATTGTCATACAATGAGAATATACATACACATACACACATATGGGGTCGCTTCGATTGTTTTTGCAAAGTCGAACGTAATTACGAGATCATAGTCTTAACAATTAACTTTTCATAATCTCTACTATAAATCTGTTATTTATAAAAAATACTCTTTAACTTTGTTTTTTTGTTTAAAAATAATTCCTGTATTTTTAAAAGTTGCAATATTACCTTACTCCTAGTGGACTTTCCTGAAAAATTTAAAACTAAAAAAAAAAAAAAAAAAATTGTTAAGCACAAACAAAATAATAATAAATAAATAATAAAGCCATGGATAACCTACAAGCTAACTAAATCAATAAATGATATATTAGTAGTTAGAGATACAACTTGATGAAATTAAATCAATCCCATTATGTTTTTGACACAAAAATGTGTGGGGAAAAGGTTTTTTTTTTCTTTTTTTTTTCTATTTTGTTTCTAAAAAAAGGACTTTAAAGGACAAGAATTGAGTGAGGTGAAGACAAAGGAGTTGAATTAAGTAGTGATTTTAGAAACAAGAATATCTTGTGATTGGGGTTTAATCACTCCAAATTAATCGATATTTAATTTTACATTCTACTTGAAAATGATATTTTAATCAATAATGTTTGATGAGGTAAAAAAGTGGAAGGTAAATGTAAGACGTAGATAAAAAGAGGTAAAATATGCAAAATTCAAGAGTTAAAAGTAGTGATTTTAGAAACAAGAATATCTCGTGATTGAGATTTCCTTTGCTCCGACTTTAAAAGTATTTGATGAATTGAAAGTAATAAAGGAATGAAAATGAAAGGACAAATAGAGAAGAAATATTCGGTGAGAGATTTGAATGAATGAATTAATATAATAAAAGGGTAAAGCACTGTGTATACAAGGGAACCGGCAGCACTAGGACACAAGAATTGTGAAACACTTTTGTCCTTCACATTCGATGTGTAAGCTGCTTATAACAAAACCACTTCTCCTATAGTCCTATTCTTATTTCATTTCATTTTTCTAAATGATATTCAAACCCCACTCAAGATTTGCACACATCACTATCGTCAACTAACTCAAAAGTCCATATTTCATTACATTACGTAGAGTCATGTCTATGATAATCTTAACATGTGGTCATGTCTATCGTAATTTTTGTTTCTCACTTTGTTGTGTTTTTACTGTAAATATTGCGTTGAATGATAAAGATATTAAAATCTATAGACCAAATTGAAATAAACATCAAATCACAATCATAAAATTGTACGTTTTCAAACTTATATACAAAATTAAAATCAAATTCAAAATATAAGAGGAAATATATTAAATTTATGTTATACAATGAGCTTATTACTTGCTACATGAATGCCTATAGTTTCCCAATGACTTCATTGTTTGTATTGGCGGCGTGAAATAAGATATGTTGAATGTTGTTCTATTTCGTTTTCTCCATTTGCCTTTTTTCTTCAATCACAAACAATGCAGAAAGGTTGATTCTTAGATTACTCCTTGGCAGGCCATCATACAAAGAAGCTTCAGAAATCTAAAGTGCCACATTGTTTGCTCTCAATGCTTCTCTTATTTCCATTATTACTTCCAATGGTTTCCCTCTTCCCCTCGCTATCAAGCCCCCGACTGCGCCCAATACCCAGCTTTGGCAAACCTCGGTTTAGGCCGTCGAGCAGAACACAAGCTTTACACCATTTCTGCATTAAGTAAATGGAGATGAACAGATGCTCAGATATCCAATTGTACGAGAGTAAAATTTAAGAAACTTAGACATGAATGGCAAAATGAACGGTGAGAGCTCTCATGTAGATTTACATGAAATAGGTGGAAGACGTAGTTTAGGCTACCACTTGTAAAAGAAACAGAATGACAGAAAATTCAACAACTTTCTATATGTCATTTGACAGTAGGTCGCATCCAAGACAAGTTAAACGGCTTCGTAAAATGTTTATTGGAGGGAAGAAAAACACTACACTAGTGGTTTCAACTTTCATGTACACAGAATTCAGTTGATGAGTTTCTGATGGTATGGTTAGAAAAGGGACACAATCAAGAAAGATGACAAATACTTCAAGATCTAGAGGAACTATATAATCTACAAACAACCGAAATCTGGAGGTCAGATGTATGACCAGATTCGGATGATGATATTAGCTCAAATCAGGCTGAGAACATCTATTACGAATGCAGAATAATCCCCTACTGAGTCCATATGGGCAATTTTATATTCTTATCAGGTAAAATAAAAGCAAAGCCCACCTGGCTTGAAATGTAGCCGCATCGTTCACACGTCCCTTGCTCAGGCATTTTTGTTGAAGTGGCAATCCTGAAATCCTCTCCAGATTTAATGATGTCAAGAATGGCCCTAGGTCTGCATTAGTGTTCATAATACTACAAGCTTAGTAACAGTAAATCAGAGGGAATACAATCTTTGTCTGGAGAAGGCAAATTTTTTGTCAAGCAAAGACAAAGAGAGTTGAAACCTGATTCGTTCCAAATCCTTAATAAATTCACGGGCAAAACCACGATAAGCATTGGGAGAATAAATGCCTGCAATTTCAAAAAACACGTGTGGAAATGAACAAAATCAAGCCAAATTTTCAAGAGTGTGGGATAAGATATGAGAATACTTGAACATTTTGTAAGAACATTATAGATTCAAGCATAACAAGAATGTAACAATTCCAATTGGATAAGGAGCTATCTACAAAGTCTGAAGCTGAAATATTTGGAGTTATTATGACATCAAAATATCTCTTCAGACAATAACACACTGTACAAGCAAATGATTACTTTAGAACAATGAAAGGTCGTCGTAGACAGAACTAGTTTTGGAACCTACAATTGATGAATCATGCTCGAGCATGTATTTTTGACCGATCACAACTTCACATTCAATCAATCAAACTTCATAGTTAATTATGCCTAGTAGGACGTAAAATGGAAACAATGAACTTGTATTTATTATCAATTAGTAAGGCATAGAAGAGAAAAAAAAAACAAAAAACAAAAAACAAAAAAGACAGCTAAAAGAGAAAAAAACTTACACTCGGTGGAGAAGTAGTCCAGCTTCTTAAAGTAAGCATACGTGAACATCTATGGTTAAGGTTTACAACTAGCATCAACCAATAATCAAATTGAATGCTGCATGATGCAAGACCTGCTCTAGAACTATGAGACTACAATATAAGGATATATTACTATCTCCTTTTCATATGTGTACTTGAAAGGTTTGCATCTTGGAATTGGTCCATCTTCACCGGTAACTATTGCAGTACATCTACTCAATCTACAAATACAAAGTATCACTTCAGTCTAATGCAGCCAAATGAGGGACAAAGTAATAGACAAAAGAAAAGTCTTACTATTAAAATACCTTGCAATATCACCTCGTAATATATTTAATAGAACTGTTTCAGCTATATCATCTGCATTGTGCCCTGTGGCAAGCTTGTCTACTTTCAACAAAGCAGCACCTCTATCAAGAGCCTTCAGGAGAAAAAACTCCATCAATACAATGAAACCACGCTTAATACACTTCTCAACCAATTATGGCTCTAGACATATTTTATTAAACAAAGAAACAAAACTTTTTATTGAATAAATGAAAAGAAGCTAATGTTCAAAATACAAGGAAATGACCAAAAAGAGAATTTGCCAAGTATGCTTATAGTAATACATAGATCAATACAAGATACTTAAACTAGAATAAAGACAATCCCGGTTAAGCATAAGTCAGAAAATTCTGCAAATAGAATGGAGAGAGACACCAAGAAAAAGAAGCTTTAACTCTGGAAATTCAAATCAAACAAGCTAAGGCCGATACTTTCTTGAAAATGTTTGGAACCTTGAAAAAGCAGCATTCAGAAAAAAGATATTGAGTCCCTTCAATAACCACCAATCAAATGGAACAAAATGAAGGAGATAAACAATGATATGGAAGCTTCCACAAGCCTTAATAGAGAAGAATATTCTTTGAATAAGTGACAGCCAACAAAGCTCGAAGGGAGAATTAACAGAAACAGTTGTGAAGGCTATCAATAGATTATGGCTAATAACCACTTTTTACCCTCTTATGAAATCAATAGATATTGAAAAACCATCTCTTTATCATCCTTTAGAAATCAACTAAAGAGAGAGAAAATGCATCCCAAAGCAGAAACAAAACAAGGGATTCAACTTTTCAAGGATGTTTCTAGATACTTAGCACCAAAAAGAATCTTCTTTGAAGAAAATCTCCAGAACCAGAAAAATAATAAAAAAACAAGGGTAGTTCATGATATGCAAGTGCTCGACTCATGAGCAGCCACACACTGCTCACCGCTCAGCATTGCAATGCCACCATCACCTGGGCATTTTTTTCAGTGGCAGTATCAACACCATATCCTAAATTAAACACTATTTCGTTTCATAGGATAAAAGTAACCTCAAAGGGCATTTACTGTAGGTCTGTACCCATGGCAGAAGCACCCGAAGCCCAACTTTGAAGTGGTCCATATAAGATAACGATTAACAACTACTTTTTTTTTTTTTTTGGTATCCGTGAGTGTCCGGGCCAGCTTACGCGCACCTCGACTAATCTCACGGGACACCCGCCTGAACGATTAACAACTACTTTTAGAAATAAGGTGGAACGAATGGTTTGAAACCCTTTCCTTTAAGGAGCAGAAAAATAAAATCCATGCATATACTTCCACTATAAAGTCATAGCAGGAGTTGTCTCACACCTGTCGACGGAAAACTCCACAAAAGGTGCAATTGTTCTTCAAACCGATCATTTTCACTATCTCATCCATTGTCCATCCATATAAATCCTTGTATGATACAATTTGTAGTGGCAATCCATACTGAAAACAGGAAAATTAAGGTGAGAGTGGAAGTTTTAAAAATGTAACCGCGTAGAAATTATTTGATTCACCTGAATTTCATTTCTTTTCACAGTTTCAAGGGAGTCATCTCTGTATCCAGTGATGCCCTCATCAACTGATAAGAGGAAGAGATCTAAACCATAATTGTGCCGCTGATTCAATTGTGATAACACATAAGCAAGAACGGTAGAATCTGCATAAATTGACAAGATAATGTAAGTTACAAGCTATTATATTTTCACACAATCTTAAAGACTAAAAATGATTTAGAACTAGGAAGAATCAGTGTTCACCTTTTCCACCAGATGCACCAAGAGCAATGCGTTCCCCAGGTCTGAACAACTGATTCTTCACAATAACTTGATGAATCTCCTCCTCAAAGACCTCATAGAAACATTCTCTGCATATCTGTAAAAGTAATACAAATCTTGATACACAAACCTCCTTGAACTCTGTTAAAGTATTTGATATATCAAACCCATCAAGTGAAAATTTGAAACCCCTCTAAAGTTATTTCCTCTCCAATTAATATCGACAATCACTTGTTAAGCTTGTTGCAAATTTGTGGATCTACAAGTGAGAAAGACTAGTAAAGTGTATATATAAATCCATCAATTTAACCTCATCGGGTCCAAAGGTAGACAAACTGAGGAAGAGAAAACAGTGAATTCTGCCCTTGGCAATCATATTGAAATCAAATTTACATCTTAATGGAGCCAAGTAATTAAGATAAATGAATAAGAAATATCTCGACAATCTTCATGACAAGATTTCGGAGCATAGTTAACGCAAGTTATGAGGAAAACTGAGAGAGAAAGAAATATGAATGGAAGGAAAGTTAACCTGTTGGAGGGTTTTGGGCCTCTTGAGAGCAGCTTTCCTGTTGTTACATAAACAGCAAAGGGACGAGACGGGCTTCTTGGGTTTGGGACCGGCTTCCTCCATTGTCACTTTGATTGGCTTCCTGGTAGGTGCAACGTCAGCAAACTCAGTTCGACTTCGAACTGTAAAATTCGGTGGAAGCCGGAAGGGGAGGGAAGGCCAATGGCCAAAGGGTGTGTAACACTCGAGAGGGAAGGGATAAAGATTAAAATTAAGTTTTTCCCTAAACTTTTCTAAATTACAATTTAGTCTCTATCTTTAGCATGTAAATTTAGTATTTCTACTATAAAATTTGTATAATTAAATAAATTAGCATTGAGTTTTTTTTGCATAATTAAATAAATTGATAAACTAATTAGTGACTTGTTATTTTTATAAAAAAAAACAAAGTATACTTTATATCAAAAGTTCACATCTAATTTTGATTAATTATCTTTTTAATGTTAAGGATTAAGTTGTTACAAATATAAAAGTATGAGGCTTAAATTGTTAGGCATATTATAGCTTAAGAGCTAAATTATTATAAATTTAAAGGTATATAGACTAAATCATTGTAAAAATAAAATTTAGAGATTATAAAGATAGAAGATTTTTTTTAACCTTATTTTTAAGGGAAAAAAAAGTTCATTGTTGTAACTAAATTGAGCATTTTTTTTTTAAATTGTGTTTGGTTTTGCTCCTATGAATTAAATTAATAAAAATTTCAAATCTCATATATCAAGATATAGTAAAGGGAAATTATTTAAAATAATAAAACTGTTAAAAATATTTATAAATATGACAAAATTTTAGATTTCTCAATAATAGATATTAATAGATATTGTCAGACTTTTATCGGTGTCTATTAACGTCACTGATAAGACACCATAAAAGTCTATCAATGTCGATCAGTATCTAGTAGATTCTAAAATTATTGTTTCACATTCATAAATACTTCCAAATATGAAAATGAAAGGGTAATTTTATGGAGATATAATAACTAAGTTTAGGACAATATTTGTAAAAATTGCAAATACAACAAATAATAATTTTAAATCATCGATAAACTTCTATCTCTAATAGATTTTACTATATTTAGAATTTTTCAAAATATCGTTATACATACTAATATTTTGATGGGACATTTTCAAATATAAGAAAATGAACCAAAATATAAAATGAACCAAAATATAGAAAAATATCAGATTCTATTAACGATAAAACATTGATAAACACTGATATAATCTGAAATTTTATTATATTTTTGTAAATATTGTCAATAGTTTTGTCATTTACAATAATTTTTTAATTTTTTATTTTCATGGCTATATTTTAAAATTCTAAAAAAATCGTCAAAATGTCAGACTACACGTTGGATATAAAGAAAAAGAAAACCATATAATGGTGAGCAAAAACTTGTACTCGCCAATGGCAACGAATCGGCGATTTTATCCATATTATAGACATTTATAAAGAGAAAAAAAAAAACAAAATTAGAACTATATTTCTTTATTAATCAAGTTTAAGTGCCCAAGTTGCCAATAATGTAAATTTAAATTCAATTTTTTTAAAAAAATTAAAAAAAAACACTCAAATATATAAAGAAATAAAATAACAAAGACTTTATATTTTAAAAGTGTAGCTACCCAAGTTGCATGTAATATAATCTAACTCATATTAAAACTTTCTCTCTACCATTATGAAATACTAAATTATTCATTAATTAATGTTCAAAGTTGAGAAAGGTGAATGTCCAAATATTCTAGAAAGTCTCCATCCTTTATGGAGGATATTGTCTATATTGTAACGATGATATTTCTATCATTTCGCTTAATTAGAATGATATTTTCTAGTATCCTATATATTATTAATAAAATGCTAAAATTAGCTCTCTCTCTTGGTTAAGAATAAAGAAAAATAATAATTTATTTTCTATATTTTGTAAATAATTTCAATCTTTTGCTATATTTAAAAATGACCCTAACTTTATTTTTAGAAAAAAAACTTAATTACGGGTTAATTATCAATTATTATGATAAACGTGGATAATAACTTGCTATGAATGTCTGGTTTTCATTTTATAATGATATAACTAACGCAAAGCAATCATAAACATGCCAAAGTGTGAAGTATATATATATCATTGTAATGATAATATATACCAATAAATGAAAAAAAAAATATTTTTGGCCATGCATAATCAACACATATTTAAAAAAAAATGTACACTACACCGTTCGTTATGGATCATACTTGGATGCATCCAGACCCTTTCTCACCACTTACATAAAAAAATATTAAAATATTTTTTAAAAAAAAGAAAAAAAACAAAATCTGTCACATGAAAAATTAGCGGGATGCACAAAGATAGGTGATACTCGAGATTTTACTAAGTATTTTTAGACAGTTATTGGAGGTATGATTTTTTTTTTTTTTTTGAAAGATCCTTGGATTTTTTCCATGTAGGGTTTTGGTAGATTTATTACTTCTAATAATAAAGTCAACATCAACATACCTAAAAATTCCCTAATCTATATGTGCTAATTTCACATTTAATATATTTTATTTATTATTCTTTTTAAAAAGAAAATGAGCTCGCACGTCCAATATTCTCCCCCTTCTCTTCGATCTTATTGTATTGTGTGTTTTCATCATTTCATTGTTTAATATAATATAAAGTATATAAATGAGATACTTTATATATTATTGGTATCAAGTACATGAGTAATATACTGTATATAAATATAGTTGATATACTGTTCATGCAGCAGACATTCAAACTGAATGAGATGAGGAGACGAAAGGATTTGGGAGGTGGTTTTGGGGTGGTGGTTATTTTTCTTGGCATAGTATTGACGGCGGTGGCGGAGCGGCTGGAGGAGAAAGAGACAGCGGCAGCGGCGGCGGTGAAAGTGAAGGTGGGTGTGGTTTTGGATTTGAATGCTATTGTAGGGAAAATGGGTGTGAGTTGCATTTCAATGGCGCTGGCTGATTTCTATGCTTCTCGGAGTTATTATAAGACCAGACTTATCCTTAATCCCATTGATTCTAATGGCTCTGTTATTCGTGCAGCTGCTGCAGGTTCCATCTTAGTTATCATTCTTCTTTTATAATATATTCCTATTTAAGTTTCACGTTGATTCTTAATATCAATATTTATTAGTGATACACCTTGAATGTTTGATCTTAATTTTGTTAGTTATTTGATAGCGCTGGGTTTCATCTATTTTATAATAATGATTAGTGTAAATGTCCTTGATTTTTCGAATATGAAATTCTCAACCTGAGTTAGAAATATGGACACAAACGAATCTTGCTAATTAAAAAATGCATGACCATATATAAGAATTAAATTAATTTTTGTAGTTGATCAAATTTGACCATTTTATGAACGTTTCTTAAACTTTAGAAATGGAAGAAAAACAACGTTATCAAATGGATTCTTTATAAATTAATTAAGAATTTTTAGTAATATTGTGATATCAATTTCTTTTCTAGCACGATGCCATTTCTCTTGAAAATTTAAGTGAATGGTTCACTTTTCTCTAGTATCTAAGCATTGAGAAATCTTTTTTAGATTTTTCCCTTTTTTAAAAAAATATTGGGAGATAATTTAGAGTTTAATGAGTAAATTAACTTGTAATTTAACCTAAAATTACGTTTCTCCTAAACTAAATGAAATTATTTGGAAAAAAATAAAAAACAGCTTTGGATTTGATAAAGAAAGTGGAAGTGCAAGCGATCATAGGGCCAACAAGTTCAATGCAAGCCAGCTTCATGATCGACATTGGAGACAAAGCCGAAGTTCCCATCATCTCATTTTCAGCCACACGACCTTCCCTCACTTCTCACCGCAGCTCTTTCTTCTTCCGAGCCGCTCCAAACGATTCGTCTCAAGTCAAAGCCATTGGGGCCATCGTCAAGACCTTCAAATGGCGACAAGTCGTCCCAATCTATAGCGACAACGAGTTCGGCGATGGTATCATCCCTTACCTAATCGACGCTCTACAAGAAGTTGACACCGACGTGCCATATCAAAGCAAAATTTCCCCCACTGCAACCGACGAGCAAATTGGCCACGAACTTTACAAGTTAATGACAATGCAAACGAGAGTATTCGTAGTACACATGCTCGCTCGGGACGCTTCTCGACTTTTCGCAAAGGCAAAAGAGATTGGAATGATGAAAAGAGGGTACGTTTGGATAATCACAGATGCTATAGCAAATGCATTGGAGTTAATAGAGCCTTCAATTTTGGAGTCCATGCAAGGAGTTTTAGGAATAAGAACTCACGTCCCCAAAACCAAAAGGCTCGAGTATTTTAAACTTGAATGGCGTAAGAGATTTCGAAGGTATTGTATTGTTGTTACAATTTTTTCCAATATTTATTAATTAATTACTTTCTTAAATTTGGTGTTTTATTTGAGTTAAAAGAGAGAGCTTTTTGTATCTAATAACATATTTGATTTTTAAATGTTATTTATTATGCATATTAAATAGTTATGGATCTAAAATTTTACTATAAATAGCTCACTCACCATTCATTGTGTTTTTTTTCATTCAAACACTTTAGATACAAACTTATTAAATTAATATTTTTTTCTCAAGAGTGTTTTTATATACGAGTTTGTTTAGCTTGTTATATGGTAAAAATATTTTCATTTATGTTAAATTACAATAAAGAATTTTTTTTGGTAGCATAGAAAGTGGTGACTGAAGTTGGCTGATGGTTGTTGGAGGTTGTGGTCGAAGTTTCTTATGAGAGAGGGATAATTATTAAAACTGTTAATTTTCCTAAAAGTTATAAATTCATTCTTTTTTCAAAAATTTAATTTGGGTGGTTGTCGAACACTTTTTTTTTTTTAAATGACATTCTTTTAAATTTATCACTTTGGCCGAGAGCTAGCATTTTATTCCAAACACACCTTATTTGTGGAGTTTTGAACTAACTTTTTAGTGCATGTAAAGTAGTTTGACCTACACAACGTTTTAGTTGGACAATAATTATTGTATCTTGGAGGGGAAGAAAATATCTGTTGCATCAGTAGTAATTAATTGAAAGTAGAAATCTAGATATTATTCGTGGCTCAATTTAATTGTTTAAGTGTTTGATTCTCAATTTTTAGATATTATCCAACAACAGAAGACATTCCTGAGCTGAACGTGTTTGGGTTATGGGCTTACGATGCAGCTTGGGCATTAGCCAAAGCAGTGGAGAAGGCTGGAACAGATAACCTCAAATACAAGCCAGCCATAAACATATCAGCAATGGAAATGAACTCATCAAACTATTTATACAGTCTAGGAGTGAATGGAAATGGTGCAAAGTTGAGAGATGTAATATCAAAGGTGAGTTTCAAAGGGTTAGCTGGTATGTTCAATTTTATAAATGGGCAATTGGAATCATCTGTTTTTGAGATAGTAAATTTGGTGGATCATGGAAGAAGAAATGTTGGGTTTTGGTCAGTAGAAAGTGGGTTAAGGAGGAAATTAGAATATAATGAGGATTCAAGAAGATCGACAAGTGGATTAAGGACCATAATTTGGCCAGGAGAAGCAGATTTTACTCCAAAAGGATGGGAAATTCCAACGAACAGGAAAAAATTGAGAGTTGGAGTTCCAATAAAGAGTGGATTTCTTGAGTTTGTGAATGTGGGTTTTGATCCTAAAACAAATGAAACGAAAGTGAGTGGTTATTGTATCGATGTGTTTAAGGCCGTGGTCGAAGCTTTGCCTTATGATGTTGCTTATGAATTCATTCCAGTTACCATTGCCTATTCAGCTATAGGTGCCAGCTATAATGACTTGGCTTATCGGCTCTTCCTTGGGGTAAGTTACTTAAATTTGCAATTTTAAATATTTCAAGGAAAAACGTCAAGAGTTTTTTAAAAAACACGGAGTTGACAATTGGGTTGGATTCTGTCGTTTCTCTATTTCTTTACGTTTTCTGTTGATGAAAACGAAACTTGCAGGAGTTTGATGCTGTGGTAGCTGACTTAACGATCCGCGCAAATAGGTCATTATACATAGATTACACATTACCATTTACAGAATCTGGTGTGTCAATGGTTGTGCCAATGAAGAGCACGAAGAATAGAAATGCATGGGAGTTCATAAGGCCTCTAACAGGCCAAATGTGGGCTCTAACTGGCGGTTTCTTCCTTGTCATCGCACTTGTTGTTTGGATACTTGAACATCGAATCAATGAAGAGTTTGATGGAAGTGCCTTGGATCAGCTCTGTACTAGTCTTTGGTACTCTTTCTCCACCATGGTTTTTGCCCATAGTACGTATATTCCTTTCACTCTTGCCCTCAATAATCAACCATCATTTAAACAACAAACGAAATAGGTTGAATTACAAAAAATATATCTCATTGGAATACCTTAAATTTATTTATTGTTATTTACTGTTCCGAACAACTAAGTACAAAACTTTCACTAGAGGCACATTTTGATCTTACTATTCTTTCTAATAATCAATTTTTTTGTTGACTTGGTGATTATATTTAAGATGGATATCGGAGCATTGTGTTGAAGCACCTACAACCTTATTTACTCTTTCATTTAATATAATATTTGATTTCCCACATCTTCTTCATATTTCAAGGTTACAAGTGAGAGGATTGTTAAATAATATATAATTAAATTTACCCCTTCAATCACTAGCTTAAATTTTTTAGTCAATCGATTTTTTTTAACATATTCAACGGTTAGAAAAAGCTTTATTTTTTCATATTCAGGGGAGGTTACATTCAACAACTGGACAAGAGTTGTGGTGATAATATGGCTGTTTATAGTTCTAATCATTACACAAAGTTACACTGCAAGTTTAGCTTCACTTTTGACAGTTCAAGAACTCAAACCAGCCGTAACTGATATCAATCAGCTTCTTAAAAATGGAGAGAACATCGGTTTTCAAGGGGGTTCTTTCATCCATGATATTCTCAAGTCCTTGAAGTTCAATGATTTTCAGCTCAAAACTTACGACAGTGTAGAAAAAATGCACGAACTTTTCACAAAAGGAAGCATGAATGGAGGAATTTCTGCTGCCTTAGATGAAATCCCTTACATTAACATATTTCTCGCAAAGTATTGCTCACAATCTACCACCACTGAACCCACCTACAAAGCCGATGGTTTTGGTTTTGTAAGTTTCCTCTTCAACAAATTAATTTTTCGTGGTTCACCATGTTAGTTAAGGTCTACGAGACAGAAGGAGAACGACAATTTTTATTAAAGAGAACTATGCAAAAACGTAAATAACTCACAAATACATAATAACTTAGGATATATATAACAACACACACGTTCTAGCAAGAAGTCATCTGTTCAAACTTGTATGTTTTTGTTGCAGGGTTTTCCAATAGGTTCGCCCTTAGTACCTGATATCTCAAGAGCAGTCTTGCAAGTGACAGAAAGTGATAGAATGAGAGAGATCGAAAACGCGTGGTTTCAGAAGACGAAGGACTGTTTGGCTTCGAAAGCTTCGGAGCTTTCTTCGAGTCGACTCAGCCCCATCAGCTTCTGGGGACTTTTTATGATCATCGGCGTTGTTTCTTTTGTTTCTTGTATCTCTTACATTGGCAAATTTCTGTACGACGAAAAAAGGGTGTGGCAGCAAAACGTAAATCATAGCATCTGGTTTAGAATTTCTCTCTTGTTTCTTCTGTTTATGGGAAGAGACTTGAGAGCTCGCCCGTTGCGGGGGAGGAGAAGATGCATATACAATCCTAATCGTGCCAATAATCCTGCCAACAATCCTGCCAATAATCCTGCCAATCCTGTCAATCCTGTTCTTCGAAGAAACCGGTAGTTTTTAGGCTCAAGTTGCTCACACTCCACCATCCTGTTCTTTGAATGAGTTTCTCGGTTGGCGTCGTTCTTGTGCGGCACATTTTGAATGTTAACACTTCTTTAAGAAGAATATGATTTTCTGTTTTGATTTCATGAATTTGGCCAGTTGGATTTGTTCTTGTTCTTGAATTGATAATTTCACCCTCCCTTTTGAATGAGAAAAAAAATATATTATTCAAATTGGGAATTCATAAGTTTCTTCCATTCTAGTTCAATTACGTATTTTTGTAATCATAATTCCTTCTAGAAACTTCGGTTTTCTGATATATCATTAGTGCAACAACATTCATTAACATGCATTATTTTAGCAGTAATCATGTTTGAGTATTTTGTTTATGTGCATTGAGATTACTTTAACATTCATTATTTAGGTATAACATAGTAGTAAACCATGTATACCACCATTGATCCATCATTTTCATGCAACATTATTAAAAATTATATATATATATATATATATAAATATAATTTTTCAACAAAATGGAGAACGTTATTTATTTATTTATTTTAATTTTAAAATCAAAATCATACGACTGTATGAATCTAAGTTAGAAGTCATCGGTAAACGTAAGTGAAATGGAATTAAACTTGAACTCAAAATAGTAATAAATTAATAATAATAATAATAATAATAAATTGGTGAAAGATTCATTATAATTTTTCTAAATACTTTTATTGACTTGCCTCAAATATTAAATATCAGTAGTTGTTTTAATTTAAACTAATACCCAATGTTACACGAAATATATTTCGAGAGAATATGCTACCAAAGTTGGTGTGCCAAATCCTGAAATTCTTTTACTAAATCCTAAACCCAAAAATATAAATTTAAAATCAAAATTCACACAAATTAAATTAAATTCCAATTTTAAAAAATTGTTCATAATCTTTTTGAAAATATTTATAAACTTGAGCAACTAGAATATTATATTAGCTTTAAGTCAAATTTTATTGAATTATTGAATTTTTTTTAGTACAACAACTTAGGGATGGAGAATCGAACCTCTAACCTCTTGAATTAGAGTGTATATCAATACTACTTAGAAACTCACTTCATTAATTTACTTAATTCATGAACATGTTTACGATAATTTAACCAATTTTAATTCAAAACTATCATGTTATGGAAAACTCTAATCCAATAGTATACCAACAAATTTCCTCAATTTGAATCATAAAATTCAAAACGCTTTCACTTAATAATTGTGTTAATAATCTATTATTATTATCAATAGTTCATTAATTAAACTTAATAAATGTATTATCAAAAGTTCATTAACTCATTAAGTTAACAAGGATATTAATCTTATATAAGAAAACAAAGAAAAAAAATTGTCACATTTATTTGTCGTTTATTAAAACACTAATTAACCCAATTTTCTTTCAATATAAGAAATTAAACTATCAATGTCAGTTAGTTCATCAATGACAGGTATACCCAATTTTTTAACATATAAATTTTTAATCCAGAATTTGTTCATAGTTAATATATATATTCTATTGACCGGACCAAAAATACAAAATAAAGAATTAAGTAGATGTAAGATTCAACATAATACTAATTAATACTATTAAAATAAAGATTCAACTAAATTGGTAATAAATATAAATATTTTAGCTCTAAGTCTAACCCCAAATTAATTTTCAATTCAATTATATTCCACTTTTTAAAATGTTGTTCGTTTCAAATTTATAATTATTTTTCTTTTGTACCATTTTCAATGTTATTAAAAGTTGGTAATTAATATTCAGTAAGTTAACCATCACTTAGAGAATGAACCTTCTAAATTTCTAAGAAGTTGGCAAACATGTATGGTCAATCTATGCTTTTAATTATATTTAATATCGATTTTGATGATATGAAAATGGCATATTTTAAAGTGACTTTAAACTTGACAAAAATAATTTTCATTATCTTGAAATCTTGCAACAAGATACTATCAAAGGAGGATCAGTAGGCACACCCAAATATCTGAACTTTGATTTGACACAATCTTTAGTATAGTGCCGTCATCACATACCAGGTCCTGCTGCAATAATGATCAAAGAAGGGTACAAAACGAGCTGGGAGGAGTGTGTTAGTTAGTTACCTCTATAGATAAAAGCTGGAAATAACAGTTTTATTATTAGAGAGAAAAAGCATTAAACTACATATCATAGATGTTTCCAAGGTTGTTAGAGAGTTTACATAGTGTACTTCTTTAAACTCTAACGACGAATATGAATACAGTGAGACACACCTACACTTAGGCCATTTGAAATGTCAGCTAATAGAATGAAGGCATCTAGTACAGAATCACCTAGTAGATTACTCTCCAATCTCCTCGAACAATTTATTGTCTGTTGGGTCAACACAGACATATTTCCAATACGAAAGGAGAGGGCCCAGTTTTGGAATAGAGTATAGCTTCAAATCTCTTTGTTTGGCATTATAAAAAAAAGGTTAGTTGTGTGTGAAACTTATCCAAATATATTTCCAAGAATTCATCACAGCTCTTCTTCTCTTTATAATCATTTTGGAACTCTGTGATCAAGAAGAATCAAGTTTCTGAAAATGAAAAGATTAGTAGCTGATCATTTATTGTTGGGAATTAGTTTATTAGTTATTGTGGGAGGTGGTGTTGTTGGAATGGAGATGAAGGTGGGAGTGATTGTTGATTTAAATAGTTGGGTTGGGAAAATGGATCTGAGTTGCATCAACATGTCCTTGTCTGATTTCTATGCTTCTCATCCAAATCTCAACACCAATATTTCCCTTCATGTAAGGGATTCCAAAGCTGATCCTCTCATTGCTGCAACTCAAGGTTCTTCCCTGATCTCTCACTTTATACTGGTAGAACCTTTAAGATTCTTTTAAAATATCTATTTTGTTAATTCTTTCAAGTTAGTCCCATTGGCATACATGTGTTTCAAAGGCCAGCTCAAGCTCAATTCAGAGTCCAAATTTCTTCGATCTCGACCTGGCTGAGTCTATTCATTATTCACGATATAAATGAACCCTAATTTATTAGCGCAGGTTTGGCCCTCTGTGGATGCCATATTCAGACTGACTCTTCAGAGACTTATCATGAATATTCAGACTGACTCGATGAGTAATTCATAGACTTATCATTAAGTCTATGTTTGTGTGTATTCAACTCTTTGTTATATTTTGAAAGTGGCACTTTGAAGTGTATAACAACATTTTTAAAATAATTATAAATATTACAAGGTTATTGGTGATAGACCTATCGCTAATAGACTTTTGTTAACGATAAAATATATCATTAATTGGCTCTAAGAGCTTAATCTAAACTTTATTATATTTTCAAATTCTATTGATTTGTGCTATATATATTAATGATTTGAGTTTGATTGTTGTATTTGTAACTACTTATATTTTAACTATATATATATAGTTATATATAAATAAATTTTTAATATTTTTTGTAATTTTATATATTGTTTAGTTAATTAAAATTTTGCAAGTGTTGAAAACTAACTAAACTTTTACAAAATAAATATTAAAAATGAACATTTTCAAGTACAACAAAATGAACTATTTACAAAATAGAGTAAAATTTTAGATTTATCATTAATAAACTTCTATCAATGTCTATCAATTATATTATTGATAAACAATCTATAAATATCTATAAATATTTATCATTGATAAAATCTGAAATTTTGTTATATTTTGTAAATATTGTCAATAATTTTTCGTTTAAAATAATTCTTCATTGAAAAACTTTATAAGATAATTTTTTTTTCCTGTAGTGGAAGGGAAGAGGGAATAGAGGAGAAAAGGTGGGAATTTACATTTAAAAAATGGGTCTTTTTAAATATATATATATATATATATATATATATATATAAACAAACTATTTACACTTCATAGGAAAAAAACTATCAAAAAAACAAAATTCAATTTCACTTAATTTTTCTATGAAGAGTAAATATTTTATCAATTTTTCTATTTTTGATAATTTCACTTAAAAAAATCAAAACTCCTTACAATATTAAGGTATAAAGAAAAATGATTTTGTGATTAAAATAATGTTTAATAAAGGGGAGAAGATCGAGATGTCATGATAGAAGCTGAGGGAGGTTGAAGTTTATTATTATTTATTTATTTATTCATATATAATTTTATGTCATATTCATATCAATTCAAAAATAATAATATATAGACAAATAAATTGAACCCTCATCTATACATAAGTAGAAAGTATTAAAGGATAGAAAAATACTTAGCTTGCCTTTCGAGTCCATTATACTCCATCGTATTATATAATCATAATTTTTTATCTTACAAATTTTTATTAATTACTTCTTTTTTAAATCTTTTAATTTATTTTTAATGTGTAATGAAAGCAATCAAACATTACTTTTCAAATGAGTCAAACATGAAAGGAGTAATACTTGGACGCAACCCATGAGTCTCTTTCAGTCACAAAATTAAAATGATTAAAAAAATATCTCAAAAGTAATGTAAATATCCTTTTGTGTTTAATGAATCAGCCATGGAGCTAATACAGAAAAATGAAGTAGAAGCCATATTGGGGCCAGAAAGATGGGCAGAAGCATATTTCATTAAAAACTTAGGTGAGAAAGCTAAGGTTCCCATCATCACCTTTACACCACCAACAACAACAACCACCACTCCCTCATATTCATTCCAAATATCCCAATCCCATTCCTTCCAAGTTCAAGCCATTACCCAAATCATCACAACTTTTAAATGGAAACATGTAGTTACCATTTGCAATCAAGATGACCAACTTGCAGAACTTTTTGCCATAGATTTAACCAACACATTGCAAGACTCATACGTCCACGTTCGAAAAACCCTCATCCACCCAACCATTTCAAGTAACCACATCAAAGAAAAGCTTTACAGATTTACCTTAAGACAAGCAAGAGTTTTCGTCGTAAATTTAGAGCATAATCTTGCATCTAGATTTTTCGCCACGGCTCATGAACTCGGAATGATAAGTGAAGGGTATGTGTGGATTCTTACATCCACCACATCCAATGTCTTGAACTCTTTGAACTCTTCAATTCTTTATACAATGCAGGGAGTTTTGGGAGTAAAAACATACGTTCCAAAAACATTGGAGCTTCAAAATTTCACTACACGATGGAGAAGGAATAATTTCCAAGAAGAAGTAAATGTTAATGGATTATGGGCATATGATGGTGCTTGGGGATTAGCAATGGCGATTGAGAGAATTGGAAGAGTAGTTCATCCTAATTTCAATCATGGGAAGAAAATTAGAGAGTTATTATTAAAGATAAAATTCAAAGGACTTAGTGGGGAGGTTAACGTAGATAGTAAAGGTGGATTAAAGTGGGGGAATTTGGAGATAGTGAATGTATTAGGGAATGAAGGAAAAAGGGTGGGATTTTGGAGGCCTGAAATGGGTTTGAGTGGAGAATTTAACCAAAAAAGTAATTTAAGAAGCATTATTTGGCCTGGATATTCGATTAGGGTTCCAAAGGGATATGGGTGGATTAATGAGACAAATTTACAAAGAATATTGAGGGTTGGAGTTCCTTTAAATACTGAATTCAAGGACTTTGCTTCACTAACTGTGCATGGGACCATGGTCGGATATTGCATCGATATCTTTAAAGCAGTGGTTAGAGAGCTTCCTTATGAACTTCAATATCGTTTTGTTCCATTTAAAGATCGTTGGCATGGACGTGACTCGGATGCTTACGATCACTTGATCATGCAAGTGTCTCAAGAGGTACGAATTATTATTACAAAACAAACATCTTTAAATTTTGTTTTTTTCAATTCATTAGCTTCATTAAATAAATTCATTCTCATAGATGTAACTATGTACCAAGTATTATTAATTAGTTGCTCTGTAATTCTAGATTAATTCTCTTAATAATAAATTGTTCTTTTTTTGCCCGTAAATGTAACTAACACTTAACCGTGTGTGAATCTTTGTATTAATTCTCTATTGTTTGACTTTTTTTGTTTGTCAATTCCTTTAACAAGGATGATCCAAGTATGTAAGGACAGTAACTATCTTTATTAGTATGAGATTTTTTTGGGTAACTGTAACTATTAGGTTCAACCTATATCATGTTTTTCTTTTAAAGGATAGTAAGAAAGTAACAATAATAATTTAATTTTCTTTTAAAAAATTGCAACATGGTAAATTTCTATTTGGTAACGGGCCAGAACCCACAAAGATAGGTGTAACACAGCTAACACTTAAGTTTTTTCTTTGTGTAAAACCAAAAGCAAAGTCATGTCAGTTTATATATGCTCAAACGGGACAATATCATACCACTTAGAGATGTCTCTAACATCTTTTTTTCTTTAAAAAAAACATATTAATAGGTATGGAAAACTTTAAAGTTAAGATGTGTCGATGCACCTACTCATCCTACTATGGTATTTCGTTAAAAAAAAAGAAATACTTTAAAGTTAAGCATGTGTGATGTGGAATAATAACATATGTTGGGTAACAATGAGAGGAGTGGTGATGTTTAATTTAATTCTGTAATTTCAACGTAAATCTAAGATTCAAAGTTTCCAAGAATGTAATTGATCAAGTATTTTTTAAAAAGTACTTAATGTAATGCTTTTATTGTAATGTTTGTGAATTGATAGTTGTGATGTTTAATTTAATTTTGTGGACACAGAGATATGATATTGCAGTTGGAGACATAACAATATTAGCAAAGAGATCTGAATATGTAGACTTCACTTTGCCATTCACCGAAGCTGGACTTGGTATGGTCGTTCCTGTAAAGCGTAGCTTGAAAAACCATGCATGGCTGTTCTTGAAACCCTTGAATTTAAAACTCTGGATTACAAGCTTATGCTTCTTCATTTTCATGGGATTCGTCCTTTGGATTCTCGAACACCGAAACCATCGAGATTCTCAAGGCCCTCAATTTCACAAGATTGGCTCTGGTCTTTGGATCACCTTGTGTACCATCGTTTTTGCGCGTTGTAAGTTTCTTTCTTCTTAAATCGATGAGTTACAGTAAATTTAAGTGATAGTAATATCTTTAAAATCTATAGGAAAAATTACTGCTATATTCTTGAGTTTTGAAAAATAGGTATAGTTGGTTATTAAAACACATACTTTTTTTAGTTTTTATGTTTTGGGTCCCGAGTTTTCAATATATGTACCATTTTATTCTTAAAGTTTTTGAAAATAGATTTAAAAGGTCAATTTTTTATTTTTTTATAACTTACAAAAATAGCAAAATTTTACTAAAACATGCACCTTTAATAAACTCTAGACCAAAAACACATATATTTTTTGAAACTCAAGAATCAGAAGGTAATTTTTTCAATCTCTTTTAGATAAACATGACGTTTCATTTTATAAACGTTATGAGGTCCTTTCATCTTTTCAATACAAGATTCTCAAAATAGTGCATAAAACTCAATAACCCAATTAAACATATAAGCTTTTTCCATCTCAATACCAATCTGATTATTGTTATACCTATTACAGGGGATACATTGGCGAGTAATCTCTCGAGGTTCGTGGTGGTGACATTGTTATTTGTCGTGTTCGTCCTAACTCAGAGCTACACAGCAAGTTTAACGTCGTGGTTAACGGTGCAACAACTCGAACAAGCCCCTAATATTAACTATATAATAAAAAATAATTGGCGTGTTGGATATCAAAATGGCTCTTATGTTATGGAAACACTCGAGGGTTTGGGCATTAAAAACTTGACTCCTTATTATTCAATGGACCACCTTCATAATATGTTCACAAATGAAAGCTCCAATGGCTGTATCGATGCCGTCATTGATGAGATCCCTTACCTGCAGCTCTTTCTTGCAAGATATTCTGATTATATAATGAGTGATTCTCTATTCAAGGCCAACGGTTTTGGATTTGTAAGTATTTTCAAAATTGCTATCCAATATAATCACACTAAAAACTAGGTAGATTGAAACCCAATTTTAGTTAATGATATATGAAGTGTAGATCATTAGAGAATTTTAATTTGCAGGCATTCCCATTAGGTTCATCTATTGTAGAAGATATGTCAACAGCAGTGCTAAAATTGATTGAGAGTGATGAATTTACCTACATACAAGACAGATGGTTTGCAAAGAAAATTGGACCACCATGTTGCAGCCCAAATGACAACTCTTCTTCAAGCCAGCTCGACCTGAGTTACTTTTGGACCTTATTCCTCATTGCTGCTTCGGCAGCCATCTTCGCTCTCGTCCTCTACTTCTTCATTTCTCTCCATAAGCGACGACGCTCACTCCCTTGCACCCTCTCCAACACCACCACCATGTGGAAAAGAATTTCTTCCAATCTTTACATAGTGAAAGGCGACGATGACCAACGGCAGGAGAGTGAGATTGAGGTTGATCTACCACCGGTGGTGAATGGGCCCTCCCCTCCCAGTCCCTCTGATGATTCCATCCACTCCTCCAAGTGCTTCGACGAATGAGAAGATGTGTTAGATTACAAATCTAGAGAAAGGTTAGTAAGGTAGTTTGAGATGCACGCAAGTATTTTTCTAATTCAAAGAAAATATTTTTGAGTTTTTTACTGGGGTGGAATGCACAACAACAAAGTCCATGATACATTTGCGTGTAATTTCAAAAAATTTCAGAATAAATTTTCTTTTTCTAAAGTACAGTTAGGAGTTCTGGAGAATTCAAATCACAAAATCTCATTGTTACTAGCAAATTAATATGTCAACAGAAATTATAAGTTACACATTACAAAGAGAGTAACGGACTAAGTAGTTTCCAAATGAGTAGCCCTACCGTTCTTCTATGGAAAGAGCATATTTCAAAATGTTGTGTTAAAAGATTGATGTTGCATTTAAGAAATTATTGAGCCATTTGAGGTAAACAAGGAAAGTGAATTTGAATATTCAATGGGAGAGTATGGAGAAATTACAATATATAATTGGAGCAATTCATAATTATTGATATGTAGTAAAATTATGGAACAAATTATATTTGGTTTTGTATGATGAGCTATGATTAACGATGTTATAGTTGAGGTGGTTGACTTTGTTGTACAAGTCAACTATACTGGGGTTTATATATTGAGTCTGTGAACATATAATTTAATTATTTATTTTGGGTATATAAAATTTAGGTTGTAATTAAGTTGCTCTAATTTCTTCTTTTTTTTAGTATAAATTGGAAATGGGAGATTTGAACTCGGAACTTCTTGGTTCATAAAGGTAGGGGTGTGCAAAAATCGAGAAAAACCGACGAACCGAACCGAATCAATTGGTTCGGTTCGGTTTTTATTAAAAAATATGGAACCACCGGTTCTCTAAGGAATAGAACCGAGAGGTTTGGTTCGGTCTTCGGTTCACCACTTTAAAAACCGTAAAAAACCGAACCGAACCGTAACCTATTATATTAATTTTGTCAATATTTATATTAATAAAAATATATATACTAATTCACAAAAAGCTCGACACAAAACTTTTGTTATAATTTTTTTCTTTAGGCTCAACCCCAACTTAAGAATGATTTGATGTTTTTTTTTCTTTTTTCTAAATGGTTTGAACCGAACCGAACCAATCTAAACCGAGAAAAATTGGTTCGGTTCAATAACCAAAACCGATGAAATTCGGTTTCAATGGTTCAATGTGTAGGAAAACCGAGAGGTTCGGTTTGGTCCTTGGTTCGGCCCAAAACCGGACCAAACCGAAGCATGCACACCCCTACATAAAGGTAAATGTTAAGCTAAGTTCTTGTCGGCAAGTTGCTCCAATTTCTGTTTATCCGAAAACATTAATTAAATTATCATGTAGATATAATTACTTATTTGATCGCTTATTTAAACTAAAATTAAAATAACAATTTAATCTAATCTCCATTTATATTTCCAAACTCTTTCTCTTTCTCATATTCAATTTTATCGGATGCTCCCTTATAGCCAAGAATGGAGTTTTAACAAGAGCGTAGTTGTTGAATTATATAAGCAATGTATTTAATTCAAGTTAAGTTTCAAGTTCAAAGAAAATTTGGTAGTAATCTTCTATTGCACTTTCAAGGTCTACTATCGTTGCAATACATTCTATTAGTATCGAATGGAGCGCGAGGTGTGACATCCTGCTAGTTACTTTTGAAAAAACAAGCATATAATTCAACTGATGTACAAATATGTTAGTGATCAAGAGATTTGTGGTTCAAATCTCACCTATCTTTATTATACTAAAAAAGCTGAAATTGATATATATATTAATTAATTCACATTGAATATATAACAAAATTAGACCACAACGTTAGCAATCTAATACATTTGTATACTTGTCACCCATTATAGACTTAGTATAAAGAAAGACCAAAGGCATTATCAAATTATATCTTTCCTTCTTGACAATTTTGCCAAGTTGCGAATAATCTAGCCTCAAAATTAAGTCATCTTTCAATGTTGACCTTATTGTATTAAAATTGGAAGAACTCACATTAAAATGCATTTACTAGTTATTTTATATCTCAACTTGACACAAATATTTAGATCTCTCACTATCTTATTTTATGTTATCTTAAAATGTCAATATCTAGTAATACCGTGCGATTGATGTACAACTTTGGAAACTAAAGTCGTGTTGAAGAGAATGATTGAAGGAGAGTTTGGTTTAACTATTCAAATGTTTAATTTTAAAAATAAATTAAAGTGTTTGACAACCACCCAACTTAAAATAGCTTTTAAAACGTTTTAAAAATATATTTGAACAATTTTTGTTCGATCGAGGTGGAGTCAATAGATGTATCAAATCATCTTAATTAAGTTGACATGACTATTTAAAAGATTGTCAAACAGTTTTTATCAAAAGAATTTAAATAAAATTGACTTTATTTAAAAAAAGAATTTTATCTCTAGTCAATCCAAATCGACCAGAAAATCTTTTTGCAAAATGTATCATATAACTCCCCGACTTATTAAGTGAGTTGCAAATTGCATTAAAAGAACTTAACCAACGTTGGAGTCGTACCATTTTGATTTGGAAAGAATTGATCGATTCTTACAAATTTAAAAAAAAAAAAAAAGTATCAAAATACCTTGTAGAAGAATAAGAACCAACAAATAAAAAAATACTTACAAATAGAAATAAATTATTTTATAGCTTAAACAAAATTTTCTGACCAAGAACAAGTGAGAGAAGGTGTGGAGAAAGGGAAGAAGAAGGGGGCGCAAACAAATTTTAAATTTATTTTGCAATAAATAAAGAATAGAAAAATGATTTAAAATGACAAAACTGTTCAAAATATTTATAAAATAAAGCAAAATTTCAAATTATACAAGTGATCAGAAATGTCTATTATTAATAGAATTTGAAATTTTGATATATTATTATATTTTGTAAATATTTTAATTTATTTTGCTATATTTGAAAATGTCTAAATAGCTTGGAAATAAATATATTTAATTCTTCATTTCTAAGTAAGTGTTGCAAAGCAACTCCTGATCCATCGTTAAAGACATATATCCCTTGTGGTGTATGTTAGGTGAGAAACAAAGTGAGTTTGATTTGGTATATGATCAACACACATTAATCTCCATACCATTTCATATATGGTATTATTTCTTTTTAATTATTATGTTTTATATTATTGATCATACTAATGAAAATAGTAAGCTGGGAATATTTCAACTAGTTTCTTCCTCCCACGTTCTTGAAATCAAGTTGTATAAATACATTGTACACCTATGTGTATTGATCATGCTGTGGAATGATAAAAACTAAAACGATCGATAATGGGGAAACACAGAGGTTATTTGAGTGGTGGTTTTAGGGTGTTGGCCCTAATCGTTGTCCTCCTTAACATAGTAATGTCCGTGGCGGCGCAGGAGGAGGAGGAGGAGGCCGCTACCCACACGGTAGTGAAAGTGAAGGTGGGTGTGGTTTTGGATTTTAACTCTTCTTTTGGGAAGATGGGTCTGAGTTGTATTTCAATGGCTCTTGCTGATTTCTATTCTTCTCGGAGTCGTTACAAAACAAGAGTGATTCTCAACGCAATTGATTCCAATGGCACAGTTGTTGGTGCAGCTGCAGCAGGTTTGTATATAATATATATCCAATGTTTTTTCTTGGTCACTACTTGTGTTACTATATATGAGCTAACTAACGTATTGGGTTTTATAAGTTCAAATATCACTACTTGTGTTACTATATATGAGCTAGCTAACTAACGTATTGGGTTTTATAAGTTCAAATGCTATTCTAAATTCCAATAGTTTCTTTGAAAATGAATAATATATATATATATATATATATATATATAGATATATGTATGTATAGATATATGTATGTATAGATATATGTATGTATATATATATGTAGATCTATATATACATATATCTATATATATATATATAATGGAAAATCCAAAGTTTGTAATCTAGCTAAATGAATATGAATGTATTGAACAACAGCCTTGGATTTGATAAAGAAAGAGGAAGTACAAAGCATTATAGGTCCAACAAGTTCGATGCAAGCGAGTTTCATGATCGACGTTGGAGAGAAAGCACAAGTTCCCATCATCTCATTTTCCGCCACGCGACCTTCCCTCACATCCCATCGCAGCCCTTTCTTCTTTCGAATCGCCCAAGCTGATTCCTCTCAAGTGAAAGCCATTGCAGCCATTGTCAAGGCCTTCAAATGGCGACAAGTTGTCCCAATCTACGTTGACAACGAGTTTGGCGACGGTATCATCCCTTACCTTGTCAACGCTCTACAAGAGGTAGATGTGAATGTGCCTTACCAAAGCCTCATCTCTCCCACCGCCACCAACGATGATATCGAACTCAAACTTACAAATTTAATGATAATGCAAACTCGAGTGTTTGTGGTGCACATGTTACCTAACCTTGCTTCAAGACTCTTCACTCTGGCCAAAAAGAAGGGAATGATGGGACGTGGCTACGCTTGGATAGTAACGGATGCTATCACAAACGAGATTAATTCAATCGAACCATCAATTCTTGATCAATCAATGCAAGGAGTTTTGGGAATAAGAACTTATGTCCCAGGAATCGAACGCCTTGAATCCTTCAAACGTGATTGGGCAAGGAGATTTCTAAGCTACTATCCAACCATAGAAAAAATTCCTGAGCTCAATGTGTTTGGTTTATGGGCTTATGACGCTGCTTGGGCGCTTGCCATCGCAGTCGAGAAGGCAGGCACCGACAATCTTCGATATAGCAAACCCAATAATGATACTCTTACCACCACCATGAAAATGAACCATTCATCAAACTATCTCTACAACCTCGGCATCAATCAAAACGGTCCCAAGCTGCGAGACGCGTTGTCAAATGTTACGTTTAGGGGGTTAGCTGGTGAGTTCAGTCTCGTCAATGGGCAATTACAATCGTTGGTTTTCGAGATAGTGAACGTGGTCGGTAACGAAAGAAGGAGCGTGGGGTTTTGGACGCCGAAAGCTGGGCTGACGACCAGTCTACGGGACTCAGGGAAAGAAAGCGTGTTGAGACCAATCATATGGCCGGGAGATACCGAGAAGGTGCCAAAAGGGTGGGAGATTCCGACTGGTGAGACGAAGTTAAGAGTTGGGGTTCCAGTGAAGGATGGATTTTTAGAGTTTGTGAATGTGGTTCGTGATCCAAAAACAAATGCAACGGAAGTGAGTGGTTATTGTATAGATATTTTTAAGGCTGTGATTGAAGCTTTGCCTTATGCTGTTGCTTATGAATTCATTCCTAATGACAAATCTAATGCACATCCTGGTGGTACTTACAATGACTTGACTCATCAGCTCTTCCTTGGGGTTAGTATCAAACTTTTTTTATTTTCCCTACACATATCATTTTGTGCATGCATTTTACTTCATATAATAATAATAATAATAATAATAACAAAAATTTTGATTTGGTTAAGAATTCACATGTTCCTTTGAGGTTCAAAGATTGGGAACACAATTTTGAAAACAAAAACTATGTCCTTTTTGAAATGTCGATATCCGTAGAAATATTGAGATCTCAATTTCATTAGAGAATATCTTTGAAAGAATTACTAAACCCAAAACAGAAATTATAAAACTATTTCAAATGACAAAATTTCATAATCTATAGATGTCATATTGTAGAAGCGCATTTATTTGTGTCTATCATTGATATATTATGAAATTTTATTATATTTTGAAAATATTTTAGTTTATTTTGCTATATTTGAAAGTGTTCGAAACAAAAATATATTTAAATTTTTATAGTTTTGATGAAACAGAAGTTTGATGCTGTGGTGGGTGACATAACGATCCGAGCCAATAGGTCTGAGTACATAGACTATACATTACCATTCACAGAATCTGGCGTAGCCATGGTTGTGCCGATGAAGAGTAGCAAGAACACTAACCCTTGGGCTTTCGCAGAGCCTCTTACTTGGAGGTTATGGGTTGTTATAGGCAGCTCCTTTGTGTTCGTGGCATTTACTGTTTGGATACTCGAACATGGAGCCAACGAGGAATTCAATGGGAGTGTTGCTGATCAGATTTTTAGCAGCCTTTGGTACTCTTTTTCCACCATGGTTTTCGCCCATCGTATGTAACCCATCTCTGACCTTTTCAATCAAGTATAATTTGTTGAAATATCTTGAAGTGAATCTGTTAAATACACTCCAACCAAACCAAGCACAATTCTTGTTAGTGGGGTTTGGAACGCAACACCTCTAGAATCTAAGTTGTATTTGTATTTATATCATTTAGAATAATGCATGCCTCTTAATTTCTAATATGATATTCTTCCTAACAATAAATTGTTTTACAAACCACGTAAATCTCTAAGTCAAATCTCTACGGTTTATCTTTGATTGTTAATTTTATAACCGTGTTGATATAACTAAACATACTCTAACCTATCATTTTGGATAATCTTATAATTTGTCAGGAGAGCGTATATTCAACCACTGGACCAAATTCGTGATGATAATATGGCTATGTGTGGTTCTCATCATTACACAAAGCTACACTGCAAGCTTGGCTTCACTTTTGACGGTTCAAGAGCTCAAACCAACTGTAACTGATATCAATCAGCTTCTTAAAAATGGAGAGAACGTTGGGTATCAAGGAGGTTCTTTCGTGTACGAGATTCTTAAGTCGTTGAAGTTCCATGATTCCCAACTCAAAACTTACCAATCTCCAGAACAAATGCACGAACTTTTTCTCAAAGGCAGCATCAATGACGGAATTTCTGCTGCTGTGGATGAAATCCCTTATATTAAGTTGTTTCTTGCCAAATATTGCTCCCAATATACCACCACCGAACCCACCTACAAAGCCGATGGATTTGGTTTTGTAAGTTTCTTCTCTTGAAATGGAGCATTTGTTTGGATTAGGCCAATATGCTTAGTAGTGAAAGTATAGTTTATATTTCTAACACCATTTCTTATATGTTTTTTTATTGGACAGGGTTTTCCAATAGGCTCGCCGTTAGTACCTGACATTTCGAGAGCGATTTTGAAGGTAACAGAGGGTGATAGAATAAGAGAGATTGAAAACGCATGGTTCAAGAAGGTGAGAGAATGTTCGAGTTCGGAAGCCGCTGAATTGTCTTCCAACCGCCTCGGTATCGACAGTTTTTGGCTACTATTTGTCTTTACCGCCGTTGCTTCCATAATTTCTGTGGTCGGTAATTTTGTGGGAAAATATTGTTGTCCGCAAAGAACTGCCGCAGTCTCGGAGAGCTAATCCTTCCTTCTGGACAATATTAGCTGACTTGTTTTCCAGGTTCATGGCTACAGATGCCGAAGATATAGCTCTTCGAGGAAGTCGCCGACACCTAGATTGACAAAAATTCTTCACACCTATAAAGATTGATACAGTCCAGATTTCATACCCACATCCTCTTTCAAAAATCTTATTAAATTATTTTGTTTGGTTTAATTTAAAACTTTTTTTTTTTCAACATGTGAGTGTTGAGGAATTCCAACCTCTACCCATTGACACTTACATTTGACAAATGATTTGTTTGTGTAAAATTTTACTTCAAAGATGAATCATACAAATGATAGAAGCTTCTTTACACTGTATTGGCAGATCAGGAGATGATATTTTTTAGAAAATGATACGACGAGTCATTAGGTGCACCAAATCATCTATATTAGATGGACATCTCCGTAGCACCCTCGTTGCAGTGAAAAAGTTATCGAACATTTTTCAGGAGATAATTAACAGCAGATCAGGAGATAACTAACAGCAGAAAAATATAATAATGAACAAGTTAATTAAAATCTATAATTTGCACATTATGGCATTTATTGATTACACAAACGAAAATTATGGAGCCGTTTGAGGAAAACAGGGAAATTTCTCCATTTGGAAATTATGTCTTTAGGTTTGAATTTGAATATTCAAAATGGGAGATTATGCAAAAATTAACATAATTACTGGACCAATTCATAATTACTGATATGTGCAGAAAGTTGTGGAGCAAATTAAATTTTATTGAGATGTTACAGTTGAAATGGTGTATCATCGATTTTTATATAAGTATGAAATCAACTATTTGGTTTTATATTTAGTGTGTGTGATATATATATATGTGTGTATATGTATGTATATATATGTATGTATATAGCGATAATGGTTAGTATATAACTTTTGTTTTAACAAGATACTAGAGGAGAGTGAGATCAAAAGGTAACATCGAAATATCTTAATATAAGTTGACATGTCTTGGAGTCAATCAAAATAAGGACAGTCTGGTCATGGTTAATAGCTAACTAGACGAATTGAACCAGAATATGAGTTGATGATAATGTACTTAAAAACAATACTTTGAATCAAATGAATAATGATTCAGATTAAGTTCACGAATAATAACAAATGCACGAGTACAATATGAACTATGGATGTTTGATCATTTATGTTAGGTCTATCAATGAAGGTTTAAAAGCAAATCATATGGACCGATCAAAACTAATGTGTGAAATACAATGTTTATTTAATATATCCAACAAAATATTTCATCGCCCAATTGGAAGAAAACTAGATCAGATCATGATTCAAAAATTAGAGAGCCTCAAAATGTGCTCTAAAACTAAAAGAGCCACTTAGAAATTTAATTCATCAATCTCTTCGAGGGTGGTGATCATCTCCAGCAATTATGGCTTGTGGATTAAAAGGAACCCCATTTATGAATATCCTTCGCCTCAGCGTGTGAGCTCTCTGATCTCTCTTAATGAACTCTCTGGCCAACTCGTAGACGTTATGCCACCGCGTCCGTTCATCGTACAGAAACTTAGCGACGTAAAAAACCACAGAACATAGGGAAGCAACGCCAGTGATGAGGAAAAGCCCCCAGAAGCTGTTGATGCTCAAGCGGGTGGAAGACAACTCTGCTACTTTTGAAGCCGTACATTCTTTTAACGTTTTAAACCATTTCTCTTCAATCTGTTTCATTCTCTCGCTTTCTGTCACCTCCAAGATTCTTCTCGAGATATGAGGAACTAAAGGCGAACCTATTGGAAATCCCTGACAAAAAGGGAATGAAAAAAGAATCTCACCCTTAAGATGTATCGTCGTGAGAAATTATTTATGGTGACTGTAACAATCTAGTTTCAATTTTCTCTTATATATAAAAGAGAAACTATTGTTAAACCACCTCAAATCTTTATCTAGTGGTTAGTTCTTATAGGATAGGATAGATTTTGTACTTATATATTCTCATGAAACTCTGTCATCAGGATGTGCGACACCAGTTTCATTCATATATTATTCCTGAACTGGAGCATTACATATGTATCAAAGTCAAACTACTCTCAACAAGATGTGGTTTAGGACAAACCAAGACTGAAGTTGGTGGACATGTAACACCCAAGTTTAAGAGGGATACATAAACGGCATCAATATCACATCTAAATAAGGAGTATTTATATGATATGAGAGTAAGAAATGTTTAAAATAATTGATAGTTACTATCTATAAGAACAAGGTACATGCGTTATTCTTTCTGACAGGTCAATCATAGAAACTACAAAGTTTAGTTTGGAGCAATTCTATGTTAGATAACCCTATTAAGGATGTGAATGAGAATAAAACATACTAAAAAGACTTGAGTTGGATTTATAGAAATAGTCATCACTCTTAAGAACTCTTCAAGACAAGCAAGAACGAAAGGACCCGTTTCAGTTTGCGAGGCCTTTGTCTAAGAAATGGCATATTTTTAGAGCGACAAAAAGTGCATGAGAGAGATGAGGAACTTACAAAACCAAAGCCATCGGCTTTATAGGTGGGTTCGGTGGTGGTGTATTGAGAGCAATACATGGCAAGAAACAGCTTAATATAAGGGATTTCATCAACAGCAGCAGAAATTCCTCCATCGATGCTTCCTTTAGTGAAAAGTTGGTGCATTTCTTTTGGAGATTCGTAAGGTTTGAGCTGAGAATCCTGGAACTTCAACGACTTTAGAATCTCGTACACGAACGAACCTTCTTGATATCCAATGTTATCTCCATTTTTAAGAAGTTGATTGATATCAGTAACAGTTGGTTGCAGATCTTGAACCGTCAAAAGTGAGGCCAAACTAGCAGTGTAACTTTGTGTAATTATGAGAACCACAAATAGCCATACTATCACCACAACTCTTGTCAAATTGTTCAATGTAACTTCCCCTGAAATGAACACATATATATGCCTTAGTCTAACAACTGAAGAAATTATTTTGGTAACATAATGTATTTGTCTTTTTTTTATTTTTTTTATATATATATTGTTATTTTTCATTCTAACTTGAGTATCCGATTAGTAACCACGAGGATTGTGGTTTGATTGATTAGACACAAACTTAGAATGTTTATACACGTAAAATGTAACCAATATTGTATTTTAAAGAAAAAAAAATAAGAACCAAGAAATGGTATCGAGAAAACGTACTATGAGCAAAAACCATGGTGGAGAAGGAGTACCAAAGACTAGTACAGAGCTGATCTAAAGGACTTCCACGAAAGTGTTCATTGACTCGATGTTCAAGAACCCAAATAACAAGTGCCACAAACACAAAGAAGAACGCAGTGGTGAACCACAATTTCAATGTAAGAGGCTTTAGAAATACCCATGCGTTGGTTTTCTTGCTGTTCTTCATTGGCACAACCATGGCCACCCCTGATTCTGTGAATGGCAATGTGTAATCTATGTATGAAGATCTGTTCGCTCGGATCGTTATGTCGCCCACCACAGCATCAAATTTCTGTTTTTTGAACAATAACACAAGGCACAAGAAAGCACCACAACATCAAGTTTTTGTTCACCCGAACAATTTTGTATCTAAACTTTAAAAATGTCTAGTAGGTCTAAAAACTTCGAAAATATTTAATTCTTCTCTCTATTTCTCAATTTCATGTTTAACATGTTTCACTCAACTTTAAAACTATCTAACAGGTTCATGATTTTAAAATATGCCAAATAGGTCTTTGAATAACTTTCAATTTCTTATCATTTAATATATACTCTAACTTTTTAAAATTGTATACTAGGTATGATCCTAAATTATAATTCGCATCTCCAAAATTTTTCAAATTTTTAAACATAACTAATCTATAAAATATAAAAATTTTAAAAATTTTAAAAATTTTATGCTTAATAAAATCGATCTTTAACTTTTTAATTTTGTAGCTAATAGGTCAGTCTAATTCTTTTTCAAGAAAAAACAATGTTAATACGTGAACATATACTAAGGTATCCAAAAAATTAAAGTTCACTGCTTACTCCGAGGAAGACTTGATAAGTCAATTCATTGTAGCTGAAACCCGGGTTCGCAGGAACAAACTCATAATCAACCTTATAAGGCAAGGTTTCAATCACAGCCTTAAACACATCAATGCAATATCCTTCTGCATCAACTGTTTCATTTGTTATAGGATCACGAATCACATTCACAAACTCCCAAAATCCATCCTTCACCGGAATTCCAATTCTCAACTTCTTCCCGTTCGTCGGAATTTCCCATCCTTTTGGTGTAACAATACGCTCTCCCGGCCATATGATGGATCTCAACCCCTTCGCCGATCTTTCCGACTCTTCCAGCTTCCTCCTCAGCCCACTTTCTGCTGACCAAAACCCGACGTTTCGTCTACCATTCCCATTTAGATTCACTATCTCAAAAAGAGATGACTGTAATTGTCCATTAACTAAACTGAACTCGCCGGCCAACCCCCTGAACTTGAGGTTTGAGAATACATCTCGCAATTTTCGACCATTTTGATTCACCCCTAGGGTGTATAGATAGTTAGTTGAGTTCATTTTCGATGCAGTAATGTTGGTTGAGGTGTACCGAAGATTGTCGGTCCCGGCTTTTTCCACAGCTATGGCAAGCGCCCAAGCTGCGTCATAAGCCCATAACCCAAATACGTCTACCTCTGGAATGTCCTCTTCCTTCCTTCTTGGATAATAACTGCTAAAAACAACCGATAGGCAAAGAATTAAACAAGAAAATTGACACAATAAAAGACATGGGTTACGCTTCTCATTGCTTATTGGTTTTAGTTTTGAGATAAAACCTTATGTTATCATTTAATATGGTATCATGGCTCACAATATTTGATTTAAAAACAAAATTGAGATCCAATCCAAAAATGATGAACTCAAAAGAGGCTTGGAATGATAAGGGTGCTTAAGGAGGTGTTAACCTAGTTGAGCTATTCGGGTGCTTTAGTTTCATGTTGAAAAAAACATAAAAAGATCAGGCAATGTACTGTTATCTATACATCAATACAATACCTTAAAAATCTCTTCCGCCAATCATGTTTGAAAGAATCAAGCCCTTTGGATCTTGGGACGTAAGTTTTTACTCCCACAACTCCTTGCATTGCCTCAAGGACTGAAGGCTCTATTAAATCCAATAGATTTGCTATAGCATCTGTGATTATCCAAACGTAGCCTCGTTTCATCATTCCACTTTCTTTAGCCATTGTGAACAATCGTGAAGCATGGTGGGGTGCCATGTGCACTACAAACACTCTAGTCGGCATTTTCATCAAGTTGTTAAGCTCGTCGATGATTTGCTTGTCGCTGGCAGAAGGGGAAATTTTGCTTTGGTATGGCACATTGGTGTCGACTTCTTGTAAAGCGTCGATTAGGTAAGGGATGATACCTTCGCCGAACTCATTGTCGCTATAGATGGGGACGACTTGTCGCCATTTGAAGGTCTTAACGATGGCTCCAATGGCTTTGACTTGAGACGAATCGTTTTGAGCGGCTCGGAAGAAGAAAGAGCTGCGGTGAGAAGTGAGGGAAGGTCGTGTGGCTGAAAATGAGATGATGGGAACTTCTGCTTTGTCTCCAATGTTGATGATGAAGTTGGCTTGCATAGAGCTTGTTGGCCCTATAATGGCTTGCACTTCCTCTTTCTTTATCAATTCTAGAGCTGAGGGATGAAAATCAAGTAGTTTAGATTAATCTTTTGTTGATCAGAAAAAGATGAGAATATACGAATTAGTTGAGAAAATATGATTTCAATAAAGTTTATACAACCCTTTTATTTCATATATTTTTGGATTGATTAGAATGTTTTAGTGAGAGTTTCGATGATTAAGTTGCTAAGAAGAGAAGATATGTCTCGTTATTATAGATAATAACTACCATCTATAGTGCTACAAAATAAAGGTGAAAACAAAAGAGCAAAAACCACGAAAGTTAATGTTAAACAAAGTAGACAATATCATATAGTTGCAAAGATAATGGAAGAGTCGTTAGTTACTAAACATGTTCTTTAAGAGTTTTATTATATTTTTTATGATATATTTCAAAAGAAATGAGAGATAGAACCTGCAGCAGCAGCATCAACAACAGTGTCATTGGAGTCGATGCTGTGGGGAATAACTCTAGTCTTGTAATAACTCCGAGAAGAATACAAATCATCCAGAGCCATTGAAATACAACTCAAACTCATCTCCCCAAAAACAGAACCTAAATCAAAGACCACACCCACCTTCACTTTCACTTTTCCGGCCACCGCCTCCTCCTCCTCGTCTTGCGCCGTTACAGTCACTGTTGTTAGTAACATGTTAAGGAAAAGAACAACCGCCAACGTCCCAAAATCACCACATCTCCAACCCTTTCTTCTCCTCATCATTTAGTTTAATCTTAATCTCTGCTTGTGAAACTCTCAAATGAAATTGCTTGAATACTTTTGATTAATATCTGTTTTTTTAAGTGGTGAAATGATTAGATGATTTGTGTGTATTATAATGAAACTTAATCCTTCAATTAAAAAAAAATTAATGGAGAAGGTTATTTTAATGATGGAATGAGAGGTTGCTTGCATGACTTTATAAGAAACTTTGAATTTAATATTAATCAGTGTCATACATGAGAGGAGATTATGTCAAGCTCCTCAAGTGGCCAATGACCAAATAAATTAAAATTAGCCTCTAACCTCAAAATAAAATAAAAATTAAGTCAAAGGCCTACTAAAATAAATTAAGTGAGACCAAATTTTGGTAGGCTATGACTAATCATTATCATCCCTTTTGATCTCATTTGGATTTGGAGAGTAATTGATTATTTAATATTATCATTTTTGGTTTAAGGAATTATAATAGTTTTTCACCTTCAAATTCTGATATAAACAAGTTGACTGTATCCCTACCAGAATTTTGCAACACCATTGATACAGGGGCCAGGAAAGAATGGAGCATCTTTGAGAGTATCCTACGTTGTAAAAATCAACGATCTTAATAAGTTAGATATGGGCTAAAAGAAGGGTTATCTAACACACAAGGTAACACGTTATTACTGCAGTTTCAAAGACATAGTAAAGCGCATACAAAAATACTGCAAGACAAAACACAAAGTTGGTAGGAAAGATAATTTCACTGACGTAAAGTAGTCAAATGATTATAATGTTGTGCTCATTTATAAACACATGCATGGCAATTACAGTGGCATATGCATAGCCTGACTTTGAAAATGATCAGTGATGTTTCACTATGTTGTGCTCACTAGGTGGGCCACTTCACTTTGAGTATTTAGAGAAACACTCAGGATAACAGCAGAAGCTTCTCGCAGTGACAGGGATTGACACCACAAAATCTTCTTTTTGAACATTCAGGAAATTTTTTTGAAGCAAAACAGCACTAGCAGAGACAATTCATAGGACACAACATGGGATAGGATGACAAATGTTCTTTTGTTTTTGTTATTGGTTCTACCGAAGATGCATCTAAATATATTCCTTTGTTTTTGTTATTCGATAGACCAAACTTGAGTATTTTCTACATATAGATTCTGATGTCTTCCATTTTTCTGTGTAAGTCAACATAAAAACACAAATTACAAACAAATATCAAGGTAAAAAAATATATCATCAAGATCAAAAGTAAATATATCACGATAACAATAAAATGTGCCATATAAATCCCACCGAGAAGATATCCATTAGTATTAGTCAATCTGCTCGAGGATGATCATTATCTCGAACAACTAGAGGTTGCGGATGAACAGGAGAGCCATTTATGAATACCCTTCTTCTAAGTGGGTGAGCTCTTGCATCTCTATCCATGAATTTTTTGCCCAACTCCCTCAGTCTTTCCCCAGTCGAACAATTTTCCTTCCACCACACACCTTTCTCCTCGTACAGAAATTTGATGATGTAACAGATGACAGAAACTGCAGACACAAATGCCACGATAACAAAAAGTGCCCAGAAGCTGTCGATGCTCAGACGTGCCGACGACAGCTTCGAAGCATCCGATATCGAACATTCTCCCACCTTTTTGAACCATGCATTCTCAATTTCTCTCATTGTGTCACTTTCCGTCACCTCCAAGATCGCTCTTGAAATATCGGGTACTAATGGCGAACCTTTGGGGAAACCCTGCAGGAGAAACAAATTGTTTCGAATTATTGCTCAACCGAAAAGTTCAACTAACATGATTTTAGGATCTGTTTGATCATTTTTTTGGCACCCTCATCATATCCCAACTCTAAAGATTTCATTCGACAAAAAAATATCAATAAAAAATGGAGCTGGAGAAGAGCTCAAAAGCTAAATTACAGACAAAGGAAGGGGTAGAGTAAGGCCCCATATAGAAAGGGGGAACAAAGAGGCAAAGAAAATAGATTACATAAAAGCTGCTAAATTAAGCGATTAGTGGTTGGGTTGCATCCCAAGAAGAGCTTAGACCAATAAGATCAACAACCAGCTAGATTACGAGCATTCTGAAAAATAGTTTTCAAAAACTTGTTTTTATTTTTTAATATTTAGTTAAGAATTTAACTATTTTTTCAAGAAATGTTAAGACCGTGACAAGAAAATTGAGGGTAAACAAACATAAATTTGAAAAACATAAAACTAAATAACAAAATAGTTATCAAAAGCTTGCTCTTTTTAGTTTTGAAGACTCGAATCATGTTAGAAATGTGACAGTAATTATAAGCTTAACTTTTCAAGTTAAACGAAATAACAGTTACCAAACGGAGAAATATTCGTATTGTTTGGAGGGGAAGGAAAGAAACTTACAAAACCAAAGCCATCAGCTTTATAGGTGGGTTCAGTGGTAGTATATTGTGAGCAGTACTTGGCGAGAAACAACTTGATGTAAGGGTTTTCATCCATGGCAGCAGAAATTCCACCATTGGCGCTTCCTTTGGATAAAAGTTCGTGCATTTCTTCTGCAGTGCGGTAAGTTTTGAGTTGCTCATCTTCAAATTTCAACGACTTGAGAATCTCATGGATAAAGGAACCAACTTTGTGCCCAATTTTCTCTCCATTTTTCTGCAGTTGACTGATATCAGTCACAGCCGGTTGGAACTCTTGAACCGTCAAATATGAGGCCAAACTTGCAGTGTAACTTTGTGTGATTATTAAAACCACAAATAGCCATACTATCACCACGAATCTCGTCCAATTGTTCAATGTTATCTCCCCTGTAAATCAAGAAAACTTCAGTTAAAAAGAAGTACAAGTAAGAACACTTTTTTCATTCTCTCAATACTCACTTTTTCTCACTCTTTCAAAAGTAATTTGCAGAGCTGTTTTGACTTTTTAAGTTTCGAACACTCAATCCCAAGGCACAACCTTTGGTTAACCAAGCCCACTCATCGCTTGTGCCTCACACCTGATTTCCTAATTCTTTTCTTTAACTTTTCTAGTTCTAAATGAAGATTTTTCACTTATATTTTTTGTATAGCGTGCTCTGTTATTGCGCTTTTGTAAGCCTCGAGCTTTATAGAAAGATTTTTTGTTTTTGGGTAAAATGGTGCGGTTATGGTTGTTAGTACTTACGATGGGCAAAAACCATAGTGGAGAAAGAGTACCAAAGACTGGTAAAGAACTGATCCAAAGGACTTCCACGAAACTCTTCATTGACTCGATGTTCCAAAGTCCATACAACAAGTGCCATGATAAGGAAGAAACCGCCAGTGAGTGACCAAAGACGGCCTGATAGGGGCTTTATGAAGACCCATGCATTGGTATTTTTGGTGCTCATTATTGGCACAACCAGTGACACTCCTGACTCTGCAAATGGCAATGTGTAGTCAATATATTTTGATCTGTTTGCTCGAATTGTCAAGTCACCCACCAGAGCATCGAACTCCTAATCACAGACAAAATAGTTTTCCAAATCAATGAGGATATATATGTCGATCAATGTAGAAGAGGATGATCAGTTAACGTTCGACATACTGAGTAGGTACGAAACGAAACTTGAATTAGTTATTGTTCACTATACCTAATTGAATGCGTTAGTGTAACACGCCCTAGGCTCAAGACTTGAATCCCATATGGTATACACGCAAAACCTCTTCTAATACTACATGTCAAGAGGTAATGTATAATGTCCCAGATTTAGGACTCGAAATAAATCTAGATCCAACACCTGACAGCCCATCATTTTTTCCAGTATCCACTACCATTGTTAAATGTAATTTGTAATTTCCAATTAGTTGTTTGAGTTTTCAATGTGACTTTTAGGAAATATGCAAAGATTCTAGGATTATGTAATTATCTAGAGAAGGATTTCCTTTCTCATTAACTAGGTATTAACTAGGTATCTCTGGACTTTTCTATTAACACCTATAAATGGAGATTGTTCTCTCTAGCACACACCCTGTATGTAAGTAAGCAAGTAAGCTATGCAAAATGCCAAAACACTCGGATAGTAAAAGTTTCTTCATTCTAAACCCTAGCCTAATTTTCCTATGTTGCCTCAAACGGCTGCATAGTCACACCACCTATATTATCTTGAGCTACTTACAAAGATTGTCTTCGAACCAGCTAGTATGTTTTGGCCCCACTCACATGCTTTCTAGAAAAAATTCATCCAACATATTATAGCTTCAAATAGAGTACACTTAACAATCATAAGCAACTTAAAAACTAGTAAATATGGCGTAACTAACTCATAAGGGATGCAGAAAAATATCGAAAACATCACTTTCATACGTTGCTCTATTTCTATCGAATACATGGAGAGAGTGAACAATTTTTCAAAGACAAGCTGATGAGCTAGGATTAAAACATCTTAACCAAATGACTAAATTAAAAGTTTTATAAAATCAAACTAGGTAAAGAATACAAACCCCAAGATAGATTTGATAAACCAAGTCATTGTAGGTGCCACCTGGCTCCGCCGCAGATTTATGGAAAGGAATAAGCTCATAAGCAACAGCATAAGGCAAAGCTTCAATCACAGCCTTAAACACGTCTATACAATAACCACTCACTTTCGTTTCATTGGTCACAGGATCACGAACCACACTCACAAACTCCCAAAATCCATCCTTTACCGGAACCACCACCCTCAATTTCTTCTCATTCGTCGGAATCTCCCACCCTTGCGGCGGAACCCCCGAATCGCCGCCGTCCCATATAATCGTTCTCAGCCCATTTTTCCCTCTTTCCAATTCCGTCATCAGCCCACTTTCCGGCGACCAAAACCCCACATTCCTTCTCCCATTCCCAATCACATTCACTATCTCAAAAACCTCCGAATCCAATTGCCCATTTTTCACACTAAATTCTCCAGCCAACCCCTTGAATTTCACCTTCGAAAACGCATCACGCAGCTTCCCACCGTTCTGATTCACACCAAGATTGTACAAAAAGTTCAAAGTTGTAAAATTGGTTTGGCTGTATTTAAGGTTGTCGGTCCCAGCTTTTTCCACTGCAATGGCCAAGGCCCAAGCCGCATCATATGCCCATAATGAAAACACGTCCAGCTCAGGAACGTCTTCTATTTTTGGATAATACCTTAGAAATCTCTTTCTCCAATCACGTTCAAAAGATACAAGCTTTTCAGTTCTAGGGACATAAGTTTTTATTCCAATAACTCCTTGCATTGACTCAAAAGTTGAAGGCTTTATTGACTCCAACATGTTTGTAACACCATCCGTTATTATCCAAACATACCCTTTTTTCATCATTCCGATTTGTTTTGCTTTCGTGAAAATACGAGCCGCGAGGTCAGGTAACATGTGTACCACAAACACTCGCGTCTGCATCGTCATTAATTTGTAAAGTTCACTAGTGATATAGTCGTCGCTTGCATCTGGGGAAATGATGCTTTGATAAGGTACGTGAGCATTGACTTCTTGGAGTGCGTCGATGAGGTAAGGGATGATGCCATCACCGAACTCGTTGTCGACATAGATGGGGACGACATTTCGCCACTTGAAGGTTTTGACGATGGCTCCGATGGCTTTGACTTGAGAGGAATCGTCTTGGGCGACTCGAAAGAAGAAAGAGCTGCGGTGAGAAGTGAGGGAAGGTCGTGTGGCTGAAAATGAGATGATGGGAACTTGTGCTTTGTCTCCAATGTCGATCATGAAGTTGGCTTGCATTGAGCTTGTTGGACCCAAAATGGCTTGTACTTCCTCTTTCTTTATCAATTCTAGAGCTGTTCAATTGTGTCCAAAGATGTAAGTTTGTTGAGACTCAGAGAAACGAGAGAAACTTTTTATGGTTGATGATTATTTTTCATTTTGATTTTAGGATATCTACTTCTAGTAACGAGTTTCCTTATTTGTCCCACTACAGTGTTCTTGAAAATTGAAATTCCATTCTTCCGTAACTATTTGAGTTTTTTATATTTTATTTTTAATTAAATTTATAAATAATATTTCTGTTCTTATCAAACTTTTTATCAATATTCTCAAAAACCAAATAGAGTTTTTGAAAACTTACTAAAAGAATAATTTTTAGAAAAATTGACTCAGAATTCAAATGTTTTTAATTAAGGAATAGGTAATGGTTGCTGTAAGAATAATAGGAAGAAACAAGAAAACATTAAAATAATAATAACTAAGAACAACAAACCTAAAAGGAGTTTGTTTCATTCCTTTTTTAGAATTTGACTACGAATTCAAGATTTCAAAAAGAAAAAATTTGGGTACATCTCGAACAGCTTTCAATAAAACACATGTAATAAAGATTTTACTAAGAGACAAGGCTAATTTTCTAAAACACAAAATCGCTAAGGATTGAACTTTAAACTTTGGGTATTAATTATAAAAAAAATACATTACAAAATTAGTCTCTATGGTTTAGTGAAAGTTACAGTTTACTCAATTCAATTTAGTATCCCACATGTTTTAAAAGCTAGGATTTAGTCTCTTTGGTTTGATAAAATTTCATAAATAATCTTTACGATTTGATAAAATTTCATAAATAATCTCAGGAACTGATCATGCTAATTTTCTATATAGAGACCAAATTTGAGATTTAACACTGACAAGAAAAAAAAAAAAAAGAACCTGAAGCAGCTGCATCAACAACGGTGCCATTAGAGTCCATGGGCTTGAGAACCACTCTTGTCTTAAAATAACTCCGAGAAGCATAAAAATCTGAGAGAGCCATTGAGATGCAACTCAAACCCATCTTCCCATAATCATCCAAATCCAAAACTACACCCACCTTCACTTTCACTGCCCCCGCCGCCTTCTCCTCCTCCTTTTCCTTCGCTGCCACCATCTCCGCCGCCAACAAGAGCATCATCAACATCACCCAAAAACCCCTTTTCATACCCTTTCGTCTCCTCATAAGCACTGCTAAAAAAAGCCAACAGATTAATGCGACTACATCAATGGCTGGAGTCTGGACAACTTCACTATGAAATTCCCACTATTTTGATGAATTTGATCATTTTATGTTATACGTTTGTGTACATTAATTTGTACCAATAGACCAAATCAAAACTTGTACTCGTCATGGGCAACGAATAGGTATATAATTTATTTATTAAGAATGAAAGAACAATGACTTTATTAATCAACTCTAACCGTCACCCCAACTTGCCAATAATCTAAGATCAAATTTAGATTATTGGCAGATAAAACCATATTCTCTCTCATGTATTATTTCAGTGACTTTTCTTTATAAATTCAACAAACAGGAAAAATGTAGAAATTTTTATGAATTTGAAAGTAATTCAAATCGACTTTCTTCGGCATATATTAGTTATTTATAAGTCAACACAAAACTAAAACAAAATCTTCTAAATTTATATAATCAAAAGTCAGCATCTTACATGATCCACAAACTGGCTTTTAGATATCCCTTACATCGTTGCTGGAGATAACGGGTCCAAACCTTGGCATTTTCGTAGTGTAATAAGAACAATTTAAATCCAGACCATGTATTATATAATTCAACTTAGCAACTAAGAATTCATATAAATTAAATTGAAGAAAAACTTTGGAGCAGTCCATATCAATCTATTCTGAGGGTATTGAATTGTTCAAAATTGGAGATGTAAAGGCTAAATGAAGAACTATTTTGTGGCATAAACTTGGCAAGTGAATTGCATATGCCATTCAGAATCAACAGAAATGTCATATTCTGGAACAAATAGAAATAAATTGAAGTTGAAATCGACAGAAAATACATTCTGGTCACGACAGATGTGGATAAACCACCTATACACAACCTTGTATGAACAAGAATGATGTTATGATTTTCATTATGCACAGTTTCATTCAATAGACATGTAAAAAATGTCCAACATATCTACTGCTATGACAGTTCAAAAAGGTTAAGGCCTCAGCTATGGAAAGTAGTAACAGAATATAACTAGGAAAACACGGCTACTTAATTCTGATGTTCGAAGCAATGCTATAATGTACAACATGACTCATGATGATTGCATGGCAGGGACTAAATTTAGCTGCAGAGTCAGCCAGAAATACTCCAATCCTGAACTCTATGCATCAGTAATTCAGTATATTCACGACATAAACAACGACGAGACAATTTAACCGTTATTCCAACTCATTCCTCTCTGGAAGTAGAATCCACTCCCGTTGAAGGGCTATCAGCAAAATATTCTTGATGTTTCACATTGACGCCATACTGCATCAAGTACCAACAAGGCGGTTAGTTATGGATAAGCGACTAGATCACCAAGTGTCTATGTTCAAAACGTAATCATTTCAAAAGTTTCATGGTTATAAAATGAGAAAACATGCATATTAAAGATTCCCTGCCGAGTGAAAACTGTATTATAGTGTTGAGGATGCATCAACAATTAGAAAAACTAAAAATCACAAATTCTATAAAAGATTACAGCCTGACACGAATTTATTACACAAACAAGCCAGACAAACTTTATGACAGATCACCACTCTCATAAGAACTCCCCGTCCCCCGCCAGTATCAACTTTGAAGCCGTAAGTGACATCGATAATTTATCACACAACCCACCCATGATCAACCCCCCCCCCCCCCCCAGCACCACCTAAAAATGAGAGTACATAACAGAAAAAAACTAATGATCTCTTACATCTGCCTGCTTATGAATCGACCATTGCAAGCACAACAGCTTGATGACAAGAAAACAGCATTTCAAGCTTACCTCACGAAGTGCCTTTGAGAGATCATCCATGGTCAATATTAAGCGCTTATCCTGAACCAGCATAATGTTAGACTGGCCAAATAATTTATCAATCAAGAGACCCTGAGTTACGAAAAATGCACCTTTTGTTGTTTATCTCGTTTGTCTTTCACTACTGCTGCCTGTCTTGCCTTACAATGCCTACATTGCACGACAAAATAAATTTTTTTAATGAGACATTGAAACTTCATTGAGAAAAAGTGGCAAACAAAACGGAGGCAACAAAATATGGGGCCAACTAAAGTAAGCAATCAAGAAAATATAATAATTTTAACATAATAAATAAGAAAAAGAATAAATTTTCTTTAAAAAAATTCCTTAATAGGTTGTGTGAGAGTGAATCAACTCAATAAACCCGATAAATCAGTCAACAAAAGAAAGCTTAATAGGTGCGTGATAGCAGCTGTAGAGGATTACTAAGAGTGATTTGTTCCTCTAATAGCTGTTTGTTATAGTGAGCTAATCATTGAATTAACAGTGAGAACTGTCCAGTAAATCTCTTCTTGAAATCCTGATAATCTTGATTGGTGAAATTGTACATTCAGCTGTGAGGTTCATACTTCCCATGGCAAATTTAGGAGCACCAATCTTTTAGGGGAGATTGGTGAAAGCCTTGTTTTCAAAGGGTGGGAGATCAGCTTTTGCAAGATCTTCAAAGACAGATCTGAATGAGGTTCCAATAAAGGGAATTGATTATTGACTAACCTTTAAGAGACAAGGAGATTAACCCCAATTCGTTGATGAAGAATAAGGTGACCAAGGAAACCACTGTTGCAACTTTCAATGAGGCCATTCAGGATGACCGTCGAAATAGAAGTACTTAGAGTTGATTCACACACTTTGGATCAAGCCATTTTACTACTGCCCACAACCAGGCATTAGTGTCAAGCTTAGGCTGAAGATTTTTAAGGGTTGTAAACTCTCGAACCCTAGCCTTTAGTGGCGTGGGATCCCTATCTATTCTCTATCCTTGTTAAGAATATCTCAGTCCTTGTGTTCCAAGTAGAAAAGGATTGTAAACGATTTTTTTGGAAGGAAAATTCAGAAGGAATAAGGGACTCATCTTTTGAAGTGAGAGACAGTTACCATGTCATGCAATAACCGCTGGTTGTGCATAAGGGCCTTTCTTTTTGCTTTAAGAGAAAAGAGCAAAGTGGTTGTAACACTATAAAACTCAAGGACAGTTGATTAAAACAATCATAAGGAATATTCTGTAGCATAAGATTGTTTTCAGAAAATTGGTCCTCAAACTCAGTCAAATTATGAAATTAAAAGAAAGTCTGCAACTCAAGCTCTTTTTTAGAAGGTCTCCGACCAAGTTATGACACTAACCTACTTGCACTTCTTAGGAAAAACGAGAAAAAAGAAAGAAAGCGTACTGGAGAGCATCACTTGCAACATCCGCAACAAACTTCTGTGTGGCAACAGCGACAAGCCTGATCCTACAAAAATGAAGCTCTATAAGAAACAATGTAAACTGGTATTCACAACAAACAGAAATCCAATATCTAATTACAAACATCACATATCATCGTGAAAGCATTTAAGGCTAATCAAAACTGAGTATCACTTTGCCTTAAACACAATAATCATAGATTTAATATCCTCTCCATTTTTCAAAATTCGGGTGGAAAAAGAAGCAAATGAAATGGGAGAAAAGAGTAGAAGAATCGTTGGAGAAGAACTGTGATCTATTTATTTATTTAGAAAAAACCATGCTCCTTCAATCTCATCATCGGTTCATAGAGATTGAGCAATGTACAGGCAACTTCCCAACAAAAAAAATCAGCAACTACGATGGACATTGTCTCTTTAGAAGAAAAGACAACTAAAAATAAGAAATTCCTTGATTAAAACCAACGGCCTAATTAAGCTTCACTTTAATCGATATTAACATCAAGAACCAACCAATTGAATGAAAAATTCTCCAAGTACGATAAAATTGTGAAAAGAAAGCAGAACCAATCAAAACATTAAGAGAAAGATAAACCCATCTCATCTATCGGTCGAAAAACCACGTTTTAGACCTAGGGTTTTGATGAACAAAAATATATAAAAACCAAACAAAAAGGTACCTACAATCGAACGTCGGGACACTGAAATCCACTCTTCCCTAAGTAATGCTCCACCAACTCATCGGGAATCTGTAAAACGATAGCCCCAAAAAGAAAATCAACAGCGACATGATTTGAACTTGCAGATAAACGGATGGAGGGAGAGAAGCGAATTGGGGTTAAGAAGCATGGAAAAGAGATCTTACAGCGGGAGTATACTCCATTAGAGAAGCTAGAAACTCGGACAGCGCTGCGTCATCGTCGTGCCTGCTCCCTGTCGCTTGTTGGCTATGGTTCATCTTCTTCTTCTTCTTCTTCGTTAGATTTTCCCTCTCTTCGAAATCAAGCTCGTTTGAATTATTGCTCGATTTTAGAGGGTAATGCCCGTAATGGAATTAGATTTTGCCCTATATATATAGAATACCCATTAGCCTACGTGGCTCCCTATTACTCATCCACTTAAGCATTTATTTTCTGACTAGGTACAACTACGACATCTCAGATTTTGCCCTCTCAATCGAAACTCAAATTATTTTCAACGTGACACTAGGTGAGTTTGAAATTCATTTTTTAATTTTTAATTTTAAAAATAAACTGAAAATTCACTTTAAATAGAATTTGAAGTACATTTTAAATTATTTTTATCAAGAGAATTTAAATAAAACTTAATTTTTCTTCAAAGTCAATTCAAATGTAAGTTGTTTTGTAAATTTTTAAAAGGTCTAATGTATTCTTTGAATTAAAGGGATATGTATTTAATTTGAACTATAAGTGCATTCTATATTTTCTTACTACATTTCGTCTTAATATTCAACTTATTCAATATTTTTTTAGTACAGCTTGAGAAGTAGAAAAATTTGAGTTACAGACTTCGTGGTTTGTAGAACGCTCGTATGTCTATCAAATAATTTTTGATCTAACAACTAATTCAATATTTGGATTTTATCATATGTGATTATGATAAGGCCTCACGTTAATACCTTAATAATCATATTTAATGTCACACAATCAATTCCATACGAGATAAATAAAGGTAAGAGCAAATGATTATTTAAAAAAAAGACTTACATACCAATATAGATAAAACCTTGAAATAATTTTTTTTTTTTAAATTATGTAAAGGTGTAGAAGATACAATGATGAAAGATCGAATCTTCTAATATCGAACTAGATAAAACGAGATATTTTAGCACGTTGGTTTATTGTTTGAGGTTAATTATAATATGTCATTCGTTAATACACATTAATACACGTTGATGTCACAAACTGAGAAAAATTGTAATATTATAAAGAGAGAATTTGCAATATTACAAAGAGCATGCTAATGTCATTACTGGTGAGCATTATTCAAAATGGTGTAAAATTCCAGTTTTAAGAATGTAATAAAAGGTCACTCCGACAAAGGACGAGTCCTTAAATCATTCATTTTTCGTTTTCTCATTAGTTGATGATGTGGTATCAAATAATATTCAGATGAAGTCCAAACACAGAAAAGAACAAAAACATCATATTAGCATTAATGGACAGTTAAACTGAGTTTCTGAAAGAACTTCCCCTTCAGAACACTTCTTCCCCTATCACAAAATTATAAAGGAAAGAGGCCAAAAGAAGATTGCTTATTAAATGAATTTGCAGATCTCTGCATGATATTATTGGCACCAGATACAAGAAAATGAACCGTCTTTCATCTTCAACCTACTACACAAACTGTCGAGGAAATCCCATCAAGTGAGAAGAACAACCCACATTTAGATTTAGATTTAGATTTTATCTAATATATTTATATATATATAAGGACAGAAAATGTTCATGCCTTTAAGTCTCTTATCGAATCTATTTTGACTTATGTTGACTGTATCTTTGTATACCATAGATGTCGATGATGCCAGGAGGAAAGACAGGATCTGTTGCTGCCCGAACAGAAACCCTCGCCACCGATGACACACTTACCGGAGGAGTAAATAGGGGACCAACAAGTGGTAACTGGTGTAGTGGTTTGGCATGTTGAAGAACCTGCAGGGAAATATTTTTATATCATTATATTCGAAAAAGATCGGGAATGCAAGCACTGTGGTTATCGTTACCAAATACGTTGTTTTATTATGTACTCCTTTGTAAAATGTAAATTCAATAGCAACAAAATGACATTGAGACACGTTGATTCAGATTAAGAGAAGAATGTCCCATAATCAAGATCCATTTTACTCGTCCAAAAAGCAAGATAGCCATAAGTAGAAACAAAAGTTTTTATGTCACACTTCAGTAATTGAATAGACGATACATGAGTCACGAAAAATACTATTCTTAGTTTTCGAATATTTACACAAATGTAGGTCTCATTTGAAAACAATTTGGTTCTCAAAAATTTTGCTTGTTCCAAAGTAAACATAAAAACATTTGATTTCTAGCCAAGCTATATGAACAAAAATATGTTTTTACAAAACTGCTGCTTGGGTGGTTTTAAAAATGTCCCTACAAAGTAGACAAGAAAACAAGATAAATCATAATTAGAAATCGTGTTTGTAAGCTTAATTTTCGTAAACTAAAAGACAAATAATTATCCAATGGGGCCTTAGAGTGCTCACTTAATTGTGGTTTTTTTGTATGTTTAAACTAGTAAGACAGTAAGAAGTAAAAGAAATGAGAAGTATGACAAATTTTAGGAACTGAGAGCGCTGGCCGAAGTTCACAGCATAATAGAAAGCCTATAAGGGAGAACAAACGAAGAAACCACAAGTTACCATTTCCAAAGGAGAACCAATTACTCCCAGAGGCAACTTCACGCTCCCAACATTACGGGTCCCATAAATAAATCCCGGCCTCAAAATCACTCCTGAAAATGTACATTAAAAAATGGTTATTCCCCACTTACTTGCTAACTATAAAAGACTAAGATAATTCAGAAAAGAAAAACAGGTTCACGAAACCCAACAAGCAAGATCCCTTGCCAGCAAAGTATACATTCATCTTGATCAGTTAAATGAAAGAGTATTGGAAGCATACATTTATCTAGATCAGTTAAATAAAAGAGTATTGGGAGTATACATTCATTTTACGAGTTACAGGCAATACAGAATTGCACAAGCATACATGCAAGTTAAGAACCTGATGGTAACATTGATAGATTAAAGATCTAACCTCCATAAGGAAATTTAGTGAGGAGTTCTGTCTCAGCCGCTCGCTACACAAACCAAAACACAAATTTTGCATGAGCTACACCGATCAAAATATACATGAATGTGGGAAGAAAAAAAAAACAGACGAAGAAGAAGAAGATTGGTAACACCCACCCACATTTCTGGTGGAAGTTAAATTAGTCATTTCATCCATCTGTGTTCAACGTTTTTTCCTTAAGAAACCCCAACCATAGTTTGATTTGATAAAGAAGGGCATTGATAAATAAGTGTCCAAGAGGCAAGTTCTTGATTAATTAACAACTCTTGGGATGAAGGGAATAGAAATACTACCTTTCCCTCATAATATCCCTGTAGCAAGTAATTAGCCAAGCCAAAATCAGCCGCAGAGATATAGACAAATCTCTTCACACCTGTGAGCCATTCATATTGCCTTGTCAAGAGTCCATAACTATATCTAAATATTAAATTCACTACAATCATTTGACAAAATCCTGAAGTTAAAAATATGATAGGAATGCTATTAGAATGTTATAAGGGTATATTAGAAATTAGCATGGGAGTTTCATATGGAATTTGGTTATAAATAGAGGATAGGGAGACAAATAAGGTAAGCAATAATTTAGTGAGTGATTTAAGGCTTGAGATAATTCTTGAGAGAGGGAGGTTCCAAGAACCTCGAACTCTTGGTTTATCTTGTAATTTCATTATTGTTTATCTTTAAATATATATTGGTTCTGTTAAAATAATTGGAAGGATCCAAAAACTAGACTAGTGGGATGGAGAACAAAACATTTAGTTAGGGAAAAAAATCGTGGCACAAGAAAGAAAATGATAGTTGTAAATTCTAAAAGAAGAACTCGAGCATTAGGTATATCTGCATCAGAATTATAAGTACAGAGATATCAGCATAACAATAAAAATAATATAGCATGCAACGGATATCAATGGAGACCCGTGAAACATAGAAAATTAATGGGTTAAGGAGGTGTGTTTATTAACGGGTGAAATGCAATCAAAGCAATGAAAGATTTCAAGTTTTGACTGGAAACAGACGAGCCTAGACTACATGAGTTCGGATTATTTAAATAAATTTATGACAGCATAAAAACTGCACCTTTATCAGAAGCAACTCTAATTGCATTGATATTTGCCGTCCCATTGATCTTGTACATTTGAGAATTAGAGCCAAAACCACCAATGCAAGAAATCTGGAAATATAAAACAAAAATTTACCCAAACTCGTGAACAAGAGAATACTCCCAAAAGTAATCCACAGCAAAAGTATGAGAAATTAATTTGCAGGAATATGAAATGCTGTATTTACAGAAACCAGAAATGCTATATACAAGTAGAGAATCCTCCCTTAACTAGATGCTACTTAATACTTATTTAGTTGTGCTCATAATTAAGTTCATTTTGGATCACAACTGAGAATAATGGCTTCTAGGAGTCTGCCAAGAGTATCCTGACAGTTAATCAGGAAATGTGCACATAGAACCCAGACCATTCAACTTATCTGTTGATTAATGTGTACACAATAATTTTGTAACTAATTTGTAATTTAACCATTAGGTACGGACGAAGAGGTAGAGAACTACATACAACAGCTGTAACGCCATCAAAAGCTTCATTCAATGAATCAGGTGAAAGAAGGTTTCCTGGCAATGGGAAAAAGAGTTGATGCATTATCATTAAGTACCCCACAAATATGACAATAATTAACAGCTTAACAGGTATCAAACCTTGATGCCAAATTACATGGTTAGCCCAAGAATCACGTATTGATGATCTTCCCGACCTGACAATAATAGTGAAATGCAATAATTGTAATGTCAGAATAGAGCTTCCAACTCTAGGGAACTGAACAAAGACGTTGAAGTCATCATTCATTAAACAGAAAATTGGAACTCAAATATTTCCTCATCTATTATCATGCTTGTTCCAGCCTGATTCCTCCTGTATGCTAAACGAAAAGGACTACAATTTATAGAGAAAATAGTGATTTTCAAGGCAGCATATGGCGCTGTAGTGTCCAAATAAAGAGTTCTTAGTGGTTCTTAGCTGATTCTTTCGTGCTTTCCATGTTGGCATTTAATAAAAACTAAAATGTGCCAATTACAAGCCGTTCACTTGGTAAGGAAAAAGAAATACAGATTTACATGATCATTTAAGAGCATGGATCTTACTCAAAACAATCCATGTGATACTTACGGCAAAATTACATGTTATGTTCTTGCACAGAAACATACCTACTAAGGCTAGCAACTGTAAGACCACGATTTAGAGCTTCTTGACAGATATGAGAGCCCACAAATCCATTTCCACCCAGCACCAGCAACTGATCAAATGCACACACCAGGGATATCACAGAGATCAAAGTCAAAGATATAGACAGAATAACGAAAATCCCGTAGCCTTCATTTCATATACCTTCTCAGTTGGAGGTGGGGGAACATTAACTGTTTCAGCTTCCTCAACCTTGAACGGTTCATCGATCTTATTAGAATCTGTTGAAAATGGTCTTCCACCCCGAGAAGCAGCCATTGTACTACACAATATAGTTAAGAAACACATTTAGTCAAAAGAGCTACAATTGGGTCATAAATTATTCTCGACACATCTGGATTCAAAAAACAAAACAAAACAAATGAAGTCCAGACTTGATCAAGCAGGAGGAGGTCGTGGGGTCGGCATAATATTGGGGGAAAATGCAATCTCATTGTTCTCAATTTTATTTCTAGTGAGTAGTGAGATCGTAACTGACTACCAATAAACTGAACAACCCTACAGTCAAAATAATCCAAGTTTACAATTATCGAGGAAATATTTTTGCTTCGGATTGCTACAACAGTGGGTCATTCGACAATGCGAAAACAGTTCTGAGAAAAGCCAATTCGCCAACAAGTCTAAAACCTCGAAATGAAATTCGACTAACAAAACAGCACGATCACCCCCCCCCCCCCCGGTTTCAACACTCTTTCGGCGCTAATCGACAGTAACGAACAAAATAAACCCCATATAAAGAACTGAAGGCACAGCAGAAACTCAGTGAAATCCAAACGACGAACATGAATTTAATATAAATTACATTCCACCGTTATAAAACAAAATTGAGTGTGGTAAAATGAAATGAACTCACTATAACTTGGGAATCGATGATCTCGAATGGATGAACCGCGAAAGGGTCGAACTCATTTCCGGTTAAACTGAGGGCAATTCCTTGTCCAAAAGTTCTATTCTGCCCACAAACGAATTGTCTCTAAATGTGTGTGGATTTCGGTGTCAAAGATTGGACGACGACGAACAATGATTAATGAAGCAGAGAGGTTTAGGTTGTGAAGTTTTAGAGCAGAGCAAATTGGGGGAAGAGGAGAGTGAGTAACGTGGCGCGCAATGGTTGCGACAGGTTTGAGCCCTTGTGGCTCGATGTGAGCCTGTAGATTCTTTGAGGGGACGGAATAATCTAGTAACCCCAACACACGCTATTCCCTTTCCTATATTCGTTTTCAACCGTCGGATTTCTTTATGGACGGAAGGACGAAAACTGGAAACGTCGGGAATTCATTGCCTCTTATACATGTTGCCAAATTTTAGTCAAAGCATGATTTAACCAACCTCCTTGCAACCCATATAAAACAACCAACGAGATTAGCTCAACTATACTAATATTTGGTTCGTTGGAACCAAAGTTCAATTTTTTTACCCTAATTTGTACTAAAAAATTTAAAAAAAACAAAAATATATACTTTTAAAATAGTAAAATTGTTAAAAATATTTATAATTATTAAAAAAAATATTTTTATTAATAATTTGTCGTAATAGATCCAGACAAACGTCTAAAAAGAAGTAACGAAAACGTAATAAATTTAATTTGAAATTTCCTAACATTTAATTGCATGCAGTGTAGTCAATATGCTATGGAAAATTTAAATGGATAAAAAAGGTTTTGAAAACGTATTAAAATTTTCAAGTGAAAATATGATGTAATCATCCTCGTACTCTTTAAATATGGTGTTTGAGACAATAAGTTGTTATTGTAGTCTTAGATTATTAAAGTTTGGTTATGATAATTTGTGTTTAAGGTGTATATTATTTTAGTTTATATTATAATAGTATACATTTGCAGTATAAACTATTTTGGTTCGATAAATAAATAATAAACACCGTAGTATTAGAATAAAAATATGACGAATGTAAAAGAGTAAATACTATAGCAAATGAATGATTTGAATTAATGTTGACTTTAGCTAATTTGGGACAACAAAATAATATTTAGTATAACAACAGTATTTATTATAATCTTAAGATAATCATTGCTCCAAACAAATATTCGTTAGGTTGTCGGTAATCTATTAAAGACTATTACACTAGAGATTGTATAGACACAAAACAATAGATCAGTCACTCGTTTTATTTTTATAATATAACTTTGAATTTTTTATGGACCAATTCATGGTACCAGAGGTTTACATAGATTGGGTTGGGTTAGTAAGGTTAATACAAACGCACGGACCTACCTTGAGAACAAAATTGAGCCCATTAATGCAAATCAGGCCCATTTATCTACACGGCCCGCCCCTAAAAATCCAACACTCCAAAACTTAAAAAGCATATGTTATAATTTAAAATAAAGTAATTCCAATAATCCATTCCGATATTTCGATAATTTTTTCATAGGATTAAGTTATTTTTCCCCACATTAATGGTGTAACATATTATATGATTTGAAGTATATAACATAATGTTTTAATATACATGGTGGGATTCTATTTGTAACCAAGTGGTTTTGCTGATATTGAATATGGTGATGTAATATTCCAAATCTAAATCTTCTTTCATTTTCTATATGTTTATGGCACCAAATATTCTATCCCCATCATATCTCCCCCACTCTTTCTCCTTTTCTAATTACATTAATTCACACATCCAAACAATATCTAGCCATTTGTAAAGAGTGTTGTTTTTTGATATCCATCATTTAAATTTCATATGTCATTACAATTGATTCTTGTACCATGCCCTTGTCTATTAGATTTGATTTTATTCCTAGGTTAATATCTGTTATTTGCAATTCATATTTATAGATATATTGATCTTAAATAACTTGTGAGGGTACATGTTGTTGTTTAAAACTCTTTATATCAAGTGTCAATGACAAATCGATATTCCTCTATTCTAAAGACAACGATATGTTATAAAAGACGACGTTGATCGTCAAAGTGAATTTAGTACAACGGTGGTTGATATTTTGACAAGTACTCATTTTCTGGAGACTGGAGGTTCAAATACTTACTTTGTTACACTAAACACGACCAGATTAATCACTAGCCTTTTGATTTATATAACATTTTATCACGATCTTTTATCCGTTGTTTCTAGATATAGTATTTTATTATTCACCCTTGATATCTAAATTGTATGTTTAGTGGGCAATTCAGATGATGTTTTATGTTTTCGGATTCACTAAGTTTAACAAATATGTGTTTGATAAGAAGTATAGATTATTTTTCGAAAACTGTTTTAGAGATTTTGTTATTCAAACACTGCGAATTCTGAAAGTAACAATTTCATATTTTCAGTGCTTTCAAATTTTGAAGTTTAAAGTTTAGAATTATATTAAATTACAAAAACAAAGAAAAAAAAATGTATAGCATTTCATGCTATAAACTCGAGCATTTTTGTTAAGTTAAAACATGTCTTAAGTAAATATACATCAAATTAAACATAAACCAAGTCTCATCAATTAATTAGAAACATTTTATATTCAACCATGTAACTTTAGTTTTACGGTATATTATCATATTACTAAACACATTTTGAAAACTCGTTTAAATTTAAATATAGTTATTAATCGACTACTAAACACATGCATGAAAATACGAAATACAATTTCTCTTTTTTTAAAAAAACTTTTTGTATTCATACGGTCTATCAAACAAACTCTAATTTGTCGATATCGTTGGCAAACCATGATTGGTTAGAATTATACATTTTTTAGAAAGAAAAAAAAAAGGCAAAGAATTTAGAAGAGAAAGAAAGTGAGAGTACAGAGGAGGAATATTTATCTAATTATATAAAAGGTTGACATATTTACAGAAAAGAGAATATTTGTTAGCAGAGTGGACAAGTAATTTTAAAAATAAATAAATAAAGCATCCAAAAAATGGATTAGTTTTTTTTTTCTAATAAATTAATAAATAAATAAAAAATCTATGCACCCACCACATAGGCAATTGGCCACTTGATTGATTGAAGTAGTCATGACTCCACCAATTAATGTTAAATGGACCCAACCAAAATGAAATCCTTGTTTTTTTTATTGTCTTTACTTTTTTTAAAATCATTAAATTAAATTAATTATTGTTATAATTAAACATTCAATTTACACTAATTTAAACTATATTAACTTTTCCAAAAATATAAATTACCATCCTCGAGTTAAAAAAATATCGGAAGTACAACAAAATGGACAATTAGAATTGATGCATAAGAGATGATTTAAAAATTTAAAAAAAAAAAAACCTTAATATTATTTTACGCTAAGAGTAACTTAAATTTTGAAGTTCATTTCAATGTCAACTTTGGATTTGTGAGTTACGTCGTGAAATTTCAAGTTCTCTATTCCATATCTCATCATCCATCTCTTTTTCGTTTTACTTTTGGTTTTTTTTTTTTAGTTAAAGATGAGAGAGCATATATGCAATTTAAATTTGTCAAAAGTGTGTTCTACAATTGTACTCTATGTATATTGAGGAAGCATCTCAAACATAAACTAGAAATGATATATTAAGATATCGGGACAAAATTTTATATGTTAGCTGAATGAGGACGGTGAATACATTTTTTTATCTTCGTCGTCCAGAACCCCACTCTCATACTTTCTTTTCTTTATGTGCATTTGTTTTCTTGTAAATGATAAATTGACTACGAGCTTAGCAGTGTCGTTTTAGAAGTTGGTTTTGGTTCGTCTAATGAAACCTTAGCTTTGACTTTCTAAGGTTAGAATAGAACCAGACTAGATGGAGGCAAAGAGGACTTGTGAAATCAATTTCATTTTTCTTTTTTAGCTTTTGAAACATAACCATATTAAGAAGTCTACGAAAGCATTTACATGTCCATAATGTAATGATTTTTCTCAAACTGACACCAACCAAATATGTCTTTATCTCCAGTCAACTACCTTTTGCACGGTTGGTTTTGATCGATTAACTCAATTTTTCGATTTACCATACTTACTTCCGGATGATAAGGCCCGAATACCTTTTGGTTCCTGGATGGGCGTAGAATTTATTGCATGGGGCCCAATTAGTGGCGGCGTGACGTCGCGTCTCCAGTACGGCCAACCGTGGGGCCGACCGAGTTCGATGCTGGTTGGGGCCCTTAGGGACTCAGTGGCTCACAAACCACACAACAAATGTGTAATTATATTACGATAAATGTGTAAATAATTTACGATAAACGATCCCTCGCTTATGCTCCTTGGGCCCCACCTTTTTTCTATTTATATTATTATTCTTTTTATTAAGGGTTTCTTTTGTCTTTTTTCATCTCCCAATTGGATTTTAATCTCAACAAAATTCGTCCTTTTTCTTTTTTCTTCTCTTTTTTTTTTTTTTTTATGGAATAAACTCAGTTTTTCTACTTTGCTTCGATGAATATTTCAAAAAAATCTATTGTGTGTTATATTTGTGCTAAAATCATACTAGAAAGTTAGGGCTCGTTTGGTAACGTTCTCGTTTCTTGTTCTTTGTTTCTCGTTTCCTGTTTCCTGTTTCTTGTTTCTTCCATTTTGAGAACAAAAAACAAGACTATATTTTATAACTATTTTTTTTTTTGTTTCTTGAAAAAAAAAAACATAAACATAAATGTGTTTGATAATTATTTTTTGTTTTTTGTTTTTTTTTTTTTTGCAACAATATATATACATCTATGTGCGTGGGTCGTACATTAAACATCAAAAAAGTATTTTATCGAAAGATTATGTCATCTAATATAAGAAAGTCTTGATGACAATTAAAA
>JBBPDJ010000014.1:8396969-8507570 GCA_037974625.1 Cucumis cinereus
AAAAAACATTTAGCTAGATTTCAGATCATATAATTAAAATAATATATAAACACACATATTGCAAAAATTAATACTAACAATTTGAAATATATAAAAAATTAATATGCTTATTGAAAATTAAAATAAGATATAAATCTACATATTAGATAAATGTAAATTTAAAAATAAAAATAAAATATAAATGTAACATAATTATTTTGTAAATAAAAAAAATTATAAAACATGGACACAAATATAAAAAGAAAAAAATAAAAATAAAAGTAGATCTTGAAAATTGAAATTTGAAATATAAAAGAATTAATGTACATATTAAAAATTTTAATATTATATAAATTTAAATATAAGAAAATTTTAAATTTTAAAAACAAAATAAAATATAAATATTAGAGAATTTTGTAATTAAAAAAATTAATAAAGAAAAAGGAAAAATAAAGAAATTTTGAAACAAATTCTTCAAAAAAAATTAAAAAAATATTTAAAAAATTGCGTAAAGTACGATTCGTACATAACTTGTAAGAGAAATAACATTATTATGGATGCTTAAAAATAAAAATAATAGGAAGATTTGAAGGAAAAAAATTACTTGTGTACCCCTAGCTTGAAGAAATATTTGGAGAAGAATAAAGATTTTGAGAGAGATTTGTAAAGGAAAAAGAGGAAGAAAAAAGAGAAACAGAACAGGAGAAACATTTTTTTTTCCCCACAAATTTCTAATAATTATAGAAACGTTTCTCAAATTTTGGGAACAAGAAACATGAAACGTTATCAAACACATTTGTTTCTTAAAAAATTAGAAACAGAAATAGAAAACAAGAAACGGGAACGTTACCAAACGGGCCCTTAGTAACTCCGTGAAATTCTTGTCTGTGATTTTTATCATAATTTGTGTTATTCTTAATATACTTTAGTTGCGAGTCTTACTTTATCCGATCACAGTTATTTTCTCAATATTGTCATAAAAAAACACTCAAAGTAATAGTCTTGAGCGTGCGCCATCACCTCCAATCCCCTGGTATGGGACATTTTAATGAATTGGTCTCTCACAGAATGCTAATCATTGATTTTTGTAAGGCATAATTCTATTTGGTCGGATAATATCAAATCAATTATGAAGGGAAGCAGTGGTACAGTCAAAGATAAATGTAAAACAAATTAAATTGATACCTTAAAAAATGTAATAAAAACATATCGATGATATAAATTAAAATGTAAAATTAATTAAAGATTGATATTTTTGTTGTGTCGGTGGTCCGGTAGTATATACCATGTCACAGGCAACGATGCTTGGTCAACGCCTTGCGGCAAGAAACCGGTGAAACTCTTCAACCGAAAATCACGAGACAGCCAACCGGTCTTTATTCAACAAAGTCTAAATGCCATTGCTCTCCCTCCACCTATTTTTTTTCATTTTCATTAAAAGATATTAAATTTTATCGATATTTCTACCGATATTTTCATATCACTACTATTGACATAAAAAGTAAGTTTAATCTGTAAAACATGAGAAAAACGCAACAAAGGTATTGATATTTTTATTATGATTTTTATCGATGTTTTTATGAAATTGAGACTTTTACATTTATGTCGATGTTCGACATGATGAGTGTTTGAAGTAAGAATTCGAGTCTAGGTGAATCATAGTTTCGTAGGCCAAATTTATATTTAGCGAACCTTTGAGTTTACGCTACAAATTCATGAATTTCAATATAATTTGTTATTCCTAATCTATATAGTCTCACGTGATATGTTTGGTGGAAGAATTTAATCTTTAATTCCATAGCCGATAATACTATTTTTACATCAGTTAAGTTATAGACATGTTAATATTTTAAAAGTGACTTTAAATATATGGATATATATTTACGATTCAATAAAACGACTTAAAGCACTCGATTACAATAAATTTTATAAAATCAATTATTAGGTGCATTATAAAATGTAATATTTAAAAATTCGACAAAAATAAGATGGTCACCGAAGAAATTGGTACTTTTTTTAAAAACTAGTGAAATTCAACTTTAACCTCAAATGCATTCTTTTTCTCCTTTCTACGTTTTACAATTTTTTTTCTTTTTTCTTTTTTCGTTTTTCCTGAGTTTCTTCTTATCTTTCCTTTTTTTCCTTTTAGTCTTTTTTTTTTCTTTTTCTATTTCTTCATTTTTCTTTCTTTTTTGCATTTCTCTGCATTGAGCAACGAGCACAGAGTATTAGTATTAGAACATTAGAGCATCAAATATTTGTTATGATGTTAAAAATCTTACATTGAAAAATTCAACGAGACTCACACTTCTTATAAGATAGATGAGTTACTCATCTCATTGTCAATTGGTTTTAAGACGGAACCTCATACTGTCAAATATCTCATTGTCACTAGTTTTAAGATAGAACCTCATACTATCAAATAACATCGAACATCAAGTGAGCTTCTAAATCGAGCATATAATATACATCATAAAGCGTAGAGCATCGAACATCATGTAGCAAGTGTGTATACATACAAGTATAGAATATAAAACTTGACCATTTGATAAGGTGTAAAACTTGAACGATAAAACTTGGCCAGTTTATTTTTTCTTTTGCGAGAGGATATAGTTTTTTTTTTTTCCTTTTCTCCTTTCGGACATTTTAGCACCAACTTGAACTTTCACTTTTACAGATATTTTATCTCCTTTTTTTTTTAGAGAAAACTTTTACAAATATTTTAAAAATCATATTAAGAATTTTAAAAATATATATTTCACTATATAATTTTACAATTACTTCAATAAAGTGAAATTAAATACCAAAAGACAGATCAGCAAACATTTAAAAAGAAAATTACCAAATATCCAGCCGAAATTGACATATATTAACAACAAATATAAGTGTTCCGTCACTAATTTTCTTTTTAATAAAAAATAATTTTCCCCAATATCCGACTTAAATTAATTTCATTATAAATATAATAAATCGTCTTGGTATATTCAAATGGATTCAAATTATTTATCAATCACAATAATAATAATTTCCCAAAATCAGTCATCAAAGTAAAAACAAAATGGCAATATTAACTACAAGACAAACTTTATTTCCCTTCATCCACATCTAATCAAACTTTATTTCATGCAAAGTAATTTAAGAGGACATAAAGAAAGTCCAATATATTCCAACTTTAAATCAAAAATAAAAAAAAAAGTAATAATAAAACAAGCAATCACATTATATGGAGGGCAATTACATTAATAATTAATTACCTATATATATAAAGTTATTTAGCAATAATGCCATTAAGAAGAGACCCAAATGGAATCTTTATCATATAACAAAACATGAAGGATTATATTGTTTTATATTTATCATAAATCACACTCAATCTAGATTAGTGGCCATACCCAATATGATAATGTTTCATGCTACAAAAATTCATGCAATTGACCAAAACACCCCTAATGTTGCCACACTAATTAAACAAGTGCAACTAAGAATATTCACTTTTTTTCCACTAACATCCTAATTAATGTCCTCAAAACTTGATTTTATTTATTAATGCTAATACAGAATATAATTCCATCTGCTTACATATTACATTAATTACTAAATTTAACCATAATTTTAATTTTTAAACAACACAACATGCACTCATTTTCCCCCTAAATCCACACATGGTAACTATTTAAAAATATATATACAAAAAAAAAAAACTAAGTAGTTGTAAAATCGAAGATTAATTCAATTTTATTAACGAAATTATAAAGATTTAAGAAATTAGTTAATATGATTTATTGTGTACTGTATTTGTACACTATTTAAGCTATGGATTTTTTAAAAAGGTTTTAGTTATATTCTTACACTAATTCGAATTATACTCATCTTTACAGCTAATTGTCATTACCATCGAATTATATGATATGACATTATTCTTTATAAGATAAAAACTAAACGATAAACGATGAGATGTAAAATTACGAAAATATAAATTTTAAGATGTGGAAAATTAGAAAAAACATTAAATAAATTTTTAAAAACCATGAATTACATGATTTGGTGGAGAAATGAAATGAAATACACAATGTGAAATGTGAATTTTGTTTGTGATTTATACGTTGGTTGTAGTATTAATGGGACTATTTGGAACAAAATTTTATTAAAAAATAGTAAAAAGGGTGAAAAAATAAATAAAAAAAAAGTAGGGAAGAGAATAAAATGTAAGGAGATTGGAAGGGGTAGTGATGTAATGTTGTATTATAAGGAATATATTTCCTTTTAAATAAAAATAATTTAATTTCGGTTGACAAGTTTGGATCTGATTCCAGCATCATGGTACGTCTCCCCTCCCCTCCCCTCCCCTCGTCCTTATCATAATTTCCTCATATTTTTACTTTTCTTTTCAAAACTTAAAATATAGTATTTATTTATTTTCTGTCCGTTTTTCAAAGCTATATAAACGACGACGTTTCGTCAATATCAATGTCACTATTTTACATTGTAATGTAAAAATAATTAGGGAAAATAGATTATATTAATCTAAATTAATAAGTGCAATAATTTGAAATACGGTTTTTCTGGTTCTATCAACTAAAATTCTTAAATCTTAGGAACAAATTAATTATATGTTAATTATATCATTACATTTGTAAAAATTTAAAGTTTAAATTCACAATATTTTTACTTTAATTTTTTTTATAATATGTTTAGTTTAAAGTTTTAGTAGATATGACCTCTAATATTTAGTGGTGTATTTGTCTAAATAATTACATATATATATATATAGTCAACTAAAGTTTCGCTTAACTTGTATCTGAGTATACTAATAACTATAAAAATTAGTAGTTTGAATTTTTCTACTGTGATTGTTATTAAAATAACTATTTTTTTACGGAATATACTATGGAAGGTCGAATTTCTTTACCTCGAAGTTAACCATTCATATTTAATGCTGATTTTTTAGCTGAATAGTTATAATTCAATTGGTGTAAAAAAAAACTTTAAAATTGAAAAAGAAGAGCAATGTCCCTTTGGTTTGCAAAGTGAAACTGTAGGACCCGGTATTGTCGTGGGTCCGACAATTGTGGGCCCTGTCTACGTATCCCCCCGGATTAAAAGAATCCGAATTCGCATATTGCTTTAATCCGGTTTTAGAGTCGGCTTCTTGTACTTCCATATTGCTTTGATCCGACGTCCGGTCCAACTCGGCTAATAAAAATTTGAAAAAATATTGTTTATTATTATTATTACTAAAAAAAAACTAAGACATTACCATGTTATATCAATTTGACGGTATACCTCAATCTAATAGTAATAGATTACATCTAGTGGAGCTTGATCAATCTATTTGTATCTAAAAATTACGTCATATTATTGTCACTGTTATCGTTACATTTGTAGTTATGGTTGTGATTACTTTTGTTATTGTTTCAGAGAAAAAATTATGAATTTTGACAAATTTACTGTGTTAGAATTTGACGCTTAGAGGTAAATGTAGTGATAATGGTAAGAGTATATTTGTCAAAACTCATAATTACAAGTAAACAATCCAATAACATTTACGATTGTGATCTATTACGATTGATCTATCAATAAAATTTTATTATTATTACACCAATTTTCATTATAAATTAATAACAAATGGCCTAAATTTTATCAAATTAGATCTTATTTATTTAAATAAATATTACAATGTTTACCTTATTCAACTTTCTCAATTCTACTCATTAATTCTAACATAAAAAATGTGCATATGTTTTCATAAATTCATTAAAGTTATGTTTACTAAGGTGTGTTTTGAGAATAATTTTGACCATCTTAAAATCACTTTTTTTTCCTACCAGGATTACTTTTTTTTCCTTCAATAACGGTGTTTGACATGAAATAAAATTGATTATTTTTTCATTATTATTTTCACTTAAATATTTTACAAATGTAATTTGATTATGATTGGAGTCGCTTACTATGGTATCTTTATTTTATTATGGGTATGGTGTAGGGTCAATTAGTAACAATATTGTGGTCAACATCAGTTTTAAAACAAATAGCTCATTCATTCATTTATTTTGACAGTTAAACGGTATAGAACAATGAAATTTGAAGTTGTTATGACTAACCGTTATAAAAAAAAATATGAATTCAAATAGCATCATTTAAAGTTCAGGTTGGATTTACTAAAGTACATAAAAATACTTAAATTGAGTTTAACTCAACTAACATATAATTATATAAATGTGACATTGATTAAGAAGTACGTGATTCAAAATTCTTATTAGTCGTTATACTAAAAAAAGTAAGATAATGATAAAGTATGAAATGAAATAAAGATTATAATTGGTTTACTTCAAGAAATGTAAATGTAAATTTTCATTTTCATCTTTGATATTGACTTAAAGCGGAATCAATTGGTGGAATCTACCATCAACTTGAAAAAACTTTCTCCGTAAAAGTTAAACATCTACCAATTTCATCTCATTTTTCATTTCGTTAGTCACATCATGTTCTAATAAATTACTTTACAGATTTATTTATTTATTTTACAATATTTGAGATAGGAGAATAAAACAATTCAAATATCTAATTTCAGAGAACAATAGTATATAAACTTTATGTTATTTAATTAAGTTATATTTACCCTTACTGGCATTTTTTTTTTTACTCCATCTTATTTATAAATATGAGGCCTATTTTTTTTATTGATAATTGAGAGAAAAAAAATGCAAATTCCTAATTATCATACTTTTATTCTAATAAAAAAGGGCACTTTACATTATTCTATTACGTCAAATTATTTTTTTTAGTTATAAAAATTTTTGCATTTGATTTTTTAAAAATATATGAATATCTAATTAATAATTTTTTTGGAAAAATAAAATATGTGTGTTAGATAACATATACTAATAAGGTTAGCATATATTCTTTTTTTTTAAAAAAAAAAAAAAACAACCTTTTGAGGGATTTTATTTTAAACATTTACTTTTGATATCAAATAAATCGTAAAAATAAAAATATTACTGTCAAATGGATAGGAAGAGTGGATTTAGACTATACATCACTATTGTCATTATTCTAACAAGGTTATATTGGTATGGTTAGCAATGTATTTAAATTAGTCGTAACAATGCATTTAAATTAGTAATAATTATTGAAACGGTGTTTTGGTTCTATTTGGTATGTTTATTCTATTTTACGTGTTCAGATAAGTGGGGTGGGAAATTAAACATTTGATTTATAAAAACGAATGTCATGTAAATTAGGGGTGAGTATCGGTCGGTCGAAGTCGACTTTTCGACCAAACCGCCACCTAATCAACTATGGTCGGTTTAATAAATGTTCAAACCGATTTCGACCGTCAAAGAGTAAAAGTCGGTCGATTTAATTTTAATTTTTGTTTATATATTTGTCGATTTAGAATCCAAAACCGACACCAACCGACACCAACCGACTCCTCTCATTCATCATTTGACCGACTTCAGTTCGATTAGTCGACTCAATTTACGATCTATCATGTTCACCCCTAATGTCAATATCGTTGAGGTAAGCTCATTTTAGAAAAAAGAAATAAAAAAGAAATTGTGATCGAAATGGTTAAATTCTAAAAATAACATTTGGTATCTTTTCATTATATTAAAATTTGAAGTTGAAATTTTAAAATGCAAAACCATTTGAAACTCAATTCATTTTAATTAAGTTAGAGTATAATAGTATAAATGAAGTACTTTAGTTATAATTTTCAATAATTATTATTATGCAATATTATATAATTTATAAAATATGTATAATATAGAGTTGTTTTTAAATATAGTAAAATGAACTAAAATAATTATAAAATGTAACAAAATTTTAGAATCAATCAATGATGGATACTGATAGACAATTTATAGATTTTGAAAATTTATTATATTTGTAAAAATTTTCAAGAGTTTTATCATTTGAAATAGTTTTTATATAATATAATATTGTAAAATAATAATTACAAAAAGTTATAATATAAAATATGTTGATAAATTAGTTAATAATATGTTTTTTAAAAAAATAGTTAATTGTTGGGAGCCAATTTAATTTTTTTTAATCGAGTATAACCATTTTTATATTTTACAAAGCAAATGTAGTAAAATGAACTAAAACATTTTCGAAATATGACCGTCTATCTATTATAGACTGTGATAAACTACTATTTATGTTTATTTGTATCGTGACAGACACAAATAGTAGTTATCTTGGTCTATAGGGATTTATCACAGTTAAAAAAAATGATCACTTCTAAATATAGCAAAACTACACTTGAATCTCATCATATTTTTTTTAATAAATTTATTTCACCATATGTTTTTACTTCTTTTTGTATTTATAATTAATAAAATTTAAAAATTTGCTATATTTTATAAATATTTTGGTCAGTTTTGTTATATTTGAACATACTTATTTTCTAAAAACTACTATTTTTCTTCCTTCAAGAATTTTACACAATTTTTGAAAACACGAGAAAAAAGTAGATTAAATAAAATGTATTTGTAAACTTAAATTTAAAAACTAAAAAAAAAAAAAACGAAATGCTTACCAAACAAAACCTTAATCTTTCATTTTAGTCGGAAACGATTCAGTCTTGGTATTTTCAAATATATAACAATTCAATCCCTATATTTTAGAATTTTTAACAATTTGGGTTCGATCATAAAAAACCTTAGTGTCAACTTTTATTAGTATTGATTAAGTCTTTATAGTCTATAAAATAAAATTGGCCCATGAATCGCGAATTTTATTAAATCTTTATAAATATTAATTTTTTACAGATGATAAAGTAGTCGGAACAAATTGTTATTTATTCAATCTCAAGTACTAAATTATTATAAATTTTAAATTACAGTAACTAAAACGTTGTTTGACAATTTTTGTTTTTAAAAGTTACACCTATTTTATCTGAATTTATTAAAACAACTGAAGTAAAAGCCTTAGATTCTTAATCAAAATTTAAAAATAAATTTTTAAAAACTACATTTTTAAATTTAAAATATTTTATTTGTTTTTGTTCTTTTATTAAAAAGCCATTAGCAAACAAAGTGACCAAAAAAATAAATAAATCACAGATCAAAAGTTTGGGAGAAAGAATAAGTATTTATAAACTTAATTTTTAAAAAATAAAAATAAATTTCATAAAAAAGATTAAAATAGAATATAGATTATAAATTATTAGGGATTAAAATTTAGAGACGAAAAGTGATATTTTTTTATTTAAAAAGAAAAAAGAAGAAGAAGAAAAAAACTCCCGCTGCTCGTCCCTTTAACTTTTATGGCCTATAAATATCATTCCTCTGCTTTCTCTGTTTCACATCCTCAAAACAAAAATAAATAAATAAAAAAAAAGAAAAAAGAAAAAAAACTACTCTGTTTTTCAAATCCCATAATTCTCCAATAAATTCAAGACGATATGAGAAAAATAATCTCAGCCTCATCGCCGATAAATTCACCGGAGGCGCCAGCAGTATCACAGCGGACGCCGTGGCACTCACCGGTGCCGTACTTGTTCGGGGGACTGGCGGCGATGCTGGGTTTAATCGCGTTCGCGCTGTTGATTCTGGCTTGCTCCTACTGGAAGCTGTCGATCCAATCAGAAGAAAGAGAGGGAGAGAACAGAGATTTAGAGAGCGGAAACAATGGGGAAATGGAGGAAGAGAAAATCAAGCAACAAGAAACCAAGAAGATTTTTGAAGAGAAGATTCTGGTGATTATGGCCGGAGACCAAAACCCCACTTTCTTGGCGACGCCGGTCACCACTCCCAAATTCTCTTCCATTTCCCAAACCTCTAAGAATGTCTGTTCGGGTAAGTTTGAGAATTTTGTTGAAAAAACTGAGATGGGTTGTAATTGTGAGAAAAGTAAAGAAATGGGTCACCATCAAAATCAAGAACAACAACAACAACAACAACATCAAGAACAAGAACAAGAAGCTGAGTGAAGTTCTACTCAAAATTCTCTCTTTTTTCCTTTTTTTGGTTGTTTTTTCTCAACCAAATTTTCCAATTTTGGCTATGAGTGGATGTTTCTATGTAATTTTGTTTTTGATGTAACGATAAATGTAAATTAAAATTTTGGAGAGATGAAATGGAGAGTTATCAATAATAATAATTATATTTGGGATTAAGTTTTGTTTAAAAATCAAAACTTTCATTTTCTGAATGTTAGGAATAATAATTAAAAAAAAAAAAAACAGATATTCGAATTTTTTATATTTGTTTATGAGTGTAATTAAGATGAAATCGATAAAATATGGAGTACGGATTGCTTATTGGTAAAATAATTAAAATGGTAGAATTTTTAAATTAAATCACATCGGCCTTTTTTGTTTTTCTAATGGTTCTGTTTTCGTTAAAGTTTTTTCCTTTTTTTTTTTTTCTTTTGAAAAAATGTTTAAAGTAAAGTTATTCAGTCAATTTTGATATCACACCATTGGTTGGGTTCGTTTACTTATTTATTTTTAATCAATAAATAATGCTCCTAATCTTATAATTATTTATGGGTTTATTTTGTTTTTAATTAGGACTTTCAATTTAGTCAAATGCTGTATTTTTTACAATATTAAAAATTTCACTAATTTATACTTTTTCTGTTATCATTTTTTTAAAACTATTTTTCAAACCAAATCTTTTGTTTAGTATAAGACGATGACTAGGTTATAACAAAAATCAAGACTTAAAACTATGCGATGATTTACAATGATGTGGTGATCTAAATTTTCTTTTTAGATTATTGTCACACCATTTCATATCTCAATTTTGCTTTTGAAACATTGTTGAAAGTTTATAAGCAGTGTTATTACTTTTGAAATTACATGAGTATTTTTTAAATAAATGATGAAGTTCAAAGACAATTTTTTTAAAAACTTAACCTAAGATCGATATTGTAATACTTATTATTACCTAAGCTTGATCGCGCTTTGATGAAATAAAAAATTTAAGATAAAGTTGATACAATATATTTGACAAGTTTGCAAAAAAAAAATAATCGATGTTTTTTCCTTTTCTTATCACTTACTGGTCATATTTTTTTGTTTATATATAATAAACTTACTCTGTTTTTTAAATTTATTACAAATTTAAATATATATTTCTTTTATTGAAAAATTGAACGTTTGAACTTAAAAAGAAAAAGCCTATGTTAATTAGGGTTGAACAAAACTTATATGAAATAAAACACTTATTATGTTTTAAAATATGGATGAAATGAACATCAGATTCCCAAACATTATTATTATTATTTATATTGAAAGATAACTAAAACAGAATAAAATGTTTCTTCTTTTTTTTTTTTCTATTGTTTCTATTAGATTAGAGAATAAAATGATTTTGATATGTTAAATAAACAATATTTAATATTTAGGGAACAATTTCCTTTTTCCCATAAGAGGCCATTGTTAATTAAGTCACTTTCAATACTTCTAATTTCTAAATCTATGGATATTAATGGATATTTTTATTTTATTAATTTAAGGTAATTAGAAAATAATAAAAATAAAAAAAGAATAAAGCAAAGAAAATGACTGGGAAATATATTCTTCATCAAACACCCGATGTCCCTACCTCCAAACAGAGACGATCGCCACTTTCGAAATAAATAATAAATAATTAAATAAATGGTGAACCTTTATTTATTTATTTATTTTACCGGTGACCGGGACGGCAAGTCAACACTGGCATTCAAATGGGAGGAAATTCAATAGTGGAAATAAAAGAAGGGGGACACGCGTTCGAATTCTAGTGGATGGAGACTAAGACTTTTACAGTAGTATTTGTGCGGCGATACGGCGCCGTGTTACTTATTATTTGTTACCCCAAAGGCCAAAAGTGATGATTTTCAATCATTTTGGTTTAAACTCTCCAGTAAATGATCTAATGTGGTTTAGAAGATTAATGGAAAGATTAACAATCTAATCATAGCTTCTAATCCAAAGTTGAATTACTCCCAAGGTTTTATACTAACCGTAGTTTAAAATGTTTCTATGGTTTAAAACACGTGAGCTACAATTTAATTTCATGCAATCGATATAACTCTTGTCATTCAATTTTGAAAAGGTAAAATGTAACTTTGCTTTTATTCAACTTCTAAAAAAAAAAAAAAAAAAAAAGAGTTTACAGAGAAAAATAAACAGGATGTTTGGTATAAGAAGCGTATAGCCCGCAACCTAATAACATCATTTTCATAATTTATTGTCTCATTACATCACAAAACATATTTACACAATTCTGCTTGCATCGAAGTTTCGTAAATTAGATTTTAAGTATGGTTAACCAAGAAACTCTAAAATGTTTGAAACTAAAGTAAAGTAAGTACTAGCCTAATGAACCATACAGTAAACAATATGTTATTAATTGCTAAAACGAGTACAACTCAATTAGCATCAGGTATGTACGGAGGTTCGATCCTCCCCACCCAACAATATAAAAAGAAGAACATTTTATGCGAGTTCATGTTCCTATACCAACCGTTACAAATGTCAGTTTCTGTTTCTATAATAATAGTTCATGGTATTCGAACACTTTTTAGAAATTTAAAAATATATTTTAAACTTTTAAAAATCTGATGGTTGGGATTAAGTTAAGGATGGGGAATGGGCCTAAACCCTTTAAAAAAGCCCAACTAGAAAGTCAAAGTTCAATAAAATCCAAATCAGGAACAAAAAGTCAACAAATGGAATTCGAAACTATTATATAGAGAAAAATCAAATAACTTTATTCGGTAATATGTGCCTTTGACATTTTATAATATCTTTGACAATATATCATTTTCTTTTATTTTCTAGAAACCAATAAATAAAAGAGAATTTCCAAAAATTAATAAAAAAAAATCTTAACAAAATTCATAAAAATCCAGTTCAATTGAAGTTTGACGGGTAATTTTAGTGAATGTTTGCGAGTGGTTTTTGAAAATATTAAATCGCGTTTATCATGTTTAAAATCGCTTTGAAACATTTTTAGTCACTAATTTGATATTTAATCTTACACTTTCAAATAAAATTCACATCTTCCAAATTGACTTTAAAACGATAAATGCAATTTTAACCATATTAGAATCAATTATGGACATACCTTTAGACTTCGCTTGATAAGTTGATTAAATTTTTAGTTTGATGCACTAGAGTAAAAAGTTGAATAATTGACTTTTTGGGCCATAACTAATTGATAGATACCGAGTAGCCCCATTCCATTGAAGTATTATAATTAACGTTAAATAAAAATCAAATCTTGAATTTCAAGGTTTCCTTATTTTTTTCGAACTTTCAAAGTTACAGCTTCAGTGGTTTAGTAATCTTTAAAAAATCACAAACTATAAAATATAAATTAAAATTTTTTGCATCCTATTAGATAAAGCTTAAACATATATTTAGTAGATCAATTAACTAGACGTAATAGACTTAAAATAAAAAGTTATAAAAAATGTTAGAGTATATAGAATTAGATACTTTTAAAACTCGAACGACTAACTAAACACAAATTTTAAAGTTAAGGGAACAAATATGTACATACTTAACGACAAGAATATAAAATCCACGCGTAAAATATGTTATTAAGTAGGAGAAAATAGGAATATACGTTTTTTTTTCAACAATATATCAATTAATTAAGGAATCGAACATCTAACTTTAACGACAAAATTATAATTTTATGTTAGATTGAAATATTGTACATAAAATAAACAATGAATCAAAGACTAGGCTCCCTACGCATCTAACCGCGTGTGCATTATGTTCATATTAATTAACATTGTTCTAATGTGAGAATATTAATCTTTTTACCATTTTCAAATACAGTACCATGTTTGTTCTGCATACAATTAACTTTGAAAGTACTTCAAAAAGTTATTAATTCGAGTGGTTTCCAAACACTTCATTTTTACATCTTTAAAATCGACTTATTTTTTAAATTAACCAACTGAAAAGTGAAAAGTTAGTCCAGATATACCGTAAGTTACGAGCTTCCACGCATAATGGATGTCATTAATGAAAAATACGCAGTGAGGGATAATTTGTCAAAAATTTATTTATTTAAGTACAGAAGTTTAAACTTTCAATCGTAAAATAAGAATTACCTTTAAATTATTGCTAAGCTTGCACATTTTGACGTTCTTTGTCATTATAAAATGATAAAAATAACTAAAGTGGGCTTAACGTAGTGGCAATTGACATGACGTTGAAGGTTCGGTTATCCATCTCGTGTGTACTAAAAAACAATTAATAAAATTATGCTCTATTACTCAAATTAAAATTAATTTTTAATTTTACATTCTATTTGAATAAAATAATCCCCATCAGAAGAGGCAGAATGATTTATCTCCTCAGTCAAAGCCCAAATGTTTTGTTCATTTTTTTTAATAATATATCAGGTAATTAAATAAGAAATATTTGGAAAATTAACTTACTCTAATCTAATATTTCACATATAACCCTAAAAATTACTAATACTTCATAACTAGGTGAACATATTTAACGTTTTGATAGATTCTATATCATCTTTTAATTTTGTAACATTTTATATGAAAAATATATAAAATTTGAATTTATTGTTTATTATATAAGGATTTTCTAAAATGCCATTGAATACATTATCTCTCATCAATCAAATTATGAAATATTTTTTTTTGGTAATTTGAGTTAATATTCATTTAATGTAGAATATTTTAAATAAATATTTTCTTCATTTTATGATTTTTTTCTTTTAATATAACTTACAAATAGAGCTAAATTTTCAAAATTTAAATAGTTATTAAGATGTTTGCTATTTCCAACTAAAATTCGTAAAGGAGTTTGGCATAATATTAACGAAACAAGCTAGCAATCCAGTGGCTTCTGGAGTTCTCAAGGCCATTCCTCCAATTTTCATTTGCAAGGCCATTTCACTAAAATTAGAGAATATGGACAATTTTTTTTTTTTTATTAATTTCTATATCCAAATAAGTTACGATCATATTTTTTGTGTTGCTAAACCAATACTTTTGACTCGAATACTTAATCATAAAACACTAAAAAATTCTCTGAAAAAAAGTCCAAAACAAATACTTTTGAGTTTTGGCTTAGAATATTTGATTAAAAGTATACTTTTAAATCAAATACTAAAGTTAATTTATTGTAAAAATATATGTATATATCTTTTAAAATTTATTTATTTTTAAAGTAAATAACACATTTATTCCAAGATAGTGGAAACTTCCCCTGTTTGAAAAAGGATTTCAACGGCGGATATCACGAGTGGAGTCCAACATGTTTACATTAGAACTGGGCCGAGAGCAATAAAGAAGGGATCGAGAATTGGGCCACTTGTTTGGGCCAACGGAAGTCTCTCGATAAAATAGGTCCCACCATCGTTATTACACAAAGCCTTTTCATTTTTTTTCAATTTTCCATCTCTATAATTATTCGACTTGAAAAACTCTTTCAATTCGATAATTTGTCACATCAAAGTTACATAGTTTTATTCTACGGACACCTTAAAGAAGAGTTTGGGAGGAATTGGGTCGGACAACTATCTCCTTATTTGGGTCAATGAGTTTTAAACCCACTATGGGTTTCACAACATTAACTCAATGACTTGCCAATTCTTATACTGTTGACTCTTTGACTAAACTTCGCTCATTTTTTTCCTTTTGTTTTCTCTCTTCTCATTGTTTTTCATGATCTAAAAATCTCGCAAAACGCGACCTATTTCATAATCACTAAATCACACCTAATGAAATGTTAAATGATAAATGGAAGGAGCATACATAATTATATTATAAAACTTTTTCATGCAATGATAGTAGTAGAAAATTTTCGTCCATATATTATAGGGATTAACTTTGAAACTTTCAATGATGAAATATAATAATAATAACCTAATGACATGTCAAGTGACGAAGGAAAAGAAGTATACGTTAATACTAAAAATATTTTCTAATAATTAGATAGCTAAACTATGTGAGAGGTAAGAATATCCATAAACTTTGCACTTTATTTCTAAAATACCCCTATAATCTCAAAAACAAGCATCACGCTGATGTTGCAATATCATCCTTAAACCTCCTTCGAAAACATTTCACACTTGTTCTTAGAGTAGAACTATATCTCATTCGAATGTATTATTAAAAGTTTATGAAAGATTGCATGTAATATTGTAATTTTTGAAGAACTTAATTTAATTGACATTATAGTATAAAAAGTTTATATCCGTGAGTGTTTGAATCAACTTACGTACACTTCGACTAATCTAACGGAATAATCTGTCTATCCATAATGATTTCTTGTTGGTAATAGTACTATTTGATATTACTCTTATACATTATTAACCAAATAAAAAAAAGAAGAAAAAAGAAGTTGAGTTGAATTTTGAAACGTCCAACTCTCACATGAAGTCCGGAGCCCAAACAAGAAGTTCACATCGTTCATCTCAGGTGGGCCCCATTCTTAACTTTTTCCTTCACTAACCTCGTGTTGTAAAGAAAAAAGAAAATTATTTTTCAACCCCCTAAATATTTATTAATTTCCCCCTTCACTGAAGGCGATAAATAATTTTGGTTTTTATGGCTAAGCCTCACCCACGTGTTCAACTTTCATTCGTTCATGACTGGATTTCGTTGGCCCCACCGGATAGACTCGTACACACATGATTAACTAAACGAATAGTATAGAACCGAAGAAGAGAGAGAGAGAGAGACAGAGAGACATTACATACCATTTTCAGTTTTCCGCCATTCAAGCATGGCTTCGAAGCTTTGTGACTCGTGTAAGTCGGCGACGGCCACTCTCTTCTGCCGAGCTGACTCTGCTTTCCTTTGCCTTGGCTGTGACTCCAAAGTTCACGCAGCCAACAAGCTCGCCTCTCGCCATGCCCGTGTTTGGGTTTGTGAAGTCTGTGAGCAAGCTCCGGCTCATGTAACCTGTAAGGCTGACGCCGCCGCTCTCTGCCTCACCTGCGACCACGATATTCACTCTGCTAATCCCCTCGCACGCCGTCATGAACGAGTTCCAGTTACGCCTTTCTACGATACATCCAACACTGACAATTCACTTGCCGTTAAATCTAGCGCTGCAATCAACTTCCTCGACGACCATTACTTCTCCGATGTCGACGCTGATGCCGCCGATGTTAGTAGAGAAGAAGCCGAAGCTGCTTCCTGGCTTCTTCCGAACCCTAACCCTAAGGCAATCGAAAGTTCAGATCTGAACTCAGGCAAGTTTAAGTTTCCAGAAATGGATCCTTACCTAGATCTGGATTACGGTCATGTAGATCCGAAATTAGAAGCGCAAGAGCAGAATAGCTCCGGTGCCGATGGAGTTGTTCCTGTTCAAAGCAAAGGTGTTCATCTCTCATCAGTAAACGATCGTTGCTTTGGTGTAGACTTCACCGGCACCAAATCGTTCCCGTACGGTCATAATCCTCAGTCAATCAGTCACAGTGTAAGTCATTACTTCTCTCAATCTCTAAATCCTTTTCAGATTAATTTCTCATCCAAACATCAAAACCCAGTAACTAATACAATGAATATGAAACATCGATCTCATCTCACCCGTTCTTTACCATCAGGTATCATCCTCTTCTATCGAGGTTGGAGTGGTGCCGGACGGTAACGCGATGACGGATGTATCAAATCCATACACGAAACCATCGACGGAATCGTCGGTTCAACCGCTGCAAATCTCGCCGGCGGATCGGGAGGCGAGAGTGTTGAGGTACAGAGAGAAGAGGAAGAATAGAAAGTTCGAAAAGACGATTCGATACGCATCTCGTAAGGCTTACGCCGAGACGAGACCGCGAATCAAAGGACGGTTCGCCAAACGGACGGACATCGAACTTGATGTTGATCGAGTGAGTGGATACGGTGTCGTTCCGTCGTTCTAAGTTTTTATTATTATTTACATATATCAAAAAATAATAGTAATTATAAAAACCAAAAAAAAAAAGAAAAAGTTTGTGTAAATATGAAGGAAGAAGAATAGCTGGGGGGTGGATAAAGAAGGTTTTGATCGACGATATCTGACCGTTGGATCATGTACAACTCTTCCTTTTTTGTAGCATTAAATCTTTTGCCTCTTTTTTTTTTTTGTAACGAAAATCTTTAGTGTTTGGTCAGAAAAGGTTTTCTAAATCTTTTTTTTAATCTTAATTTTAAATTTTAGATTGTGATTTTGTTGAAGTAATTAGTTGTTAATCTTTTTTGTTTCGCTTTAGAAAAAGTGTATCAATTTCTGATTTTCAATTGGTGAACTGATTAAGTTTCATGTTGTTTGGTTTGGATCTATATATATATATATATTTTATTCTCATTAAAATATCACAAGCCCATGGTTTGTTGGGTAAGTTTGATTTTAAGAATCAAATATTGGTCACTTTAAAGAATGTCGAATTGTTTAAAATATTAGAAGGGAGGGAGGGCCCTTCGTTCGTTTGGTTGAAATTCCAGCATCTATTCATTGGTTGAGATTGTTATTTATGTAATCAAATATATATTATTGCCATATATGCTTTCCTTAGAATCTTTGCTTTTTTTATGTTATATGAAGGTATATATTATGTGTATACGTTTATTTTTAATTCAGTTATCTTTTAACTTGCAATAGAAGAAAATTTGAACCTCAAATTTCTTGTATACCATTCGAGCTAAGCTCACCTTGACATAGAAAATTGAACATCACAAATAAAGAATCTCAACAAATTGTAATTATTTAAAACGAGATTCTCCCGACTTAACTATGATATTTGTTCCTTACCATTCAAGAAAAGAAAAATTGTTAAAATTAACAAGAACTGAACTACAAGAAACTACAAAGGATTAATTACCTCATCAATTAAATCTCAATAAATTAGAATTGTTTATTCAAACATCCCAAATAAATGAATACCAAAAGTTTCAACTACTAATAAATGATCCCTTTTTAGTGACCTCTACAATATTTTAGATAATTTTGATTTAATCTGATGAGCTGCAAAGGAGAACATTGATTGAATGAGGCAGACAAACACATTTTGTTTGTTCACTTGTTCAAGTCCTCTTCTCAATTATTGTAGAGACTGGCTAAAACTTTTGCTTCATTCTTACCATAAAGTGGGGCCCTTTTTTCAGAGAAGATGAGATGTCATGGGAGCAGTTTTATTGGTAAAGCAATTAGGGTTTGCTCCAAATTTCCTTGCCTTCTTATTTAAAGAAAGTTAATTTCTACCAAATTTGGTAGTGTTTGTCTTATTCTATCTAATTTGTCCTTTGTACAACATTTGCAAGGCTACAAGGATTATTTCACTGACTGCTGTTACTTGAAAAGATGAGGGAGCATGGCAAGATAAGATAGCAAGGCAATTAAGATAACCCCCAAAAAAGGAAAAAAGAAAAAAGAAAAAAGAAAAAGAAAGAACTCAAATGAAATCTAGGTGTAAATATCATTTGTTAGCCAATTAAAATCAGCTTAGACACCTAAATAAAGATATTCTCCAAACAAATCTCATCAAAGTAGGAAAACTACCAAGGAAGTCAACCAATAAAAGAAACTGTGTTTCTCCACTTTTGTCTAATTCAAGCAAACATTGTTATGGTCCCAAGTGAACTAATAAGTGTCTATCTCCACTCCACTCCACTCCACTGTGTTGGAGTTGGTAAGTTTATGATCGAAATATAAAATTTAGGAAGAAGTTCCACAATAATTGAAAAATTAGATCTAGGAGAAGATAAAGTTAAAGTTAAAAAATATACAATTAAAGAAGTTGTACAATTTACTTTTGAAATTTACTCGATAGATGTACAATTTACAACTAAAGAAGTTGATGGACCAAACGACTCAGTCAAAAGTGTACATTGATTAACTTAAAAGTAAAGTTCTAAAATAAATGATAAAATAAGACAAATAGACTCGAGACAAAAATATAAACACGAGTTTACCTCTTTTAAGTTGTTTGAAGAGCTGAAATATAACCGTGATTACTGAAAATCAAAGAAATGTTGGAATGCATGTCGAAACACTAAATGAAATTATAAAACTTAAAAACTACCGAAACAAAATGAATTCAGTATTATAATTCAAATTTAAAACGCTTCCTATTATGGGTGTCCAAACACGCCCCTAAACCAAACCAATTTGTTGCACACTTAGCACGAGACTAAAAATACTTCCCCCCACCCCAAAAAATCCACACGGGAGACCCATGTCACCATCCCTACGCCTGAGCACAATGTACTCATAGGCACATGTTAAAGATATGGTTTCTGCAAACGTGGGGTACCAGTCTAAAATAATTGTAGATAAAGTAGTAGATACTTTAAGTTTATAAAAATAAGAATTTAATTAATAAAATGATTATTTTCATCATCCTAGACTTAGAAGTCACCTATCGAGCATGGATAAATAAAGCTAGAACTTTGCTAACCCATTAACAATGGTAATTCAACTACTGAGTACTTAAAACTAATAAAACTAAAAATTTGCTCCAAATTCAATGGGGCAAAATCCAAGGCAACGATCTTTCAAAACTATCAGCTCTAGATGATTAACAGTCGAAGGATTGGGAGAGACACCTTCCTTAAGAACTAAACTAGCTAACTATCAATGATTTCTTTAAAATCTGTTCTATATAAAGAGAAATAAAGAATTGTTTAAAAGAGAAAGAGAAGTAGTTTACATTCCTCATACTTTGTTAGAACTGTAGTCTTTCTCTAAGTCATGAAGGAATCTTGAAATACAAATCCAAAGATGGTCAGGAATTTTTCTTCCAATATGCATCGTGATGCTTGAAATGACGTCCAGAGAGAAACTATGAACCTCAGGCTTTAATGCCATGCGAATAAGCATAGCCGTCCACACTTGTGGTGCTAACTTTATTGCTTGACGGAGGCACTGAAACCCGTGAACAACTCTTTCCAGCATAGCATGATCCTACAAACAAAATAACACCAAATTGTCCATCACCCTAACAAATTTGTTCCGACTTCGAGAATGCTTTAGTTTGTAAGGATATTATTTGAAGCAAATATGTAGAAGATGAGTTGAATAAACCTCAGATCTTGTCTGACGCTTCTCATCGAATGAGCACCCAAAAACTTCATCCTGCAGAACAATGTCAACTGTTCCAATGATGTCGCGGAGGAGGAAAACTCGTACCCTTGAACCTTTCTTAGAGAGAATGAAAAGAAAAAGATCTTCAGTTGCTGCGACAACTGCTGGCATGTCAAATGATTTCCATCCTAGAGGATTCGAAGAATTATCCTCAAGGGATTCCTCACTTGACTCGGAAGCCTGTTCAGAAATGGCTGCAACCTGCAACAATATTTTTTTTCTATGTTAAGATACGAATAAAGAAAGCTGGCAGACCTCTTGCAACGTCGTTCAGTTAGAAAAATAAAATCAGAAAATGTGAAATGCAAACAAAACAAAGAAAAGATAGCCAAGTATTTGCATATATAATCATCACTAGCACATTCTTTTCCAAAGACAAAGTACTTGCTACATGATGGAGAAATAAGAGGAAGAACTTACTAAGCGTTCAAGCCGATTCCACCTAATGGATCCATCATTTCGGATGAGGAGTTCCCTTAAAATTCTTCTCATATCAGGGTTTGGATCTTCCAAAAGCCTCCCAATGACAAAAGGATATGCACTTTCTAAGACCTTGAAATCAGGATCAAGGACTTTTGCAGTGCCTTCAAGTGACCCTAACGCTCTAATGACCAAGGCATAGTCCGGAGGAAGGCAGAAATTAAATTCATACATCACACTGTATAGCTGGTTCATCACTCCCTGAAACCCATGTCAATTTGCACGCAGAAGAGCCTTCAGCTTTAAACATGGTCGGCATTTCAAAAGGTTTTTATTTTCTTTTTACTTTTGAGATAGTAAATGGAAATTAAAATTCAGAAATAAGAAAATGAACCTGAAAATCCAGTGATTGTTTTCTCCCATCGCCAAATGATGCATTTAGTGCATCAGAAACTAATCGGATATCAACCCCTTCAGGAATGAATCCCAAAGAAAGAAAATCATTGGCCAAACCAAGCGAGTCACGATTTACAAAGTGCACCAGCTGAAAGAAAATAAACTCTTAACTATATTCCTACCACATTTTGCATCAAACTTAGAAAATGAGGACTGGAAGCAAAATGTAAAAATGACGTGAAAGAAAAAAAGTAAATCAAACTAGATATTGGAGAACAAAATTCTTTCGTGTATTTTTCTAATTATCGAAAGAATAAGAGGGATGGATATTTATAGGCTATAAAGGACCTTGACAAAAAAAATTTAATATATAAACAAGGGTATAAAGATTATACAAATACCCTCGGTACAATTATTTTCAACACTCCCCTCAAGTTGGGGCGTAGATGAATTAGACCCAACTTGCTAATACATGAGTCGAAATTGTGCTCGAGTAAACCTTTAGTAAGAAGGTCAACAATTTGTTGATTTGATGGAATTGTTTTTTTTTTTTTTTGGGGGGGGGGGGGGGGTGGGAGGTGAGGATATTCTTTTTCCCACCATGTTTCATGTCTTCACAAATCTCTAAGCATAATATGGATGATAAACATCCCAACTTGCATGCAATATATCTAGTTCGTGCCAGGGGGTGGAATGAGAGAAGTTAAACAAATGTTGACATGTCAAAATTGTACCCCATTCTACCAAATGCTTCTTCAAACAGTGGTAAGCCGAAACAGTCAACTTATTAAACAGAGAAGAAGTTATTAAAGCTGAATAATATTTTCTTACCACTTGAATCAGTCCAACGCGGTAATGCCGAGGAATATCACCCATCATCCCAAAGTCAAAATATGCAAGAGAGCCATTTTCAGTAGCAACAAGGTTTCCTGGATGCGGATCAGCATGGAAAAAACCCACCTCAAGCAGTTGCCTCAAAGAGCAATACAGTCCCTACAAGAGAATAATGGATAGTACTTATAAAATGGCATACATTAGATTTTACGTAAATAGCCTACTTCAAGAAACACAAACAGCACAATAGAGAATGGACACAGCTGCTTGTCAAGAAAAAAAGCTTTCGTTTCTTTTTTTCCTTTTTTTTTTTTTTTTTTTTGTGTTATTACATTACCAATAAAGATAGTATAAAAGATTGGAAAGAGAAACAAGAAATAGACGAACAATTTCTGTATAATACCTGGTCAATGAGCTCCCTTCTATTCAAATGAGCCTTTTCCAAGCCAACTTCATCGGTAAGCTTTATTCCATCAATCCATTCCATGGTAAGCACAGCTGTTCGAGTGAAGTCCCAATATATTTTAGGAACTTTAACGCAGTTTGATTTCTTATAATTAACAGAGCCATCAACTGCATAACTCTTCCCACCATCGCCTAATTAATTGTTATGAAGAAAATCGTACAAATGCCAGTCAGTTATCAGACTTCTTTTTTTTAATAAGAAACAGATATAAGTATATATATTGAAGAAGCCAAAAGTAACAACTTATGTCAGTTATCAGACTTCAATGGTTTAGCACAAGACAATCCCCAAAAAGAAAGGTACAGAGAGAATTTTGAGCTAGAAATTGGATGGACAATGGCTATTGGCTTCAGTATATGGAAGTAGTAGTATTCTTTGGACATAATAAGAACTTAGCACTTACATGGTTGACATCCATAGAGAGACCCAAAACGCTCAGCATTTTTCCCTTCTTGAATATAATTGATTTCATCAAACATGTGCCTAACCTGTTCATTTACAGAGAGAATTGAATGTGAGCAACAAGCCAGGCAATTGACAAAATATATATTACAAAAGAGAGAGAGTGACAAGAGGCGAGGGAAGCAAGCCCCCAATCTTTGAGAGAACTCAACACCTCTCAGTTTTATTGTGAAGTAATTTTGGCCATTACAGAACATGCAAGGAGACCTCAATAGTTGACCCTTGGAAAATTGTTTGGAGCTTCATAATGCCAAATATTTTTTTACAATAATAATAATAACAATCGTAAAAAGTTACTGAAGCTCACAAATCTTGAAATATGCAGCTAGATAATTTCAAACATGATCCAAGAAGAATGATGTCAAACATCCAACATCTTAAATTTAAAATATATGATACATATTGACTTTTTCGAATACTTTTCAGAGATATTCACAACTGAAATAACCACAAAATGGGGAAAGAGAATCCCTCTTAAAGGTAATAAATAACTTACAAGCAGGAAAGCCACGAATGGAAAAGAAAATCAGTTCTAACAAATACAAAGTATGCACAGGCTCACCATTTCATTAACAGCTACCAATAAATCTTTCCGGGCCTTGGCAAATCGTTTTAGCTGGCCACCAATCATCTGGAACAACAAGGCATCAAGAGTCAATGAAAGAGACATGCCAGGCCTTTGTACTTTGACAGCTACAAGCTCTCCAGAATGCAGGTGAGCTGCAAGACTTGAGGCAGAAAAATGGGTATTTAACTTTAGCTTGCATCAAAATTCAAAACTTTCACATCCATATCTGAACACTCATATCTTGTGAATGAACATGAAGAGATGGTCTGAAGAGTTTCAAACGAAAGAGAAAATTTTCCATTCAGGAGAGTTGATGCCACCTACCCTTATAAACCTGCCCCAAGGATGCAGCTGCAATGGGCTCTGGGCTAATATCAGCAAAAATTTGTAAAACAGGACGACCCAACTGATTCTCAATAGATTTGATTGCTTCGTGAGTTGGAAATGGAGGTATGTTGTCCTTGAAAAAAGAAAGTTCAAACTATCAGCATAGGCTGAAAGAAGGTAGTTGGGAAGAAAATCATCTCTAAAGACTATTTATAATGCAATATGGTATCCAACCGACCGCAACTAATTAAGAATTAAGAAAACCTTGAATACCTGTAACCTTGCAAGTTCTTGGCAATACACTGTTGGCAATATATCTGGCCTTGTGCTCAAAGCCTGCCCAAGCTGTATTTCAAGCACAATCACATTTAATTCATCTGCCTCTTTTCCATCAAACAACTTTAAAGTTGATATATTAATAATATAAGCAACAGATAACAGTGATAAAACCTTTTGCGACCTCATTTCGCATAGGTTATAGATGATTCAAAACAGACTAAAGAAAATGCACAATTCCAAGAGTCAGAGGCGACATTTCAAATTAAGGTAAAACTTGCCTTGATATAGAAAGGCCCCAATTTGATTAGTGTTTCTCGAAACTGCAGGGAAAAAATAACACTTTACTAAGTCAATCATAAACATCTTACTCTGATAGGATAAATCAGCTATAAATCTTTCCTTCTTTCTTTTAGATAATTAACATAAAAGCAGGTGGAACAAAAAAAAAAAAAAAACCAACATCTTTTACACAAACGATACACAGGGAATGGGACAGACATAACAACCTCCAGACCAATAAAACTTCATTCACTAGGTTTTTAACTATTATACTAAAAGGTTATTCACAGATGAAAATCTCTGTGTAGACGTGTAAAATAAATACCTTAATGGCGCGCTTTTTTAAGTCATGAACAAAGAACTGCCATATGGTTAGCTTCAATACATGGAATGAAATAATTGCTGCCCTATAGAACGCTAAAAATGGGCCAAAGCGATAGACAGAGGAAAGTCTCTTGGATCTGTAAGTTCCAAGAGCATGTCCAAATTGATTTTCCAGCAATTGCTTCCTCAACTTCGCATACTCTGCAGATGGCCTTTCACCATGTACGCTTGAATAGCCAGTAGAAAATCTGCATCACGATACTTAAGTAAATGGCTATAGTAAGCACACAAATATTAGGAGAGAACAATTCCTGGCAATAAGGTGTTTGTTTTCCTCCATTTCATTTATCAATGAGATCACTTCTTCTATTAAAAAAATAATAATAAATCCTGACAATATATATATGTATGTATACATGTATGTATATATGTATGTATATATGTATGTATATATGTATGAATATATGTATATATAAATGTATGTATATATGTATATATATATGTATGTATAAAGACAACAGCCCCTTCTCAAATATGAGCATCCACTCACGAGTTTTGGTGAAACAAGTTTGTCAACAGATAAACATCTCGCCTCCTCAGAGCTTGAATATCTTGCAAATATCCCAATGATATGCATTTTCCAAAATCATTGACATGGCGCAAATCTGCAAGAGTAGCAAAAATGAAGAATTTATAAATTGTAATTGAAGTGTAAAATAGTTACATCCTAACATACATGGAATATGAAATGGAAATGATAGGGCAATCCTCAAGGCCGATGAGAATTGATTCATTTAACAGTTAAATGTGATCGACAAATTCACTTCCTTAAACCTTCCAAAATATATTTGCACTTGGAAGTTACTACACTGGAGCATCGAAACCATTTCACAAATATAAGTTTTTCGGACAAGTTATCCCAAGTGAACAACAATCTGGCATCCTATTCTTTTCACTCCAAGGCTAGACAAATTGATTCAATACCAAAAAGAAAATACCGATCTTAGTTCCGTGGATGGTTAAACAGTTAAGAAGCTGTGAGAAAGATACATGGTTAAACAGTTAAGAAGCTGTGAGAAAGTAGCATTTTCGAACAAAGTAGTTAGGTTAGATATAAGTTCAGAATAAAAGAAAAGCAAAAAAACAAACACACAAACAGACAAACATACACATATTTTGAAACCCAATTCTATGACTCCATAGGATGATTCGAACGAAGCAGCTTATCAAGGATTCACATAGATATTTGAAAGGGGAAAAACATACCCTTATGTTTAAACTACATTTTTGTAGAAAAAATCATAAAAACCATTCAAGAACAAATAAAATCAGCAAACATTCAAACCAAAAACAGCCGAATGAGCTCAAACAAAATCCTAACAATCCTGTTCAAAGATATCATATGTCATTCTTAAATCCCAACAATCCCGTTCATACAATCAGAGGCTATGAGAATGCAAGCAGATGTGATTGATTAAATTATTTAAGTAACGAGCGTGAATTTTTTTTTTAAACGAGATCCTAATTCTTTATTCACATTTCACGCTTCACAATTCGCGGCTGTTTCGTTTGTTTAGTGGTGTGGTGGGGGTAAAATATAGTTCAAGATTATATAAGCTCGTCTTTCCTCAAATTAGCTATTACGCCAAACTCAATCCGGAATACCAGAACAACAGAAGTCCAAAAAAGTTACCTCAACCGAAGTCCAAAATGTACCTTCCGCAAATCAAATTTAAAAAGTATCAATTACCGATAAAAGAGTAAGAATAACGAAGATCCTAAGATCCTAACGTCGCCGATTACGAAGTAATTTCTCTACTCTAGTTGAATTTTCGAGTGATTTGATTTATCACTTTCATACTACATCTCTTAAGAATCACCAGGCAGACATCGCAGAAACAAAATGAATTAGAAAATGCAAGTAAGAGTGGTGAAAAATAGACAAAGATGAAAGTACTTGGGAGTGGTGGAGTGCGCAGGCGGTGGCGGTTGAGGCGCGCAACGACATTCCTCATTGGCTAACGACTAAAAAGAACAAGAAATGCAAGAACAGATTGGAGAATCCATTAGAGATGCATCTTGTTCCAACAATTGATCGAGAGAATGAAGAAATTTGAAAGAAACCTGCAGCTGCAGGAGAAGAATGTGAGAAGGAAGTGGGAAACGGTGAAGGTGGTTTGGGTAAAGAAACAAGAAAATGCCACGTTTTGGGTCTACTTGGCGCCTCCTCCAAACACCAAACACCTTCGGTTTTTTATTTTTATTTTTATTTTTTATTTATTTTTTTAGCTTCTTTGAATAAATTGTTATGTAATGAGACAACTGGCTCTAATAAATTGTTATTTAGTAGTAATAGGACATATTCTCTTTAATTTAATTTAGGTTAAATAAGAAATTTGGTCTCTGCTAGAAAAAACTAAGAATTAGAATTATAATTTATTCGGTGTAATTATGATAAATTCACTCTAATATTTTATGTTTAATTTACTTTATTTTTCCAAAACTTTTTTTACTTAGGAATCATCGATCAACAAACATATCACAAAATAATATTAATAGACACGGGTAAAACAAGTCACATAAGGTAAGGAGAGAGAGATAGTGAAGTTGAGAACTCTTACACTGATCGATGTGCAAATGAATGCACCAAAAAATTGTAATAACGTCTCGCATAGGAGAAAGAAATGATGTCAAAATCTAAAACAAATGACTTTGCCTCATCAATGAGAAAAGACACTTTAGTATGGTTCACATTGTCATCATTAAGTAGATTAAAGACCTAAAAGATACTGACTCCACCTTAATATTATGGATGTTTAAGGACAAAATACTTTTCCACGCCATCATGTATAGTCATTGCTTCAAGAACTTTAATCTCAATGCATAGAGGAATGAACTTAATACCCATAGATCAAACACGATCCAAATGGTCAAAAAGCACCAAATCCATACCCCCTATTTGATTATCTGACAATTGCGTTGCATTCATGTTAAGCTTCCACTCGACATATCATGTCGAGAATCTAACATTTAAAAAATCAAATGAACTTCATACTTTTTATAAGATATGGGAGTTACTTTTTTTTCATTTCCAATTTATTTTAAAATTATTTTTTATGGTAAAAGACAAGTTTAGAGATAAAATGCACACTTTATTTTAAGTAGCAGAAGTATTAAAACTACTAGCATTCTGCTATATTTTAATTCATTTTCGGAATATTTAAAAACAACCTAAATTTTGAGCCAACAAATTTAATTTTGAAAGCTGAATTTGCGAAGTAGAGTTTAGAGAGGAAAAATATGAGAGACTTCCACAAAATTATATTTAATTCATATTCCCCAACTATTAAATTTGCCTTCTTCCATGTCACGATAGCCCCCAAAATTCCCTGCACCGTTCCGACGCTAATTCGACCGAGTAGAACTCTAAATTTGTAAACCCTCGATTTAGGGTTTATCTCGTTCATTCTTCAATCTCTTCATCTACTTTTTCTCCGGCGAGAATGGCGAACGAGCAACGGCCATCCACAGGACCCTGGACCCTCGAAACAATACCTTTCATTATCGTTATTCTCATAGCATCTCACATCTTCGCTTTGGTACTCTCTAACTCCAATTTTTGTTCATTTTGGCGACTTGTATCCAAATTCTATACTTTCACGTTTGCTCACTTCCACTTAATTTATGTAGGTATATTGGATTTATAGGTTAGCAACTCAAAAACAACCTCCGAGGAGGAAGGCACACTGAGTTACTGTACGATTCGTTCTTGAAAGAAATTTTAGTGGAACCCTAATTCATTAATTGTTATGTCAGTGATGTTGAGGAGGCAGTCATAAAAAGAAGCCTTATAACGATGTTTCTCTGTAAGTATCCGTCAGTGTGTATTCCCAGAATCTCTGCTTGGTATTGCAAGAATGTTGGAATGTTTCTTGCAAATCAAATTTGATTTGTATGGTTTTCAATTCATAAATTTGGAGGTGATCCATTCACATATGTGTTATCTTGTTTGGTTTTCGTTATCTTGGAATGCTTGGTTATTTGCTGATTTTCACTAATTTTATGAAAAAAAAACTTGGTCTTTTAGGACGTTTCCAAAACTCACTTGGTAAAGTTATAGGTCTTAAGTTGTCGCTTAAACCATGCTTCCATTAGGATAGGTAAAGAATCACCAGGTCTGGGAATGATCGAAGACATTCTATACTGAAATCCTTCACTGAAGTCATTTAATTCTGAAATCCATTATTGAAGAGTCTGTTTTACCAGAACATATAAACTTTTGCTATCAAAACTTTTAGAGAAAAATGTAAAAACAGTTAGCAACGTATATCCCTGCTCTCATTCTCGCATGAAGAGCAACTGATTATGCTTCTTGTTCCACGGAGAAATGGATTGCTGCTGCTTCCTGTGGACTAAGAGCTCCAGTAGTTTTCTCCCAGCATAGTTAGTGAATAGTGTCAAACTTCTGTAACTTGTCAAATTTTGATTGAACTTATCAACTGCAGACTCTCTTTCTTGGACGGTCTGCAGACTCTATTTGGATTATATATAGTCAAGAATTCTCTATGTAAATTTCAGATTAAAAGGACAATATGGTGTTGTGCTAGATTTTAAGTTCTTCTTGATCAAGATCACCTAGGGTGTCAATCAAATGAGTGTTCTATAAGATTGTTGGTTTAAAAATATTAGTATATGTAGTGGTGTTACTTAATGAATGAAATTTTATTTTCAACGAACAGTCTAGTCTAGCAATAAAGAAATTGAGTATTCAAGATACTGTATGAAATGTGAACGAGGAATTGAGTTCCTTCTTATGTCATGAGTTCTTATGGTTTTATAATAAATCTAAATAGTACGTTTTATAACACAATCTCATTTACCTAAAGCCTCTAAAATTAGTGAAGGATCATGTTGGGCCCCCTATTATATGCTCTTACGTTTGCAAGGGTAAAAAGGGCACAGAGATGGTTATTAGCAAGTTGGGGGAGTCATCCAATTGTATGAATGATGATCCAAGGATAGTTAGAGGTGGCAGTTATCAGGAAGTGGTTTAAATATTGGGAAAGGTCAGAAAGAGGATAGGGAAGTTTTAGTACGTGTAGTGGGTTTCTCTATAGAGTGGAAGTGTTTTTGTAACTTGCTTACGAGCATTTTCTGTGAATTCAGAATACTTCATTTGTTCCTATCAGATCATTGTCAGGATCAATACCAGTTTAGGCTTGATAGAATCATATTATGAATTTGATTTATTTCTCAGATATGTGTCTTAAATTTACTTAAGTATTTTTTCCGGGTAAAGTGTTTGAGTTATTATCTTTGGTGTATCTGTTAACTACTAGGTGTATATTAGAGTTGATTTGACTTTATCCTCACCAGGATACTTGTATTGCCATCCATACCTTTCCTGAGATATTGAGTCCATATATTGTTTGGCTGCAATGTCGAATGATGGAGAAGGTGGAGCAAGGCATTTACACCTAACGCCAGCCATGGTGTGTTCCTTCATATGGGTGCGCGTAGTTGTCATGACTCATGATGTGGTATTCTTTTTGCTTAATACAGCTTAGGATGAGAGATAAATTTGGGAGTTGGCCTAGTTGTCAATGAAGGACATGAAAATAATAAGTAAATGATAATCTGAAAATATGTTTGTTGGCACCCTATTCTAATGATAATCTGTCATCTTGTCAATAAAACTATATTTTTCTGTTAAACTAAAAGTAGAAGAAAATTGTCCCTTTAGCTAGTTTCTGTCTTTTGTTCTCTTATTTTTGTTCAATGAGAGGCCTGTCATTTTCAAAGCACCATTTACCTCAACAACTCTAGCATATTGCTTTCTCCATTACATGTTAAAGTTCATACATTACTGGTAGAAGAATCTCTTATACATAGAAAAAAAGAAAGAAAATATGTTCTAATTTTCTCACTTTTCCTTGGCATTAGTAGAAGCAATATGTGGTAAGAAATTTGATTTATAAAAATGTGGTTGTGGTTCATTCTTACAAAGGGATTCTAGCTGTCTGTCCACGCAAGCTTACTTGTACTTTTTGCAATGTTGTCATAATCTTGCTTTTCCAGCTAAGGCAGATCCCATGACTTATAACATCAATTGATCCTTTCTTCATGTTAGTTTTGTTTGATAGGCGAATGTCCATTACTAGAGTTACCTTATTCAAGACCATCCCATATTTTGGTATATTACTCTGGTGATTTTTTTTTTCTTTAGCCATCTGAAATTTTGATTTCTTTAGAATAGTTTTTATTCTTGTAGTGTGAGGAAGCCTGTGATGTGCTATTTTCTTTTCACTAAAGTGAAACTTTGGGTTCTCTAGTGAAACTAAACTGATTGAATTGTCAGTTGATTTGTTGGTTTTGTGCCTTTTGTTGAAGAAATAGAGCAACTATTCACCAATTTGAGAGCATTGTGATAGATTGACCTAAAATATTGGGGTAAACTGTTATTTGACGAGACTTTCCAAAATAAGGTTTTAGGTCACGGTACTTTAAGTCAATGGCATTCCTGTGGGTTGCATTCAATTATGCTTGTTGTTTATTTTTGTAATGAACCGTAGGATTCGCCACCAAATCTATAATCAAAACATTCAATTTGATTTGAAAAAGGTGGATGATTCTCAATTTGATTTCGTCAGATTATGTGAGACACACTACCTTTATCATTATTGTGTTACAGGTTATCGTAATAATATGAAAATTAATAATATGAAAATTAGGAATGTGTTACACTTACTATTATATCTATCATTACTTTAACTAATATGGTCAAATTGTAACTGTAACAATAAATGTGAAGATTTATAATTGTAAGTAAACGTGAATAAAAGTAATTTCAATTATATTTGCAATCGAAAGTCATTAAGATTGACCTATCCATTGTCATTTTAGGTATGTTATCTTTGACGTAAGTGTTAACGTAACACTTATGTCCCTGCATTATGCCTCCGGTAAATGATGATAGTCAATGATGGTGTACATAATCTTTTTGAAATCCTAAAAGAGCAAAAGTGATAAAGTCTGGTATGAATGAAAAATTAACACGTGTACAAATTGGATATACTTTTTTTTTTTTTTTTTTTTCGTTCGTCTCTTTTAGACATTGTCTTCAAGCATAGTCTGGCTTGCTCTGGAAGATCAGAGAAAAGGTAAAGCCTTTGACTCCAATCTTTTCCAATAGACCCACAAACGCCTACGCAATCCCTGCTCTCTAACCCTAAACATAAGTGAAATAATAAAATAATAATAATAATAATCACCACTGTGTCCAAGTTTAGTACGAATAAAAAGTAAAATTTTGTTATATTTGTAAATATTTTTAATATTTTTATTATATTTAAAAACATTTTTAAGATAAACTATAGTTGAAATAACAATGACTAATATAAACAAAATTTTAAATACATAGGCTAAAGTGATGCTTAATCTTATAACTCAAAACAAATACTTATGAGATGTTTCGGTAAAAAATGAGTTATTATAGTTTTATTATAATAGTATGTGTTTGGGATGTGTATAATTTTAGTTTGAGTTATAATAGTATGTGTTTGATGTGTAAAATGTTTTAGTTTAAGAAAAAAAAAACAGTAAACACTATAACAAATAATAAAAAAAATGATGAATGTCAAATAATAAAAATTGTAGCAAATATCAAATATCGTAACAAATTGAAGGTTTTGAAATAGTATTTATTGTAGCTAATTGATGAGTTTTTAAATAGTATTTACTGTATCAAGATATGGTTATTATAATTTTACATAGGTCATCATTCAAACGATTTCTTAAACTTAAATGTAAAAGATACTTGAAAAAGTAGTGTTGGTATATATATATATATGTATGTATATATATATATATATATGTATGTATATATATATATATATGTATGTATATATATATATATGTATGTATGTATGTTTATGTATATTAAGAGTTTGTAAAAGTAACACCCACTTCTCACTTTTGGAAAGATAAGCAAAATTTGGAAACCCAACCAATGGTTAAAAGATTAATTAATATAATAAGTATACCTAATTATAATTGATTTGACAAATATACCTTTTTCTTGCAACTCTGTAGACCATTCAAAATACATTAATTTATTTCGATTTTTTTTAAAATTTGATGACATGCCAAATATATTAAAGGCTAATTTTAGTGATATAGTTGTGAAAACGAAATATAAACGTTTGTTTTCAAAAGCTACTAATTATATAAAACTTGCTTTTGTAATATATAATATTAACAATAACCCACAAATGTTTGTGTGGATGATTAAATTATAAAGTTTGTATACCCTTTTTTGTCAAGATAATAATAATAACAATAATATTAAATAAATAAATAAAAATTAAGTCACAATTGTATGTCATATCAATAAATAATTGTCTAACATAAAAAATGACATTCTAAAATATTACGAGTCTATGTCACTTGATTCTTTAATATTCATGATTTATATGTTTTCTTTGTTTTAAGAATGCATTAAGTTTTTTCTTGTATTATAAATTTATTTTCTAATACAACTCCATAAATTAAACACAATTATGTCCTTTTAGTTCAACTAGACGTGGGTTCGTAGATTATAATCTCTATTCTCTTGATCGATAATACATGTTTTAAATTAACACCAGATTGTTAGATTCGTAATGTTATTAAAAAAATGAGAAAATTATGAAATTTTTTTACCCTTGAGTTTTTAGTAATAGGTACATTTGGTACTCCAATTTTTGTTTGAACACAGGAATTCTTGAACCACTTGTTTCGATACCATGTCAAATCATTTATTAAACCTAAAAAGCTAAGTTTATGGGTGAAAATAAATTTAATATTATATTATTTAACATCTAATTACATTTAGGACAATTACAAATATAGCACTGAATTCTAGAGTATTTGCATATATAGTACAATACAAAATAATTTGTAAATATAACATTGAATCATAGTCTATCTGTAATAGACCATATTGTTAATATAAATTTATCAATAAATAGACTTGGTTATATTTATAGATATTTAATAACATTGTTAAATACTCAACTAAACATTAATTTATAAATAAATAAATAAAACAAATAACTAAAATACAAATTACAATGTGGATTTTAAATTTGAAACTTACAAAATCCAATGAGCAAGTCAAAGTATTCCAACCTTAAAGCTTTTATTATATAAAAATTTGTGTTTTGTTAGTGGCAGGGACAGATGTCAGTAACCAATTGGGTAATTGTAAAACAAACCCAATTACATTACTAAATATAATAAGTTCTATTTTCCTTTTTAAGCTACAAAATTTGATGAACAACTCAAGCTATTCCCAATAACATGTTTTTAAAATTAAATAAATAAATAAAATAATTTAATGATTTGTTTTCTTATGGAAATAAAAATACATGTGTTTTGCTAATCTCAAGGTTTTGACCATCATAATTTGAAGTATTAAAATTTAAAACAATCAAGCCATTTTTCCAATTCCCCACCTAAATTATGTATTATTGTATAGGTTTCAAGTATTTTTAAATGTTTTTTTTATGAAGAATAATGAGAAAAATTAGTATTAAAAAAAATTAAAATAACAAGTTTGGTTATGAACTTTGAAGTCTATGTTTATTTGTGTAGGGACGTTTTAAAATGTTTATTAGGCTTCTAATGTTTAAATTTTGTTACAAATTCAATTATTTTAAAAATAATTGATCAATATATTAGATATAAATTTAATTTTATGTCAAATGAGACACTAGGTCCCGTTTAATTAGTAATTCATTTTCGTTTTTATGTTTTCTAAAATAAGAATATAAGGAAAACAATTAAAACTGTTTGGTATACATGATTTTCTAAAAACAACACTCGAAATAGTCCATTTTTAAAAACAATAAATTGTCATTTTCTTTGTTTTCAAAAACTATGTACATGAAATATACTATAACATTTTTAAATTCACAATTAATCACAAAATTTGAATTTTGAATCATAATTTCTAACTTTTAAATTGGAAACAAACGTGTCTTTCAATACAATGAAAAATAAGAATTTATTTTTGTTTTCCAAAATAATTTTCAGATTACAAGTAAATGGGGTCTAGTTTTTGTTTTGTTTTATCATTCTTAAAAAAAATCTCCAAAAAAATAATTTTTCTGAAAAAATATTTTTTTTCTAGTCAATCCAAATAGACCTTTATTTTATTTGTCGTATTTTTCAAACATATACTTTCTAGTTTAATCTCACGTGTTTGTGAAATTTCGAGTATGTGATATTTTGGTCCAAAATGAATTCCATTCATTTTCTTGAAGTGGAAGATATGACTCTCCTTTGCACAATTTTGTATCATAAAGCAAAAATTAATTTATCTTCGCAAACGTTGACTTCAAAACATCTATATCAATAGATTTTTTTTCTTTTCATTTTAATTCCTTTGCTTTTAAAACATTTATTCAATTCCATAATTGATGTATACAAAGCTTTTTAGAACATTTTATAAATTGAACGTCATGCTGATATTATTAAGAAAATTACATTCGTAAGATGGAAAATTGAATCACCGATAATTAAATATAGTGACCATGCCAATAACCCTAACCAAAATTCACAATTTGAGAAAATAAAAGGGCTAAAATATAAAAAGTATTTATTTATCTTTTCAAAAGGATGATTTTAGATTTAGTTGAGTGAGGAAGTGGAATTTCCGATTTCGACCATTTCACTCAAAGAAGCTGATTTCAATTTTGCGTCATTAAATTACAGTTCTGGTCCTGATTTATTTTTTATTTTTAAATATTAATTTCCCTTTTCCTTCCACGTGTCTCTATCGTCATCGTTAATTTCAAGGTCGTCCGATCAATTCTTCTCTGTCAAAACAATCGTCCCAACTTCCGAATCTACCCCCAATATTTCGTGGAATTTGCATCCAATGCCATCCATCCCAAAAGGGTTTTTAGGGAAAAAAAAAGAAAAGAAAAGAAAAGGGGGTGGGTGATTTTCCAACGCATGGTCTTGATTAAGTGGGGCCCGCCCAACTCATAAAGTGGACCATTATTGTCGTATCATGATTCTTTCATCTAACTATTCTTTCTTAAGTCAATTTGCCTTGATTCTCCATAAATGTCTATTATTTTAATTTCCTTACATTATTTTCTAATTTACAAAAATTAAATAATCAATCTCTTCTACCACTAATATTTCATAAATAACCTAAACTTTAGCGATATTGTATGACTAAATCTTTGTAGATCCTTTTGGACAAATTTAACCTTCTAGTGCATTGTTTTTTTTAATTAACTTTCGTAGTATTTTATAATTAAAATATTAAAGAAAATCAAAATAAATTTAATATTAATTATTAACATATATGATATAAATTCATAAGTCTTAGGGATATATTATGGTTCGTTATGTTGCCTAAATTCTTTACCTCGGTTCTATAGAACTTCTTCAAACCGATATTTAACTCAGTTCAACAATTATAAGATTGATTTTGTAATTTTTTCCTAACATCATTTTTATATTATATGGAGTATATATTTACAAAATGACTAAATATACATGAATAGATGCGATAAAAGTAAGTGAAATATATATCTTAGTAACATTGAGAAGAAAAGTATAATATAATAGTATATATTATATAACAACCTTAAATCGATAACTGTTCTAAATATATTTGAAATAAACATTGTGTATATATATTTGAAGTAAATCTACTACATATAAGTAAACTAAATGTAGATGGAAGCCAAGATCTGATACTAATTTAGAAATTCTAAATTTTAAGTCAAAATTCAAATTTTTTAAGACAAATTAGAGAAGAAATAAAATCTACTAAATTGAGTGAAAATGATTCTTTTCTTTTTGTGACGAGTTTTGATTTTTTTTTAAAAAAAAATGTTGTATTTTTTTAAAGAAAAATTTAGGAGTCAAAAGGTTTAACTATCAACCTTTATAAGTCGAACGTAAGATGTACACATGTATATTTTTGTCACTAACTTTAAGTGAACAATTTACATAATTTTAGAAGATTTGGAGAAAGAAATCTACACATTTAAAGAGTGTTTGTCCTCCTCGGTAAGGGGAGAGCTCTCAATCAAGAAAATTTCGTGTTGTTGTTTGTAAATCTCCTTGGACATTATTGTTTTGTGGGCGAGCCCGTATGATATATAAAGTATGAAAGAGCTCAAAAAACCCTCCCTAACTATTGTCTCAATTAATAATCTCATAAACCACACTTGTTACATTTTCAATCTCTTTATTTGAAAGTCCAATATTCTCAAGATAATTAGATTCCATTAATACGGGGTAAAAAAGCTAGCAACGAGAAATCAATCTTAAACACTCTTGATTGCCTTTAATTCTAACAAGAGAACATTATAATCATTGTTCAACTGCTTTGCATCTAACTCAAACTATATTTCCTTTATGATCTCGCAAAATCCAGCCTAGTTGCATTACAAAAGACAACGTTACTCATGACATTGGTGAAGGAACCCAACGATGAATTGCCACAAACTGATGAGGAAAATTAATAGGAGAATGAACACCAGTCATCCACATTATCACAAATTCTTATCAGTACACTTCATCAACCGATTCTAAGAAGATCAATGGAGATTTACCCCTGGAAAGCATATCTATTCCTATACTCCCACAGACACCACACAACGTCCACTAAATTTACATAACCATTAAGATCATGGTGCTCGCAAATTCAATTGATGAGATTCGTGCGAGGCAACACTAGTAATTACTTTTGATACATTATCTTAAAAATTTGATAGTTTTCTATCTTTAAAATTTTGCAAATCGATCAGAATTACAGTGTTCTTAGAGTTGGTAGGATGGATAGATCGTGTACGTTCCATGTCCATGATTAAAATTTACTAAAAAAGATTAACGAAAACAATAAAACGGAACATGAATCTTCTACACATGCTTTACAAGATTCTTTTCTACTTGTCCTGTTAAATTAATAAATATTTGGTCTACTAAATTATATTCGATATTGACATGTAAAATTGTATCATAAATATAAGGTCACAAGTAAGCAATAATTTGTATACCTAGAAATAATGAAATCAAATGATTTAAAATAAAAGAATAGATTGATTTTCAAATCAAGAGACTTAAATACACACGTGCATATGAAAAAAGAAAGAGAAAAAGCGTGTCATTTTTTTAAATTTTAATTTCATTAGAAAAGAATTGTAATAAATAATGATATTTAATTTCCTTGATTTATGATAAAGTCGGCAAGTAAAATACTCAACACCACGCATAAATAATGATGATATAAAAAAAAATACAATTAATAACATTGAAAATAAGAATGGCAATGACGTAATTATATTGAAAGTGGGGGTCATTTATTTATTCCCATTCCTATTCCCGTTCTGATTCCAAGCCCTATTTGGACTTTTTACTTCCAGCCCTCTCACTACCGGAGATAAAAGGGAGAAGAAGCACTCCATTTTAGAGTGAGAAAATCATAAGCAGAGAAAGAAGAAAAGCCATGTGCCCCACGACGCAAAACCAGATTCACCGGAGCTTGATCGGAGAACCGGCCGAAAGCTGTTCGGAACATGGAGAGTCCACGACGACGGTGGATTGGATTTCCGAGACGATCGATGGTGGATCCTTACGCCTTGTCGACCTTCAGACCGGGATTAATGGTTGGGCCTCGCCGCCTGGCGATCTCTTTTGTCTCCGTTCTAAGAACTACTTGACGAAAGGGAAGAAAGCTCCGTCCGGTGATTACTTACTTTCTCCTGTTGGTGTTGATTGGTTGAAATCTAGTACCAAGCTCGACAACGTCCTCGCTCGTCCTGATAATCGCGTTGCGCAAGCTTTGAGGAGAGCGCAAGCCCTAGGTAAGTCGATGAAGAGCTTCATTATTGCGGTTAACATTCAAGTCCCTGGGAAGGATCAGTATAGTGCCGTGTTTTACTTTGCTACCGAAGATCCGATTCCAGCTGGCTCGCTTCTTCATCGATTCATCAATGGCGATGATGCTTTCAGAAATCAACGGTTGAAATTGGTGAATCGGATCGTGAAAGGTCCATGGATTGTGAAGAAAGCGGTAGGAAATTACAGTGCGTGTTTGTTAGGGAAGGCATTGACGTGCAATTACCACAAAGGACCTAACTATTTGGAAATTGACGTAGATATGGGAAGCTCAAAGTTAGCCAGTGCGATTTTGCATCTCGCGCTTGGTTATGTCACCAATGTTACAGTAGATATGGGATTTCTGGTGGAGGGACAGACGGAGGAGGAGTTGCCAGAAAGACTGTTCGGCGCCGTCCGGATTTGCCAGATGGAGATGTCGTCGGCGACTGTCGTAGAGACGCCGACATTGGCGCGTGGCGTATCATGTGCAAAGGTGAATCACCACAAACCTGGCGACGAAGACGATAACTGATTCGATTCAATTAGCGGTAAAATCTCCAAGTCTTTCTCAGTTCATGAGTAAATTTTCTTTCAGCCTTGAAATCATAGATTCGTAGATGGAAAATATGGAAGGGACTAGCCGGATTCATGATTGTAGATAATAATTGGAAAATGCTCGAGATTATTTGCCTAATTGAAAATTTCTCTGAAATTGAATCGAAATTATATCTTGCTTTCGAAATCACACCCCCACAGGTTTTTTGTTCTTCAATAGAGTTTGTTTGATTATAATTCTTAGATGGGCGGTGGAATAACGGTCCTCCATTAGAGTCTGTTTGCCAGACATTTGTATGTTTACAAATGACCTGTTCAAATGCCGTCAATGGTTGTGGGGACGGCGACGGAGACAGCAACGGCGACGATTTTCCGTCGGTTGGCTGTTTCTGGAATAGGGTCGTTGAGGTGTATTGGAACGTTGAGGATGTTGTGGGCCTAACAACAATGATATGGTCCATGGTTAAACATTTATCTGTAACTTTAGCATTCAATAAAGAATTTCAACCCTTTCTTCTTGGGAAAGTTTTCATTTCATGGCGTTTGCCATTCAATAAAGAATCTGAGCTCTTTCTTCTTGGGAAATTTTGTTTGTTTGTTTGTGGATGATCATGATGTTTTCTTGTTGAATGCTAAAAATGTTAGCTTTCACAGTCCTTGGGGAGTGGTGACCCTTTAGTGCCTATTTAGAGTCTGAAATGTAATTAGGCTTTCTCCAATAAATAGTAAAAAAAGAGTTGGGTTGAAAATGTGAAACTGAGATGTGTTTAGTATTAGAAACGAAAACAAAAAACAAATGTGGGCTTTGGATTACGATCACACGACGAGGTCATTTCATTTGGGAGAAGTTCCTCCACATATTGAGTTAGAATTTAAATGATTCATGGGTTTCAAAGTTTTTGGAGCCAAGAATGAATGGGGTATTCAACGGGGTGGAACTCATTCCCTAAACTCAAACAAAAGTATGTAGAACACGACATTTGTCTTCCCAAAATTGGATTGAGGAGTTAGTTGTAAAAAAGTTAGAGACCAGAGTTTTCTTTTTTTTCAAGTTTATGGGATTTGTATTCGCCAATTGAATGTGATAAGATAGACTATTAGTTATATCCCATTGAAACCATGATTTATATGAATGTAGATGCTGAATGTAAGATATGAATGGTAAGTTGTAGTCAAAGAAGTCCAGCTTGAAGGGGGAACAGTGTATATAAACTATTGATTGTCTAAATTTCTGTTTTTTGAGATTGATTGATTGGTAATGAAATAGTGACCGTTGAAAGACATTTGGTTTATGAATGTGGGCTTTAAATGAAAAGTTTGGGTTGGTGTGTGACTGTCACAGAAGGACAAAGTTTTTATGGCAATTCCAAACAGATGCCTTCTAAAACATTATATCATTTATACTAAATAAAGTCTTCTTTTGGGAAGATTCTCTTTTGGGAAGGTTACTTCAAAATTACAACACAATAATTCAATACTATATATATATATATTGAGTTCAATCGGGGCGAATTTATCGTAGGTCTAGGTCCGGCTCTTAAGCCTTCCTCAACTCTAAGCATAATACATACTTTTGAATGTTCTAAGTTTTCTCTCCCATTTATTCGAATTTTTAATCTTATTATTAATTATTAATATATGGGGTTATTTTTCAAGCAACTTTTTCTTGTCTCAAATTGTTAAAGGCACCTTCTAACTTATGAATAGTTTAATTGGTTTTCTTATTGGTTTAGGTATATATCTTGAGAGGTGTTTGAATCTCTACCCCATGTTAAACTTTTTTTAAAATAATAATAATAATAACAACGATAAAGGTAACATATAAAAGATGAATTAAATTCGGTCGAATCTATGATATTTAATTATAACAAAGAAGTTAAAATGCTTATGAAAGTTACCATGCCCCCATTCGATTACAATTTCCTTACTAATTAAGTACAATTTCATGATTTATTTTGGAAAATAAAAAAATAGTTTGAAAATTATTTCTTTTAAAAAGATTGACTAAAAAATCGAATTTTATTTTTAAAAACTATGATGAGAAACTTAGGAATAAACAAACGTAAAAATCAATTTCGGAAAAAAATAAAGTAAAGTTTTTCACAACATCTAAAACTAATAAGCGATTGGTTAGTCAACTTTAATTTTGAAGTTGGCTTCCACCGATTTAATCAACTCGACATTTCAAAACAGTCAATTTTGACTATGATTTTGGCCAAATTCAACTTAAACCAACCCACTTATACCTTTTGATTGTCAGCAAACACAACAACTCCCATGGCCTCAAATAATAAAACTTGTGTTTGAAACACTGCTCCCTGAAGGATTTGTTTGCATTCACTTTCTAAGTGCTTAAACATAGCTTAATTCTTCCTGCTCCAAAAAACTCTTAAAACCATCAGCATCTTCCATTCTTGTGATTTCCTCCAAAAGTAAATCAAGCAAAAAGTAGATCAGTTGGCAACTGGGATGAGAATGATCTTGTGCAATGAAAGCATGTACATTATTGTTAACTTCAATCCAACTCCAACCAGGGACTTTCTTAACTCCTCTTTCCTTCATTAGCCTTTTCACTTTCGCCTTCTCATCCCATCTCATTAAATTTCCATACATGTTTGAGAGAAGAACATACGTGCAATGCTCTTCAGGCTCCATCTCTAGCAGATGGCTTGCAACCTGACAAGCTAACTCAATGTTGCCACAAGAACGGCACGCTCCCAAGAATGTCTTCCACACCATGGCGTCTGGTTTGAATGGCATTTCTTCAATCAAGGCCTTGGCTTCTTCAAGACGTCCAGAACGCCCGTATAGATCAACAACACAAGCATAGTGCTCCATCCGTGGAGGAATGCCGTAATCAGATTTCATACACTGCAAGAATTTGCAGCCCTGTTCTACTAAACCAATATGGCTACAGGCGGTCAGAACTGCAACGAAGGTTATGTGATCCATTTTCACCTTTTTTTCTTCCATTAGAAAGAAGAGGTCTAATGCAACATTGCACCGACCATGTTGAGCATAACCAAACATAAGTGAATTCCAAGTGACTGAAGAGTTCTTTGAAGCCTCTTCAAATGATCTTCGAGCATCTTCAATAATTCCACACTTGGAATACATGAAGATTAAGGAACTTGAAACAAACTCGTTGGACTCCAAACCGTATTTAAGTGCCAAGACATGAATCTCTTGTCCCAATTGAAATGTAGCCAAATCTGAACATGATCTGAGTACGGCAGAAAAGGAATAGTGATCAATGTCCATTGCTGCAGATCTCATATGCAGAAAGGACTTTACTGCATCTTCGCTCAACCCCATTTGTGATAATCCAGTTAAGATCGAGTTCCAAGACACGCGGTCCTTAAACTCCAAGGATTCAAATATACATAGGGCTTCTTTCATTGAGCCATAGTCTGATTTAAGATACATAGATATCAATGCATTTGAAATTGGAACCGACTGTTCAAATCCTCTCTTTATCACCATCCCATGTAAGGATTTACCATTATTGCTAAGCTTTTCGTCAAAACAAGCACTGATGATGCTTGTGTATGAATACAAGTCTGGTTCAAAACCATGTTCTCGCATGTCAATCAAGAGTTTAAAAGCAAGATCTTCCTGACTACGCAACAGGTAAGCAGCCAACAAGGAGTTCCATGTCACTAAATCCCGAATGCCTGCCGAACTATCAAAAATCCTTTTGGCATCATCAAGGGATCCACATTCTGAATAAGAAGTGATCAAGGCATTACACATTGTATTAACAAACTCCAATCCATGTTTTATGATTTTTCCATGGAGTTGGCTTGTTATGTTACAGAAGTCAGCATCATCAAGCAAAGGCAAAAGAGGAGCATATGTGCCATCATCAACCTTCTCACCTTCTTGCTCCATAAAATCTAACAACCAAAATGCGGTCTCACGGTCACCCGCTTGAGCATATCCAGCAATCATTGCATTCCACGAAACAGTGTTCTGTTTCGATATACTTAAGAACGACAAATATGCATCCTCGAGTCTCTCACATTTCGCATACATGTCCAAAAGAGCACTCCCTGCATATACATTTCCAGCATAACCCATCTTAATGATCATAGAATGTACTTGCTGACCCAAATCAAACATACCAGCAAAAGCAATGCCCTTCAGCATGCTTCCAAAGGTATATTCATTCAGCTCAAAACCACATCTTCTCATGCACTTAAGAACATCCCATGAAGCCTCCAAGTTTCCACAGTTTATATGGCCCGCGATCATCGTATTCCATGATACAGAGTCTCTCAGCGGCATTTCGTCGAACAGTACATCTGCAGATCGTAACTCTTTGCATTTCCAATACCCATTCAGGATATTGTTGCAGGTGTAAACGTCTGCAATGGTACCCACTTTGATGGCCAGAGAATGGGTTAGCAAAAGACTGGACAAAGCTCGAAAAGATGTCCCAACTGCTGAGTACAATGGCCTCATTCATGAGTAGCCAAACTTTGTATTCCAAAAGGCAAAGAAACAGAATGTAGTCAAACGGGGACGAATATGGTAACTAAACAGGATATGATAGCAGAAATGGAAACGGAGCCAAGCCTTCAATTCAAGAATTCTGAAGAACAAAATGAAGAATCCAATTTTGACAAAAAGAAGAAAAGCGTTCTTGGGATCGATGATGTAAAGCAATCGGACCAGCCCTTCTTCTCAGTTGACAATAAGTGTTAGTGGCGAGTTGAATTGACAAATTCTATACTCGAAAAAATAATATAAAAGTAGTAAAAATGGCCTCTCTCATTTAAAATTTCATCAATTCATCGGACATTTTGTTAGTCAACTAATGGTCAAATTTAATTCAACATCGTTTAGAAACATTTCTCCAACGTCATTGACTAAAATGTCTTTTTTACTTTGAATGTTAGGGATCAAAAGTATAATTTACTCTATAAAATATAATATAAATACAAACACTTTAATTTGTGTTTAAAAAGAGTAAATTATATTCCTTTATATATGTTTACTAATTTTTAAAAGTTTTTAAAAATATACATTATTTTACCGATATCTCTATCAACACTACTCTGAATTTCCACCTAGGTATGATTTTCAAAGGTTAAATTATACAAAGATACTCCTAAATTTGTTATTTACTTCAAAATTGTTAACATTATTTAAAAAGTTGAGACTACCTTGAAGATCTAAATCTCCCTTAATGTCGTAAGTTTGAATCATCGTACCCAATATCTGAAATAATAGCAATATGACCTCTTTATGAATCAAGATCTTCAAATTTTTTACCACGCTGACATATATCAATATTCAAAATCCATCCACTTATAAATTTTCCATAACTATTGAAGATCCCAGGCCTTAGAGCTTAGCAAATACAATTCAATTCGAAGGTAATTTTTAAATTTAAAGAGGATAAAATTCTTTGACAATGGAAATTCTCTGGAAAGCATGATACTTTAAACAATCAGCCAAAAATTAGGATACATTTAGAAAAAACGAAACTTCCATCGAAGAGAAAGCAAATGAAATGCTTTCATAAAAATTCTCGTAGAATCGAGAATGGAGTTTTCATTTTGTACATGTCAGATCATCAATCTCTCTCTGGGTGAATAAAGTGATCCAAGAAGAGTTTGGTAAAGAAAGGCTCAATCCATTCGCATTTATGTAACTGGGATATATATAATTGGGTGGGAAGAGAGAGCCCTTTCTATACAATTTTAGCATAAAGTAAATGTTAAATCTTAATTCACTGAGGAAGATTTTGGTGTCTTTTGCCAAGATTCGGGGTTTACGCGGCTTCAGGTTCGGCAGTTTCTTCTTCCACATCATCTATATCATCAATTGGAATGTCTTCACTATCAAAGAACGAACCTACATTCATAAATATTACAGAAAACTTACCATTATGAGGGCTGGAACGAATTTTCTATTTGAAAATTGTGAATCTACGACATGTAATCCGATACAATACACCAAATCCAAGGTCTGAATACCACGAGAAACTATTCAATGAGACCACCACAGCGCAGTTGACAGTTTTTTACCGTTGGGTAAAAAAGTATTTCAAATTTATGTCTAGTGTTTATTCAAGGACATGTAGTTTATGGAATCCACATCCATCCGTTAAGAGGGCACCCGATTAGATTAATTTTTCTAGTACTACAGGCCTTAGTGGAATTCAGAGAAGCCACTACGTCCCATTCAAATGATACTAGAGTGTTCTTGGTTTCATTTACTTTGAACCACAACTAGATGGATCTATGATATCTACATAAATCAATAGCAGAACTACTTATTCTAAAAAGTTATCAAGCAGCAAATTAACCGGGATATAAGATAAATAGTTTACCATTGTCTGATGAAGGAATAGAACTCCCTGATGGTCCATCAGATTTTGTCATGTCATCAAGAAGATAAGGGAGTTCAAGAAACTTCAACAAAGATTCAGTCTGGGGATTTCGAGGATATCCTGTGATACACAACAAGTGATTATCAAGACATTGAAAACGGAACCCACTCTCCCTGGTAACTAGCAGAGTGAACTAGACAAAGAACACAGGATCCAAAGTTCATTAGCTATTCATCATCTGGCAAAAACTGGCAAGCAATCAAAACATTCTCAAACATGATCCCCAAAAACTATCTACCTCTGTGAAGGGACAATAGACGTCCAAACTTTTCTACTGACACAGATAAAACTCAAACTCAAACTCAAATGAAATATATATATATTCAAATTACCAGCAAGTAGACTGTTGGAGACAGATCTTGAGGGATCATAACAAGGAACGGTCTGAACGAAATCAAAAGGCTTTGTTCCTCTTTCTTTTAATCTAGTTTTGACCCATTGTCGACAATCTTCCATTTCAAGCTTTATATTTCTGATATTGAAAAATGGAGGTTACAACTCATACTGCAAATAGCCACCAACGAGAAAAAAAGAAATGTTGTATTGTCCAATCAGGTCTTCACAATATGTTTACGTAAAGCATACTCACCCGTAATTTGCATTTTTTACTGTCAAAGGGAAAATTTCATTGAACCTTCGTGTTATTGCTAACCATTCTTCATCATAATGTATCTCATAAGGTCCAGGCTCTGATTCAATCTCAATAACCTAACAAACCACGTGCCCACAGTTAAAGCTTTAAAATCACCAAGACCAAAAAGGGACACTATGGATAACTATTAAGAAATTAAAATAATTTTTCATAAGGAATTCAAATCAAAATGAAGTACCTGTAAAAATTTGCGTCTAGGAAGACACTTGTCGAGAGCAAGAAATTTTGTTAAGGGGCCGCCTTCACCATGTTGAACAAGAGCAGCAAACTTACAGTGCAAGTGGGCCGAAAACCAGTAAGGTGGTTTCAACTTTTCCAGCAACTCAGCTGCAGCCTTACTCCCAAGATTTCTTTCCTGAATCTGGCATTTAAAATTCAAGTGCATAAGTTTACTGGTGAAATATTTTATCCGGATTCCGTTTAAATTCTACCAGGGACCATTCTACTGCTAATAAGTCGGATCCTTCAACCTGTGAAGAAATAGAAGTCTAATTCCTGAAGGTTCTTTGACAATTATACGTTCAATTTAGCAATGCTTTTTTCATTGTTTAAAGTTGAAGATACACAGGAACTATCCTTTATACTAGCTTTCTAGGTCCAGTTTCATTGCCTCTGACTTTACAAGCAGATCTAGTTGTTATAATATAGGTTTCATCAATTTTGAGATTTCAACAAGCTTTTATTGAATTTAATAGCACTTGTACAATCCTTATCTAACATTCACTTTTATCCTCTGCCAAGAATTAATCAAGTACATTACTGAAATATTCGTTGGTTTTTTTTTTATGAGTAAATCTTAGTAGGTTGATGGAATTTTAAGAGCGATGGATAGATGTAGCAGATATGATACTTTTAACATCAACTGCAACAAGTTTAATCTGATTATGACAAGTGGCAACATATAAATTCATGTCAGAGGTGGATACCCTCAACATGTTAGTAATAAAAATCTTACATTCAAGCCACAATTAAAGAAATTACATCTATGCCAAATATCAAGTAGAAAATTACTATGCAGTATGCACACACATTAAAAAGTGGTTTTGTAAGAAGGCGGTATCAAAATATTTTTAGTTACCTCCTTTTCAAAAAATGGTTTAAACCTAACAAGTTGCTTCCAGTTTCCATAATCAGTGATGCCAAGAGGCCAATCATGAGAAAGAAAAATGTCAATGGGTTCCTCAACTTGCATAAGCTTCTGAACATCATATTCACGAACATGGTAAATAGATCTTATAGTATTCTCATTATATGGAGGCCTCTCATAGTGACCTGCTTATTACATGGGATGAAGATTTTGTTGCATTTAGTTAAGCAGTTATTGCACATTGCAGTAAAATAACAAGCAACGCAAAGATAGAAAAGTGCAACTTAATAAGCTGAACATACTCCCAGTAGGCAGCACTTCATGTATTCTTAAAACTAATGAGTTAGTTCTCTACCCACCAATTGATTCACTTCCAAAACCTTTACCAATAAGACCGGTTTCTCAAAAGCTAATAAAATGTGAGAGCCTCCACAAAAGAGCTCAACAATAAAAACCCCACCCTAAAACAAACCTCTCTATAGATGATGCAGCTACTCACTATGTAAGCAATTCTCACTCAAGGCCATTAATGCAGATGAAGAAAGGAGCAAAAGAAAACCTTGACTGCATGCTGTTGCTAATCAACTCAGATAACTACCTTACACTATTTTACGTCTATGTAAAATAACTGGCAGAAAGTTATTCACTCACCTAAATGATAATGGCGTGCATTATAGATCCCAGATAGCCCACCAATACGGATATTTCCAAACTTGACTACACCAGCAACGCCTAAGAAGTATATATTAGGCGCAGCCCAACCTCCATAGTACCTAAAATAAAAATCAGATCATATAACTGATGTGCACAAGAAAGGAAAAAAAAAACAATTAAATGTAAAGGAGGAAAAAAGAAAAGACACAGGAACGATTGAAATTAAGGGCATGAAAATGATTTTGAAAATAACTCAAATAATTGTTCAACAGAACGAACGACCAACCATCTGTATACCTGGTAGCTCTCCGGGAAACCTTTATGGCCAATTATTTAGTAAACACATTATTCACGAATACTCAAAGAATTCGAAAAGTTAAAAACTATACATCAAGTGGTAATCCACGACGATGATTCAATACAATTTCAGAATTTCAATTACCGCAAAATAAATTTATATCTCTAGACACCAATAATACAAACAACCGAAGAACTCATGGAGACCCTTTAAGATATAACGCAAGCTAAGCTCAAGTAACTCACAATTCCCACAGATAATTAGAGGCTTCATGATTCCCACCAATGAAAATAGTAGGATAGGGAGCGACTTCAGCTCCAGAGTAATACTTCCAGAACGAGTTCATAGATCGATATTTGGGCGGCACATTTAAGCTCTTCAGATCGTTCTCATTCCTAACAGCCTAAATCGGGGAGTAGATACTTCAAAATAGAAAACATAAACGGAAAAATAGAATGTAAGCGGGAGTAAGAAGTACCTGAAAGTCGCCACAGCAGAGCAGAAGGTCGATTTTGATGTTTTGAACTTGCTCCATGTATTGGAGAGTTCTGTAGACATTGTCGAGGTCACCGTGCATGCAACCTTCCACTGCAATTCTCATGATGCCGCTGCTTCTTCTTCGTCTTCTCCTTCCGGCAAGAGACGATTCTGAATCTACCGTTGGAATTTAAAGGTTAAGCAAGCAGCGTTTGAGAATTGGTGGTAGGGGTGTACATTATGAAGACAAAAATTGAACCTATCGATTCAATGTGGGAGAGTCAACCCAACTCAACCCTTAATTTTATATTTGACTAGTATTTTATTCTTTCGTTAAATTTTTGCAATAAACAAAATGTAATATTTACGTAAATGTTCTAAATATGTTACATTAATTTTTTAAAAAATTATAATCAAACAAACAATAACCAAAGTGGAACAAACAACAACTATTTTAGGTAAACCCGAGTGGTTTACTTTCAAATACATTAAACCTAAATTCATGTAAAATCCAAGTTTACATTCAAATTCATTCAAAATAGGAATAAAAAACATTAAAAAGTTTAAATCTATATTTAAATTTATTATATAATAATAATAAAATAATAAAATCGGGTTGGTCGGGTTGACCGGGTTACGAAATCCATAACCCAACCCATCCCAAAATAAAATTTAACCCAACCCAACTCTTACGGTTTGGGTTGGGTAATTCGGGTGGATCAGGTTACCGGTTTTTTTGAACACCCCTAATTGGTGTAATGAATCGATTCATATCCAAAATTACTACGGGCATAAACCCTCCATTTTCTAAAGCCCTTTGTCCAACATTGTGTTAAATTATATAAAATTCTCCACCACTTTGATGTTATTTATTTTACTTTCTTTCTTTATGAAGAGCCATCGACGAACAATTATGAACAAATTAAATTTGTGTTTACCTCTCTAACTAAAAGAAAATCATTTCATTGACCATGAAACTTAGTCCATGTCCTTAGCTATAACATCAACCACCAAATTTTGAGATCGTTGAATGTGACAAAACTAAATATCTAGCATTATCGTAAACAAAATTTCCTCCACAACAAATTTCACTTGTTCTTTCTCGTGTATCAATAATTTCATTGCAATTATACCATCTGACTTCACCATTATCAAGCTTATCATCCAATGCCTTCTTTACGTTCTTTCGCACCAAAGAAGCATTATAAGACAAAGTATACCGATGACCAAGAGAATTATAAAGCTGTTCAAAAATTAGATAGTTAGTATTTCATACAAAAAATATCGTCAAAAATTGCAAAATCAATTTTTGGACATCATTATGTGCTTATTTTTACTAATTAACAACCACATCAATTTCAATCTTATTTGAATAAAAGAAGTCTTGGAGAATACTTTTTGAGACAAAACTAAAAATATATATTTTTTTCAAAACTAAAACCCATGTGGAACCTATTCTAAAGTTCATGATATTTCAAATATTTACTAATTTACGATGGAATAATAGCCCATCAAACTTGTAATTTTATGATCTAATATGTCCTCGACAAACGACGTATTAAAAAAAAGAAAGAAAAGAAAAAATCTGTCCCCTCCATTGTGCTGCTCCCAGTCCAAACTGGTCTTTGGATTAGGGTAAAAGTATGCATATCACAAAACCAACAAAAATGAGAAAATTATAATAAGTTATAGTGCAAAAGAAATAAATAGGTTGTTGTTCCTGTTTATATGACTCCATACATGGGCATGGATTAGGGTTATACCTACCAAAATACTATCTAAATAAGATTATGATATTTCCACAAAATCATGTTCGGTGGGGGAGGGAGGTTGAATAATCTTATAGTTTGATCCCTACATGAAAATACACCAATTGCCAGACATCATGGAATACAAGTAACACGATTCGCCTCATTAATTCACTACAGGTGGAGCTATCATTATACAATATCATCGAGTTGGATCCTAAAATTTCAACCATCTTTTTTCCTTTTCTCTACTGGTAACTGCATTTGATGCAGACGCATGAGCCGCCTCGGCTTCGGCCAAAGCTTTCCGGGTCTCATTCAGCCTTCTTAAGGCAGCCTCGTAAACAACCTTCTCTTTCTTATTTCTATTCACCATTTCTTCTAGCTTCTCTATTCGTATTCGCAGGTCTTTCACCTCGTCGTCGTACGCAATTATGGTTCGTCTATCCACTTTCTTCCCATCTGCTGAACCTTTATCTTTCTGTTTCTTCACGGATCCATCATTCAATGCTCTATTATGCATTGCAAGCTGGTGGTTTATAAGGTTAAAGACATCAGGTCTTGACTCTTCCTCCTCTTTAGCTGCCCGTGACGCTGCAGCAAACTTCTTCTCACGTTTCCTCTTACCACCTCTACTTCGTTTCTTACCATTATTCTTGTCATTAGTATTATCCTCCTTTTGCGACTTTAGAGCATGATCAAGAGATTGCTTTGCTGGAAGAACTTTGACCGGAATAGGATTTAGCATCCCCTGCCCAGATGCACCCAAACCCATTCCTTCGCGATACCCCATATTAGCCATCATCTTGGAAGCAATCCCCCGGGTATGGTTCTCCCATTTAGCAAATATGGTGGTCTCCGTCTGGATGCCCTTCTGCTGGGTAGAGCTTTCGAGAAATCCCAAACCCTGCACATCATCCTCTTCATAATCACTTGAGCCAGACTGTTCAAAGCTGGAATCACTTTCCTCTTCATCATTAATTTGAACACACTCAGACAAAGCTATGTCCTCCGGTCCAAGCTTTTGAGAAGATCCATCACCTTTGAAAACAACTTGTGCAACTTGAAGTGCATCATCCCAAGATTCAAGTTCAGCATGCCTCCAAATGTCATTCCTAGACGAGACAGCCCAAATACTAGATCCTGCCATTGACTGGTTCCAAATTGTTGGCACGTAACTCCTAAGAGAGGTTAAAGGGATATCAACTCCTGCGAATGAAGAACTCTCTCAGTCAGCTAATTGAGAATAACAGCATAGCTATTGTCTATAGAGATATACATTATAGTATTATACAGAAGAACAAAAACCTAGCCTAAGAAAAAGAATATCCTCCTCAAACTCTAAATTGCTTGATGAGCTTAATAGAGAATAGCAGCATAGCTATTGAATTTTATGATATAGAAGAAAAAAATGTACAATTGAGAATAGCAGCATGGCTATTGCCTTTTGTTTTTCATAGAAAGAAATAGATCATTCTCAGAAAAGGTGAACCAAAAGCTGGGGTAAGTTCAATTAAATAAAATGAAAACATTAAAGCAACGTGAAAGGAATTTGTGATCATGACATTATTGGAATGGAGATAAAATACTATCTTCTGTTTTCATAAAGCAGTCATAAAATGTATCGTGCAAATAATTTACACACAGAGACAGCTGAATTGAAGGGGAGCTCTAGATGTTTGATATTCACAAACAACACCTACCTAATGAGCTATGCATAAAACGGGCAATTGAATTTAAAAAAAAAAACTAGAATGATAGAGAAATCCATGAAAGTTTCTCTTTGCTCTCTCTAATGAAATAGCTTAGTTCACAGTTCCTTGACAGTTTTTCTTCAGTGAAGACTCCATTTTCTTTAGTTTTAGGATTGGGGATGGGTATCTAGTCCACCATTACCTCTTGCATTCTTCTTTTAATAGAAACAAATGGGCTACTAATCTCAAGGGGAATACGAAATTATGAATTGTAAAAAATCTAACACTTACTCCCATTATTCTGTTAGGAATGAAAACAAATTAAAGATCCATGAACAAGAGAACCAACAACACTAGAATATTTTTTTTTCCACATAACTATTATGAAGGAAAACATTTTTAGTCCTGGACCGAAACAGGAACTTCATCATTCGTCCTACAGGTTCCTTTACTAAATAGAGTTAATAATTCATCCTAGCATCTCAAGATAGCATTGCTGGTGGGAACAACCACTGAAACAAGAGGAAGGCTTTTACTTAATGAGTTGTTGGATCTACATGGGCGACGTGAAAGAATATGACATACCATGCGATAAACGGCAGTTAGTGCCAAACCGACATCTTTGCTGTAAGAAGAACTTGCACATCTGCACTTTGGTGGTGGTATGTAGTATTAGTATCATGATGTGAGAAAAACCATAGAGATTGCTCAAAAGTTTAGGGGAATCAAAACCCAAGTCACTATTAACACTTGATAATGCTCATAGAGTAAGTAGGCAGCAAACTGTTCCTCGGTACTATTAAAGGGAAGAAGCTTAGTCGAATTTCCTCAAAAAATCAAAGACAACCACAACCATACAGAAGCAATACACAGAACTCAATACAAGTAAAAAATAATAACTAATAATACTAACAGTTCCGCAAAATCCGACATATAATGTCCCAGAATGCATACCAACATATTTTCAGTTGTGGGAGTGAGGAAAGAAATTTTCGCAGAATTAGAACCATCCAATCCAACAATTTCACCGTCATACCAACGTCCATCAGTGTACCGGAATCTACATTTCGATCCAACAATGAAACTCTGATCCTCAAGAGGTTCAGGTTCGACATCCGTAGCATCAAGAGGCTCCACCTTAACATCCTCCCCTGCGTTACTATCATGACCACGTAACACCGAATCTGCTTCTCGTAATAACCTAGAACGCTTCAGGTGAAGCAGTCCTTCCTCAGCATCTTTAATTGCTTGGACAAGCTCCTCGTGAACCTTGACATATCAAACATATTATATTCAGAAAAATCAACAGGCAGAGGTCTACAAAACTTCTAAAATCAGAAAATTGAATTCGTTAAGAGCAAAACCCCGGTTCACGCATTCCTCTGAAGAACTTTCTCCAAAACCAAAAGGAAATTCATTTGGCCGTATAAAAGAATGTACCTCGAGAAGCTCCGGATTGGAGGCGTCGGAGGCTAGGGCATCTTTTAAGGCGGCGAGAGACTCTTTCTGCTCGTGCAATTGAACCTCCAGCTGGTGCTCTAGAGCTCTCTCTTCATCGCTCGCCATTGTCCCCCTATCGCGAGATTGTATGATCTTCTATGTGGGTGACGGAGATGCATAAAGCGGCGTTATTAGAAAAAATCGCACCGCCATGGTTCGAACCAGCGCTCGATTCATTGCGCTTGATTGAATCAAGCTCGTTTCTGGATCATGTTGGGCCGCGTACTCTCAAGGCCCAATGTACTATCTATTTGTTTATTTATTTATTAGGCTTATTGTTATTTTCAACCTCGACACATCTAACAATTAGATTCAAATGTTGTTTGTGAACATTTGATCGATAATGTATATATATATATATATATATATATATATATATATTTTAGAGTAAGAATATTTCATTAACATGGTTGAGAAGTTTAAAATGAACACTTATCTACAGTAATCAAATAGATAAATCAATTGAGAAATAAATACATTTAAAAACATAAATAACATGCTAACAACGAATGAGCTACCACGTTATGGACCCATTTATTACACTCTCTCTTAATAAAAGAAAAATCTAAAATATTAAGTGTACAAATGAAATCAACAACTACTTCAGCATATATAACACCAAATTCACTGTGAGAAAAATTAAACTAGTGGATTTTATTAACCACCACTTCAACATCTGACTCTAGCCAAATCACTCATTCCTCTCTCTGACTCCTTGCAACCCTTTCAACATAGCTTCTACCGCTTTAATATAGATATATACATAATTTATAAATAGGAAGCCTAGTTACTAATTAAAAAAACGTGTTTAAAGCCTAAACTAAACATGTTAACACATTCAAGAAGTACAAAGAGAACATGTTTCAACAGTGTTATAGTTGCAATTTTCTCACAAAGAAATAAAAAGGGTCATTCTTACAATTAACTTCCATTAAGGAGGATTAGACCACTGAAGACATTTTGAAAGACATTAACTTTCATATTTTGCCTTGGTACGATCATTGTTGTTAAATGCCTACTATGAAAAGACTTCTCAGCCCTTAATTTTTCACTTTATTTAAACAACATATCATAAATCATAATCCTATAACAATTCTTACTATTTATATAACTTTCATTTTTTTAATTATTATTATTGTTTTGATTCACTCATAAACCTTAATTATATTATATAATTAAATAGCTATAAGAAAAATCGACAAAACTTTAATCAAATTTGATATTCACTTGTGAGGCTTTTGAGATAATACAAATGTTAAACCAATTTTAGATTTGCTCTATATCTTAGATCCGTTTTTCAAATACAGTAAAATGAACTAAAATATTTTCAAAATTTATGGATGTTGGATATTCAAAGTTGACATTAAATTAATTTCAAATCTACTTTGAAACCCTAACTCTTTTTTTATTTTTCAATTGCATCAGTTTATCATAAAGACCATACAAATTTCATTCCATTGGAATTGAGATCCATTACAATCGATAACTTATAAAGATTGTGATAATTTTGATTGCGGATTAGTAAATAAATGACTTAAGTTTAATTACAAATACCGTGTTTACACTTAGTGTTGGGTTATTAGAGATTTGGCTAAACTAAACTGAACAAAAAAATTTAAATTTTCTATATGTGAAACTAAACCAAACCAATTCATTGCAGTTCAGTTAGGTATTAAATTTGATTTGAACTTTTTTTTTTAAAAAAAAAAAGCAATATGGTTCAATTCAATTTTGTTCTTTAAATTAAAAAAGATTTGATTTTAAATTATGTTTTATTTTCTTTCAAACATATAAATATAAAAATATAAAAAACAATATGTAATAGTTAAAACAGTTTGGTTCGATTATCGAAATTGAAACCCGAACCCTTAGTACATTTTTCGATTTCACTAATTCGATTTGATTTTGAAAAACGGTTGGATTTTTTTTTTTTTTGCAATTTAAATGGTTCATGATTTGGACGGTGAGATTTGGAGGATGTGATATGAAACATTCATATGTACCACATGGGCTGCACATTTTTCCTATTTCCCATTACTTGAAATAAGGCAAATCACGTGCATTTTTACTGCTCTTATTCGCCAAACTTTCCACAATCCAATCAAATTCATCTTAAAATTACTTTTACTCATTTGAACATATATATATATATTTTATAGTAATGTTTGAAAAAATAAAAAACAAAATCCCTTTTTAAAACATATCAAAATTACGTTTAAAAGTGTAAAATCAATTTTTTTAAAAATTAACTATATGTTTGAGAATGATCTTGAACATAATAAATATATGTTACTAATCACTAACGATGATGAAATTGAATTATGTTAAAAGAAGAAAAATACATCTTATGATAATTAATCACTTAATTCATAAAATACTCACGTTTTAAAAATGGATATTTTTTAAATATACTAAAATAAACAAGAAAAACATATATATAAAATATAGCAAAATTTCATATTTTAGTAAAATTTTAGTGTCGTCAAAATTTTGTTACATTTGATAAATATTTTCATTAATTTTACAATCATTTTTTCTTTCAGAAAACAAAATAAATGATCGTTTAGTAAAATAAATGGTTGTTATATAATAAAAATCCGTACATACATTCACTCAATGAGATCGGCCAAACTTAGACTAAATCAAATATTAGACAATTGAAGTGGTCTAACTTGTTACTTTGAATCTTTTGATGTACCAAAAATAAGTAACTTAAAAAGTTACAAGTATTAAAGTAAGTTTCAAATATAACTAATTTTAGTCGTTATAAAATTAATTCATGACTTATAAATATAATTTAAAATTTTCATGTACGTTTTTACGGATTCAATATCGAAATGAGAGGTAAATCAATATTTCTATTCTATTGTATAAAAGTTCATCTAACACAAAAAGTAAGCACATCAAAATACCACTAATATAAATAACAAACCTATTTACTTTTTTTTAAAAAAAAATTAATAATCTTTTAGAAAATATCTATCAAATTTGATATCTTTATGGAAGTTTGTGTAAAATGAACTTCTTGATATATTTTTTTTTATTATATTTACCATTTAAAAAAAATATGGCTATATATACTAATATTTTAAATTTAATTGTTATATTAAAAATCTTAAATCTTGATCGTAAGATAGGTCGGAGAAATAGAATGGTTGAAGTTTTAAAATTGTGTAGGGGAAGAGATTAGAGAAGAAATAGTTAGGCGGAACATGGGCTTTGTAGTGAATTAAATTTTAGAATTCACACCGCATGAACGTGAAGGACAAGTCCGAATCAGCCCTCATTTTATTTGCCTTCTCAAAGCTTAAACAATTGGGATTAGGTAAAATAAAAACGTGGGAATTGGGATTATGGACTTTTAACTTTGAGCTTCAATCATTTTTCTTTGTTATGGTGTCAAATAAATTTTTAATTTTTTAATTTTATATCTAACACAATGATCTTTTAAAAATATTTACAAAATATAGTAAAATTTTATATTCTATTAGCAAAATATCAGTGTTAGTATTAAAAAAGCTGTTATCATTTATAGATGCACGTAGACTACGAACTATGTTTGTAAATATTTTTAATAATTTTGACATTTAAAACATCAAAATTTAAGAGTCATTGGGCAAAAGAGAAAAACAACGTTTTTTTTTTTCTTTTCTACCAATTGTTTCTTGTTGAATTCAAAATGTTGTCTACGTTCTTTATCGATGAATAGATTTTGGAAAGAAAGAAAAAAAAAAAAAAAAAAAACTTGGATAAATTTGACTGTCGGGTAAAATGGGGTATTTGGAGAAATCAAGAGCACCCTCAAAAAGTAATTTCATTTCGTTGATTTTCCAAAGAGAATTGGCGATGGCCGGTGGACTGGGAGATGACTAGTGTAAACCCATTACAGTTGGGAGGGTCCTATCCCTATCCGATAGTGTTTAGGTATCAATTTCCATTTTCAATGGAATATACGGTTGAATTCTGGGCTATGGAGCTGTGAAAACTAAGCGACATTTTGACGCGGCGCTGGAAAGGAATAAAAGGACACATCCACAAGCGCCATAATTCATTCACCTACATCCTCTCCCTGTGGCTGTGGAAGAACCAGTTCCAGAAGCCAGAAGGTCCCTCTCATTCGACTTCAACATCCCTCTTTTTCATTTCTTCATTCTAATTCAATCAACTTCAACGACCCTCTTTTTTTCTTGTTTACTTGTGTGGAATCGTTCCATTTTTGGTTTTATAGAACACCCATTTCGTTGATCTCCATGTATCTTACTTAGCTGCAAAAGAAACATGCGTAATCCATCGGCTATAGTTCAAGAAAATGGTTCTGTTTTTTATTTCGTTTCTCAATTGGGTTATTTTGCGTTTAGTTCAAGGTTTCTTAACTTGAATTCTGATGGGTGTTCTGGTTCGTCGTCACACTCTCTTTATTTGAACCGGTTTGAGGATTATCGTTGTGTAAAAAGGCCACCCAGGTCTGGTGTTTCGTTGAGCTTGGGTTCAAGAGGTAGCTCGAGCTTAAGGAGATTTGTGAACGAGTTCAATAGTGTTATAAAGTTTCATTGTAACAAACCCCCACTTGGGTTTGCTTCGTTAGGTGGTGTTTCAGATGAAACCAATGGGATTAGAGACGATGGATTTGGTGTTTCGCAAGATGGGGCACTGCCATTGAATAAAGTCGAAGTTGAGAACCCCAAACGGGTTCTTATTTTGATGAGTGACACTGGTGGAGGTCATCGGGCTTCTGCTGAGGCAATCAAGGCAGCCTTTAATGAAGAATTTGGGAACGATTATCAGGTTAGTTTTGCTGGGTTGATGCTTAGAAGTCAAATTTTTAGTACACGAACTTAAGGACCCGAAATGCTGGTTTAGAATTTCATACCTGTGACATTCAATTTCTCAATGATCCATTGGAGGTTTAAGAAAAGTATATTATGTATTTGGTTTATGTGGATCTGTGACAGTGTTGACATTACTTTATTTGTATGTAATGTGAATGATTGCAGGTGTTTATAACTGATTTGTGGACGGACCACACTCCTTGGCCTTTCAATCAATTACCAAGAAGCTACAACTTCTTGGTGAAACATGGCACATTGTGGAAGATGACTTACTATGTGACTGCTCCAAAAGTGATTCATCAGTCAAATTTTGCTGCAACTTCAACATTCATAGCTCGGTGAGTTTTTCTTCCCCTCTCACTGGTAGTTGCCCTAAACAGGGCTTAAAGATAGAAAGACTGCTGGATTTTCACTGACTATTTTCCTTGATTGGCATTTTGGTTCTTTTGAGTTGTTCCATTTCATGATATTTTTCTAATTCATCATCATCTACCAGAGAAGTAGCAAAAGGACTGATGAAATATCGGCCAGACATTATTATCAGTGTTCATCCTCTGATGCAGCATGTTCCCATTCGTATTTTGAGGTCGAAGGGCCTCTTGAATAAGATTGTTTTCACCACAGTAGTCACAGATTTGAGCACTTGCCACCCTACATGGTTAGTCACTCTTTTGTTATGTATATTGACTGTTTATTCATGGCATAGTTTTCACTTTCTTAATATTTTGTTCAGGTTTCACAAGCTTGTAACGAGATGCTACTGCCCATCTACGGAGGTAGCAAAGAGAGCTTTGAAAGCTGGACTCCAGCCTTCCAAACTAAAAGTTTATGGCCTTCCCGTGCGGCCTTCCTTTGTGAAACCTGTTCGTCCGAAGGTAGACTACTGATTCAAGAATTGTTTGTTTGCATTTGATACCACTCAGTCTTACCTTGTGAATTATTGTTGATCGATGATGCTGCTTTTCTTTTTTTCTTTTTCTTTTATAGCAAAACGTCCATGATTTCCTAACTGCACACTAAATGTTTAACTCTTTAGATCCTCAAGGTATGCAGAATAGGAACCTTGTATATTTTTCTGCAACCACAAGTGGACTCTGGAAATTTGCAATAACTTTTTTTTCCTTGGGAAACATTTCATTCACTATAACTTAAAATCATTTATGTTATTTAATGTTGAACAGAATTCTGGTCTAATTTTTGAATTAAAGCGCACTTCTTCTTCAATGATCACAGATTGAGTTAAGAAAAGAATTAGGCATGGATGAAAATCTTCCTGCCGTGTTGCTCATGGGAGGGGGGGAAGGTATGGGTCCCATTGAGGCGACTGCAAAGGCGCTCAATAAGGCATTGTATGATGAAAATCATGGAGAGCCCATAGGCCAAGTTCTTGTGATCTGTGGCCACAACAAAAAACTAGCTGGCAGGTTGCGTTCAATTGATTGGAAGGTTCCTGTCCAGGTATTCATCAGTCTAAAATCCTCATTTATGCTTGGATCACAATTTTGACTTCTGCCTGTTATCAAGTCTGCATATTTGTCAGAAGAGTGTCTTTATCTTTATGGAAGATATGTTTCCAGCAAATGCTTAAAATATGAAACAATAGAAGCTATGAAATTCTTCATTGATGGAATCCATAATACTCACTCAACTTCTATGTGAGTTTGACCCACTTTTTGACTTTGGTTGCTTTTGACTTCCTTTGAGCCGTTGAGGATCTTGCTTCTTCAAAGGATTGGTAGGACACGGGAACCTGAACTCATGCATTAATTTACAAATATACTGCAAAAAGCGATGAGCTTTTACTCGAACAAAAAGGACCTTTATATATTATATTGACCATCAAGTAGGAAACCCTGAAAAGAAAACTTAGCTACTTTATAGGAGGTGGTTTAGATTATCTCTTTCTATGGTTAGTTCAGTGTTGATGAGATACAAAATGGATGTGCTAACGCCTTTACACCTTGATTATAAGTCCATAATGCTCCAATAAGGGGACCTCTAAACTTTGATTGGTCAAAGTCAACTGCGTGTTATATGCTTTATCATTTTTGGTGCCGACCAATTTTCAAAATGTTTGTCATTGGTAGTTTCAAGGATAAATGAATACTATAGTTACTACTACCTAAATGCTTGGTCGGAGAGACATCCATTCCTAAATTGGTGGACATTCATACACAAAATTTTCTCTAATGTTGTAGGTGAAGGGGTTTGTCACAAAAATGGAGGAATGCATGGGAGCTTGTGATTGCATTATAACAAAGGTAATTTCTGAATGGATTTGATTTTCACGGTAAATGTGGCTATCAACTAACGAATTTACCACTGCAGGCTGGCCCTGGAACGATTGCTGAAGCCATGATAAGAGGTCTTCCTATAATTCTGAATGACTACATTGCTGGACAGGTTATATTCTTATTGAATTCTTGAAAGTTCTGTACATTGGCAGGTCATTCATAACTTCATGGCTTAATTTTCCTTATTTATCCTATAAAATTTTCTAGTATCCTAGTTAGCTTATCTGATAAGCTCCTATTCTGAGGATTTGGATACCTCAATCAATTTCTCTTGGTTTTGGAATCCAAATTTCTTTCATGTGGAGGCAAAGTCAATGCAAACATTTCTTGTGACTTTGAGGTTATCGTACAATGAAAGAAACATTTCGCGGGCTAGTTTAGATTAATATTCTACAAGTTTAAATTAATGAATTGTGATTCGGTTGCTCCATTCATACGTTGGTCACACACATCGTAGTTGCTATAGAACTAGATGAAGGTGTGAAAGAGTCCAGGTTACTTTTCCCATCACAGTCACATTCGTTACGAAATTACTACTTTTTGCTTTTCAGGAAGCTGGGAATGTGCCATATGTCGTTGAAAACGGATGCGGGAAGTTTTCAAAATCTCCTAAAGAGATAGCGAACATTGTAGCAAATTGGTTTGGGCCAAAAGCAGAAGAGTTGTTAATCATGTCGCAGAATGCCTTGAGGCTTGCTAGACCTGATGCTGTATTTAAGATTGTTCATGATCTCCATGAGCTTGTTAAACAAAGAAGTTTTGTACCACAATATTCCGGCTGATGGAAGCAACCTTAGAACTTCGGGAGCCTTCTTCTACTTAGGATTCACTGTACTATCATTCAGAACAACAAAGGAAATCGTGTGCCTACTGAATGAAATGCTTTAGAGTGTTAGTTTTGTTGCAAATTCATAATTTGTGAGAGGAATAGATTAGATTTAGCATTGCTTAAGAAGCATTTTGTTCACACCAATTCTTCAGAATTAATATTCAAAATTGAAGTTTGTCTGTCTTCCTTACAAATGTTTTGTGCAGATGCATGATATTTGCTTCAATCTGTTGGCTCTTTTCTTCAAAAGGAGGCTCCTCCCGTGATATATTATCCTTATTCTTATTCTTATTATTAAAGGACGTTTCTGTTGCTTTTAACCATTTTTCTACACAACAACGTAGATGAGAATTAAACTTTTGACCTCTATCTATTGAACGATACATAATTTGTCGTACACTTTCCATCTCAGGTTGTGTTCTTGTTGTATTTAGATGGTTGGAGTGGTCAAGTTTGTATAATCCTTCAAGATAACACTCCTTTTTTTTACTTTGAATGTCTCTAAATTTATTTGGAAAGAAAAAAAATTGATCCCTATAGTAGCTCTACCACCCCTATCTTTTACCATTGAGTGTCTTTTCGATACAAATGATCGCACAATTTTTTTAGTTTCTATTATTATTTAAACATAAGTTAGTTTATTATTTTTTTTATATTCGTGAATGTTCGAATCAACTAAACGGGACAACCTGCCTAACCGGTTTACTTGCATTACTGTATTTATAAATATTTTCAAAAGTTTTGTCAATTAAAATAATTTCTCCAATTTTCAGAGCTATGATAAACTGGCACTCAACTCGAAATTGATTTTTATAAAAATATGCAAACCGAGATGCATCAATGATAATAAGTATTTCTTATTAGTGTTGGGTTAAGAAGTCAAATTATTCAAAATGGGACATATCCAAAATTCTTTGCTTTTTTTATCCCTTTCGATTGAAGATGAACATAAAGAGTGGCTGAATACACCATTTCAACTGAAGCTACCGTTCCTCATTCTTATCAATTTCTCCCCGAAGCTAATTGAGCGTACACCTCGGCAACTGATGGCCTACAATGGCACCGACCCATCAAAGCCCATAAGCCACATTCGGTGACAAAGACGAACGAGGAGAGGCGGACATCACCTCTGAGAAAGAAATCGGTGTTCTCAATGAGTGGGAGAACAAATTTCAAAAGCTAAGTACCCTATTGTTGACCAGTCCTAGATTATTGATTAGTACGTGTTTTGTGAATAATAAACAAAATGGTAAAAATTATAGGAAATAGTAAATAACAGGATCTCTCAATTAGCACATGATTACTTATAGTTAGAATGAGTAGAAGCCTTACCCTTTACTTTGCTGAACTTAAAAAAGAAATTCTGTTTTTAAATTATGGTTCCTCAAATAAACATTTAATTTTTTGTTTCTGATTTTTTGAAATTAAACTAAGCTGATAAGTCGTGTTCCCTTTGTTTGGTATGCGTTTATAAAAAACTATGTCCAGTTTTTGAATACTAGTTTTTAAGAAACTTAAAAATATAGGTTTCAAGAAACAAAAAATGATGCAAAGTCCAAAGTACATGAATGAAATAACATTTAACACAACTTTTCAAAAAATGGCTAATCTTGTAACATGAACGTAATTATAATTCCAGAATTTCAAGATCAAAAAGATGTTATTACCTCTACAATATCCCGAGTTAGTTCTATCAAAGCATGGTACAACAGAACTCATCAGAATTTGAAATAGAGATTTATATCAGAATCATACAGAAACCAACAACAGCTGTGGCAATATTCAAACGAAAAATGGTGACGGTCTGTGGCGCAAAATAGAAAAAAGAACAACTACAATGACAGCATCACACTGATTTTACTAACCTTGAATTGAGAATAAGAAAGAAAGAGTGAATACGAAATGGCATATGCGCTTAGACTTTTACTTTTTTCCCCCTTTTTTTGTCGGTGCACTATTTGGTCTCGAAATTCTTCGTTTCCGTGTCATAGCAAACTCTCCAAATTTATGACCAACCCTTCCTTCAGTGATCTTACAACGAACAAAATTTTTTCCATTGTAAACTCGTACGGTGCTACCAATGAATTCCGGCAGAATCATAGATCTACGTGACCAAATTTTCCTGTTCAGAAGAGGTTCTATATTCTTCTTCATTTTCAACAGGAATGCATCAACAAAACTGCCCTTCCATATAGATCGTGGCGACATGAACGAAGAGAAAGATGACACCGTGAAGAATGAAGATTAGAGATTTGTGAAAGGCAGAGACGTGAGAGTTGAGGACGAAGATGAAAGAACCGTGGAATCTAGGGTTTCTCTTTTTTCTTTTTTTCTTTTTTTTTTCTTTAGTTAACACATTGGGCTTATTGTTGTTGGACTTTGCAGATTTGATTGGGCTAAGTTTGTCTGGGCCCTTTTTAATTCGAGAATTTTGACCGGGTACTCAAATTAAGGGTTTAGATCGTCCAACTATTTGAGTTAGGTTGGTGCGGATTTACTTGAATCAACTACAAAAAATGAATCCAATCCAACTCAAAGTTTCTATTTGAATTATTTGAATAGTTCAATCAATTTCTCATGGTTTTGAAAGCCAAATTTCTTTCATGTGGAGACAACCTTGAGATTACCGTTTTTCAGGCTAGTTTCTATGTATTAAGATCATCAAATCTATAGGACACACAGACTAATAATCTACAAGTTTAAATTATTGAATTTTAATTCGGTTGCTACATTCATATATTGGTCACACATCATATATGTTATAAAACTAAATGAAGCTATCAAAGAGTTCAGATTACTTTTTCTAAAATACTTGATTGTGTCATAAAATGCCTTGAAGCTAGTGAGACCTGATGCTATATTTAAGATCATGATCTCCACGAGCTTGTCAAACAAAGAAGTTTTGTACCACAATGTTCAACTTTGGAAGCTTTCTTCTGCATAGGATGCATGTACTATCATACATAACAAGTGTGACACTAATTTTTTAGAGAATAAATGGTAAAGTATGGAAATACTAAAGAAAGAGATTCTATGTATAGAGATAAAGGGGTAGGGGGGGGATGTTTTTTTTCAACAATTACTATTTTGGTATTCCTAATTTGATGGTTATTCTCTTTTTTAGTCCACTTTTTTTTTTTAAGTTTCTAAATTTATTCTTCTACTTTTAATAAATACGGAAAGAAAGAAAAATTAACTCCTCTACTTTTCTCACTCCTATCTTTCTCCGTTCGTGTTTTTTAGGAAAATTCTCAATGCATCAACGTGTTTTGTTCCTCACTTACATGTTATGGAAATTCTCTGAAGATCATCAATTATATGATTCTTCAGCTAAACACGTTTAATTTTTGCATTTCTATGATTATTTATTAAAAAAGTAAGGTAGTAACTACTGATTCGAGTTTATTTTAATCATACACTTTTTTTCAATTGTCTCGAAGGTCAATCACGATATATATTGGTCAAGATAAGTGCAACCCAAAATGAAACATTTGAATCTCTAATTTTTTGAGCTAAAATCTTGATCGTATAACAAATTGTGATGATAGATGCAACTCCAAGTGTACATAAATATTTTTACCGGGTTAGTAAGTCAAATTATTCCACATGGAACTTATCCAAAAATCTTTTGCCTTTCTTTTTCCATTTTGGATTGAAGATAAAAATATAAAAAGTGGGTTGAACTCACAATTTCAATTGAAGCAATTGTCTCTCGATGTGATCAATTTTCCCCCAACCTAATGGAGCTTAAGCTTACACCTCAGCAACTTCTAGCCTACAATGGCAGCGACCGATCAAAGCCCTTGTATGTGGCTTTGAAAGGCCACATCTACGACGTCACAAAAGCCATTTCATTGTACGGCCCCGGTGGACCTTATTGCATGTTCGCCGGCAAGGACGCAAGCAGAGCTCTGGCCAAGATGAGCAAGAACGAATCAGACATCACCTCTTCCCTCGTGGGCCTTTCTGAGAAAGAAATCAGTGTTCTCAATGATTGGGAGAAGAAATTTCAAGCTAAGTACCCTATTGTTGGCCGAGTTGTTTGAGTACTTAAACACATAAGATCATGATTGTAATTCCCTATTAACTCTTAAATGAATAACTAGATGGAAGTGTTAAAAAAAATATTATAAAAGATATCTTTTTTGTTTATTTAAAAAATGTTTATAACGTGAATGATAACTTATGATCGAACACTTGGAAGAGATTATTAAAATGATGTAGATTTATTGTGCTTGATCGAACGAGGAATTCAACTATCATGTGATTCAGCTATGGCGGGAGAGAGTTGGAGCTTTACTCTCATGTTGTTGAAATCAAAAGGGAAAATAAATTCTATGTTTATTAATGTTAAGTATGCAAAACTTTTTTTTTTTTTTTTTAACTTTTTGAAATTCTTTCACTTTATTATATTGTTTGTTTTGAAATATGTTTTAGTGAGTGTTTTTCTAAAATCAACTACAATTTTGAATAAAATTTATGTTTTTAGAAATTGTATAAAATTTAAAAGTTTAGGTTGGAATGATGAAAAATCAAAGAGTTGTTAGAAAACAAACATGTTTTTTAAAAACCCTAATGGTACCAAAGAGTGACCTACGTTATTATTTAAGAATGATGCAAAGTCCAATAGTTTTACTAACACGACAACTAAACTTTAACTTTGTTTTGATTTGAGAATAGTTCGATTGATCATAATTATCTTTTTAAAAGTCAATCGGTAGAGTAATCATAAAAAAGAAGGATAAGTAAATAAATCTTTTCTTGTAATAACAATTATTTGACGTGACAAATCACAGTTATGAAAATATCATAAACTTTATTCAAACGACTCAAAATTAGATGTTGAAATAGAATCGACTTAACCAAACATGGAGTATTATAACTCCCAAAATGATATTTTCTTGAATCCCCGTTTAATTTTGGGTGAGGCACTTGAATTAGTCCGAATGGGACGTATCTAAAATCTTTTGTTTTATTGTTTTCCTTCGATTAAAGATAAAATAAAAAGGAGAAAGTGGTTGAATTCTTCACTTTCAGTTGAAGCTACCGTCCGGCGTCCCTCACTCCAATCACTCCCCTCCAAGCTAATGGAGCTTACACCTCTGCAACTGTTGGCCTACAATGGCACCGACCCATCAAAGCCTATCTATGTTGCTTTGAAGGGCCAAATCTACGACGTCACAGGAGGCGTTTCTTTCTACGGCCCCGGTGGTCCCTACGCCATGTTCGCCGGCAAGGATGCGAGCAGAGCTCTGGCCAAGATGACCAAGAATGAGGAGGACATCACCTCTTCGCTCGAAGGCCTCTCTGAGAAAGAGATCGGTGTTCTCAACGACTGGGAGAACAAATTTCAAGCTAAGTACCCTATTGTTGGCCGTGTTGTTTCTTAAACGTGCAAGTTTATGTGTTTCGCTGTGTGGTGTTTGTTGAGTCATCGTAGTTCTCAGAAGTATTAAATGAATAATTGTTCAACTCTGAATATGGGATTGTTAAAATGACTGTAAAGTTTGTTGTGCTTGGGGTTTAATAAGGGTCTTCAATGGCGGATTGGTATCAGTCTGAACTGCTTGGTGAAATAAGAACTTGCTTACTTATTTCAGCTTTGTTTATTATCAATTATCATATGATTTCTTATGGTTTGGAGTCACTGATTCTGTACAGACTCTTGTTATTCTTGATTGTTTCTGTTCATTTGTCTGGTTTCATTTGTTTCAAAATTCAAAACTATGTTTGTCTATGTATACCTAGCTCTTATCCAATTTTATCTTTAAAGAAAAAAAACCTGGGTTTAGTTTTTGGGACAGTATAAGATTGATTCTAAACACTTAAGTGACAATTTCTTCAAAGTCTACGTTTCAAATTCATGAACTCCACAGTGTCTTTCACCCATCTTTTCTTTCAATAGGAAACAAAAATTCATTAGGGCAGGGGGGGGGGGGGGGTCACAAGATTGAGGAAGAAAACTAAGAACAAACTTTAGAAAGTGGACTCCAAATATTCAAGAAAAACTGAAGAAGACAGAATCTTGACCAATCTTCCTATTACTACCAAGTCAAATATTTGAGAGGACAGCCAGGTGAGCAGAAATCTAGAAAAACCTGGTTTTGGTTCAAAAGGGTTGTCCACATAACATTCATAGAATGAAGTTTTTAAGATACTAGGGGAAAACCACCAAGCTTCTTCCGACATGGAAATAGGCCCCAATGGATAAATTACTGACATCCTCCAGAGTAAAATTTTACAAATTACAGCTATGTCCACTACACCACCTCAGCGACAAGTAGATATGTAGGCTCCTGTTATAGGGTTGTATGATTTGGATTTTAGGGTTGGTCATAAAAGGGAGTTCCATTTCCATAGGGAACAAATGTACTTAATTGTGGGTCATGCTCCATGGGAAAGGTCTGGAGGATAGTTAATGTACAGACTAAGATTAACGATTGCAGTATGAAAGAATTTTTTTATATGTTGCTACATGGTCGTAGATTTTTTTTTTCTCTCTTTTGAAGGGGGAATAGGGAACAAAATTTATTGAAAAACAAAAAAGAAATTCAACCTAGGTCAGGGGGAAAAGAAGTCGCCCACTAATCAAAATGAAAGCTAAGATGACTACAAAAAATCTGAGGAAGGGTGCTTCAACTGGAAGCTCTATACTGTACAAAATCACCCACGAAAAGAAGGAAAAAGCCATGCGGTTCATCAATGAAGTCTTTAGTTTCCTTTTATTCAAGTAGACTATAAAAGGGTTCTAGTAGCACATCTTCATAAGCATAACAGACACTAGCCAAGAAAATTACCTCCAGTGAGGACTGAGGGCTCTGTAAGGCAGTTTGTAATATCATTTTCTGAGCATCCTGGCAAGCCAACCCTTAGACGCAAAATTAAAATGGATAAATTAGTGGTTTGAAACTAAGGAAATTGGGATTCCTTCCTTGTTCCCACTCTGTATTGGGCACTTAAACTTCAATATTTAAGAAACCAAAAAAAAGACTTTACTCTCTGTGGCTCTTTTCCTTCTCAAGCTAGCTTAATCATTGGCAATTATAATCTTGGGGTTGTATTATTCAGCTTGTAGTAGATGGACTTGCTTGAACGGAACCCAGACGCTTCCAGATTTCAAGGTCTTACTATATCAATTTATTCTTCAGGCAAATCCAACTTTCAACCTCTTTATCAAACAAGTTTCTTCTCAGTCCTAAATCCCACCCTTGATTGCCAGAATTTCAGCAATTCTGAATAAAAAAAAGCTTTTTTAGTAGACCAACAAGAGGGGAAGGAAGGGAAGGGGAGAGAAGCCTACTGCCAACTAGCTAGAAGATGGGTTGTAAATGGTACCGGGTCTTTCCCCACCCCACCCACCTTCAGAAAATAAAATCCAATCCAATAATATTCTTCATTTTTTTTAGTAGTGCCATTACTCTGTCGATGTAGGTTCCAAAAATTGTTTGTGTTGGGGTTACCTCCTAGAAGAAAGCCAAGAAAAGTAGGCTGGAAAGTGTTTTGTTTAATGATGTTGCCACCTTGAATCTGCACCTATGTGGTCAACATATCCCATAACATATGAGAATTCACCGTCATACTGTAGAATGCATTTGAAGAGAAAACTCAACAAATAAAATGGTTAGTGAGCAAAGGTAAATTTTTTCAACAGAAAGAAACCTGCCCAAAATGAAACTTTGTGAAGAGTGGTTTATGCCATTTGAAGTAGATTCTTTCAAGTTTTTAATGTCGTCATTTAAGGAAGAAAAACAAGCTCAGATCCCTCTCGATCTCCGTTTTTTTTAAGCCATAAAACTCTCATTTCATGGTCATAAAACTATTGGTTTGTGTCGCAAATTCTTTTCTCCCCTTTTATGGTAGAATATCACTTCACACAGGTAAGAACGGAAGAATTCAAACCTCTTAGATAAAGTTAATTTTTTTGTTCTTTTTATGTTGGTCAAATTGGTTGTTTAATATCTTTAAAGATCATTAGATACATTCAATTCAACCAAAGGTAGAGAGGGCAGCCTGTCAGCCTCTGATCTTCACTGTTATTGCTTATTGTCCATTAACCAAGCATGCACAAAGACCAGTTCCATGTATCATCAATCTTTTGAGCCAATGTGGATATCCACTAAAAAGGGGAAATTGCTATGGAAACCAAATATATCAATCGATGACATGTAGAATTTATGAAAGAGAGCAGTATGTAGTGTCGTAGTACAAATTTTTTAGAAGGATCATCGATAATCTTCTCCAGTTAATGACTGACTATAAATTTAAGGCAATGGCAAGTTCGTAAGAACAAGAATATCCACCAGTACATGTGTCCATCCAGATTTAACGACCACCCTAAAACTCCATTAAAAAAATTTAATAGTTAAACTTTTGTATTTTTTTTCTTTTAAAGGAAACCCTAAATATGTGGGTATAATTGTTTTAATTTAGCCAAATTAGTTTCCACCACGGCTATCTAATCAGTACCTACACAATGACAGAAATTATGTCAAATTTTTGTGTTCAATAGTTAATGTTTAAATAATAACAACTTCTAATCTTAAGGGAGAGAACGTAGGTTGATTAACGCTAAGCTATGTTTAATTTAACACGATGAATATGTATTTGTATTTTTGTTGAAACAATAATGTAGTAAATGAGCTTCATTAGGCAATGCCAAAAAATAAATAAATAATAATACTGTTTTTTAAAAAAAAAAAAAAAAACTTGGTTTAATTTTTATTCCTAGATAACCAAAAAAAAAAAAATCAATAGAAAAAAGTGGTGTACCAAAATTCAATTTCCAAAAATAAACAATTAAATCTTCATTTTATAACAATTTCGTTTTTCTATTTTTGAAAATTAAGATTATTTCTTTTTAATTTTTTACCATGATATGTATCACTCCTAAGTAGAATAGTTACATTCTTAGTTAAATTTTAAAAACAAAAATAAATTTAAAAAATTATTAGTTTTTTAATTCTCAAAATTTGTCACAATCTTGTACGAGTAAAAAGTCGATATCGAAATAAAAAAAAAAGAAAATAGAGGTATGGTGAGATATTTAAACTAAAAACGAAATAGTTAAAGGAAGAAGATATAAATAATTATCAAATTTGACATTTCAAATTCTAAAAACATAATAAAAACGTATACCAAAGTTTGAGGCATTTTGTAGAATTCAAGAATATAACCATTGATTTTGGTGTGCAGAAAAAGATTCCTTTGAAACACGTGGCATTTTAATAAATTAACTTAAAATGCTTCAAATGGCGGCAGCCCAAAATTGGGCGTCAGATTTGCTTACGACAGAGAGCCAACTAATCTTTGAAAATTGCATTTAGACAAAGAAAAAACAAACAAAATTCTGTCTCCCACCCATTAAAAAACTAGCATTGCCTTGTCCCCACTTCTATGGAACCATTAAGATCATGCCACGTGTCCCTTTTCCCCTACAAAACCCCTTGATCTTTGAGTTTTATTGTATTATCCTTGAGCTGATATTTAATCTCACCCAAAAGGGTGTACTACTCTCGAATCTCTGGCCCATTGATGCTTCAATTGACTTAAAGTTTTGTTTTTTAAGTTGTTTGACAGCTTCCTTGTGAAATCTTGTCTTGTAATGGACTAATTAACCTTTTTTTTTTTTCTTTCATTGAATAGGAAAAATTATAGCAGTAAAAAAAAGCTAGATCTGAAAATGGGGTTTTCCCCATTTTATTCAAGTTGTGGTTGGTCAAACCACCTGTAGGAAGAAGATGTCTCAGCTTCTTCATTTTGAAGTTTGAACACTTCTTTTTTCTTTTTCTCATCTATTCTGAAGTTGTAGATTGTTTCTTCTTTTACCCAAATCGGATTTTTGAGATTGATTGAGTATCCCAACTGTTAATTGAAGCAACTCTGTTGGTTATTGGTGTTTATTTTTGGAGCTATTGAGTTTTCATCAACGGTGGCTAGTTTCGAGACGAACCCAGTTGAGGCATTTCGAATTTGGTAAAGGGGTTTCTTCATCTGTTTGATTTTCAAGCCAATAAGGGTTTTTTCCCCCCTTTCTTTCTAGGAACTGGATGCTGAAATCCCTTTGATTTGACTAGTTCAGGAAAGTCTGTTCTTTGAACTGATGGTGGAGGAAGAGAAGCTTAAAATTTCTGTTGAAGATTTGGAAGAAGATGAACCACAGAAAGAGTCTAATGTCTCTATTGGGACAGCTCTTTATTGGTTCAAATTACTGGTTTCTGAAATGCATTGGAGTTTTGTGTTTGGAGTAGTGATCGTTTATGGAATTAGTCAAGGATTGGGTGGAGCACTTAACCGTGTCTCCACCAAATACTATATGAAAGATGTTCAGAAAGTGCAGCCATCTGAAGCACAGGTTTATTCAGGCATTACCTCAATTCCATGGATGGTTAAGCCTATCTGGGGTCTTTTCACTGATTTAGTACCCATTCTTGGATACCATAGACGGCCTTATTTTGTTTTTGCAGGTAAATTCATCTGCCGTGTCTTGTCGCTACCCCTCGAATTTGTGTCTGGTTCAATAAAATGTTAAATGAAATGGGATTTGTCGTTTGAAAGAGTGTTTTGAATTTTTGCTACTTTCGGATCATTAAATCTCTTGACAGCGAGAACTTCTCATGATAATGTGCTTAGTTTCTATTTATTATAGGTTCTTCACTATTGTATAAATCGTTTCATATCAAATCTACGAGATCAATTGCCAGCATAACTGGTCTGCAAAGGTTTCCATGCTTTGTCTTAGTATTTTCTTTGAATGCTTTGAATAGGCTGCTGGTTCTAACTAATTTTCAGTATTCCATTTTGGACCTGTTCATTTGGGAAAAAAAGAATTCTTCTGCAAGAAATCCTTTTGAAATGTCCTGTAACTAACCCATTAGCTAATCATGCCTGCAAGTGAGCTACATCTGAAGTTTGCAGATATGTTGAACATCAATGAAACATTTTCTCCTCGTGTTCATAAAAGTCTGCTTGGTTCCCATTTTCTCCCACTTAAATTGCCTCCTCACTTGTTATATCATTTCTAAGTCGATCAGATGGTGAAATGTCTGTAATTTTCAGGTCTTCTTGGTGTGATCTCTTTGCTTTCGTTAGCCCTACATGAGAAGCTGCATCTTGTGCTCGCGATTTTGTTGTTAACAGCGGGAAGTGCCAGTGTAGCCATAGCAGATGTAACCATAGATGCATGTGTAGCACAGAACAGTAACGTTCATCCTACCCTTGCAGCTGATTTGCAAAGTTTGTGTGCCTTGAGTTCTTCAATCGGAGCATTACTTGGATTCTCAATTAGCGGTATCCTTGTTCATCTGATAGGCTCTAAGGTTCTCTATTATTTATAAACTCTTTGTTGCTTCATACTTGTAATATCAAGGCTCGATTCTTTCATTGCATGGGAGATTTACTTGCTTTCTTTTCTCTGTTAGGGAGTATATGGTTTGTTAGCTATACCTGGAGGGCTTGTATTTTTGGTTGGCATTCTACTTAATGAACCCCATATGCCAGACTTCAATTACAGACAGGTATGGGTATTCTATTGCATCTGTTATGTGTAATGTCTTCCCTTTGCTTCGGTTCGTAACTTCTTACTTCGTCTCCCGAAATCAATCAGGTAAACGAAAAGTTTGTCGGTGCTGGGAAGGCTATGTGGACGACGTTAAAGATCCCGAATGTGTGGAGGCCATGCCTATATATGTATTTATCTCTTGCATTGTGCCTTGACATCAATGAGGGCCTGTTTTATTGGTACACAGACTCAAAAAATGGTCCAAAGTTCTCTCAGGTAGTTTTCCATCATTGAACCTCTTTGGACATTGTCAAAGCTATTGGTATTTCCAAGCCGTAACATCTAGGATATTGACACCTTGAATCTTGGTTATGTAAATGAACTTTGACCTGACTGAAGTCAAGTTAATAATCAAGATGTGTGAATTATGCAAATGATTCATGTCTTTTTCAGCCAGTTGAACATTTTCTTTTTACTTTGTTCACTTTATCTTTTGACTTTAATGCAGGAAAATGTTGGTTTCATTTTCTCAATTGGTTCAGTTGGGTCTCTTTTAGGAGCTTTACTGTATCAATATGTTCTCAAGGATCATCAGTTCCGCGACTTGCTTTTCTGGACTCAATTGATATTCAGTTTATCTGGGATGCTCGATTTCTTGCTTGTTTTGCGTTTGAATTTGAAATTTGGAATACCAGATTACTTCTTCATTGTAATAGATGAGAGTGTACATCAGCTTGTTAACAGGCTAAAATGGATGCCTCTTCTAGTCCTCAGTTCCAAGCTTTGCCCAAGAGGCATCGAAGGGACTTTCTTCGCTCTACTTATGTCGATCGACAACGTTGGACTTCTCTCAGCATCATGGGGAGGCGGTTTCCTGCTCCATATCCTTCAAGTTACTCGAACGAAGTTCGGTAATTTATGGCTAGCCATTTTGATTAGGAACTTACTGAGACTTTCCCCTCTCTGTATGCTGTTTTTGGTGCCTAGAGGTGATCCAAATTCTTCGATTCTTCCAACCGAGCTGCCAAGTTCTGAAGTTGACAACGATACTTCTGAAGAAGCCGACAACATTGAACTGGTTTCCCTTGTGAATGGGATGAACATAGATAACCAGAAAGAAGCTTTCTGATACTGAGGCTAAAAATGGGGTGAAGCTGTTTGTAGATATGATCTAAAAGCAAGCAAGCAAAAAAAAAAAGAAGCAGAAGGTAGATTTAAAGTTACGAATATCTATTTATCTGCTGTTTTCCACTTCTGTTGCATCCAAATTTTGTATTACGTTTCTAATTACAGGATGTGTTACTGCTTCACATGTAAGATTCAAAGATAAGAAAGGACTCAAATTCTTGGATTATTTTCTTACATAACAATGAAATATCAACTTATTCTTCTTCCTCTCAGTTTGGTTATCAGCACAAAATATCTTGGTCTGAGGTTGAATATATGCTGAGAATTTGTTGGTGAAATTTTGTGGATGAAGTTGAAAATGTCAAATTGAAGCAACCCATTTTATGACTGAGAATTCTAGAGGTTCCATTTTCTCTCATTTGAATCACTGAATTGGTTGGTTCCTAACCGTAAGAAAAGTTAAATCTCTTATTTTGGTTGCAAATAATGGTTTCATATGAAGGACAAACGAAACTGACAGATTATACCTGATAATTCATATATAAGGAACTATTTCCTGACATTTTAATTTTTTTTTAAAAAAAAAATTAAATATACAAATTCACAATTTTGATAAATATTAATTTCTAGCCTTTTGAAATTAACTTTAAAATCAATATTAAGAGAAATTTAAAACTACATAGTATGAACCACTTTCCTTAACCTTGAATAGTGCTTTCATGTACAATATTCTGTATCTTAGCCTTCAAGGTTGGAGATTTGCCTTACAGAAGATATTCTGTATTGGAAAAGTTTATTATGAAAATGAAATAAAAATTATAGGGAAAGGTTTACCAATTATTATTATTATTATTATTATTATTATTATTATTATGGGTAAAAAAAAAAAAAGTCTTCTCCCATTTTATGACAGATTTATGAATCTCATTTAGCCATTTAAATTTTATTTTCATTTATATTTTTTTTGTTCGAGATGTTGAATTTTGATTTATTTCAAATTTCTTTAGATAGGATTTGGAGTATGACACTATCCGGAGTCGATAATAATAATCATTACTACAGTAAACACTATTTGCTACATTATTTACTACTTGTTACGGTTTTTATTAGTTTACATTCATTATTTTTTTTATTATTTGTTTCAGTGTTTATTATTTCCTTCTCAAATAAAAATAATTTACACTTCAAACACATATTACTGTAACTCAAACTAAAATAATGATTACACATATATTGTAAATTCAACTGTAATAACTAATGATTACAACAACCAACCTTTATCAATATATATTAAAAGCTCTTTAAATTCTTTTCATAAAATAGAATTTATAGGTAAACTAAATGCAATTGGCTTTTAAGATTCTTAATTTTCATATCCTAATGGATTGTTTGGGTTAAGAAGAAGTTTTGAAAGATGAGAAGTCGAAGTAAGTCACTTGTAAGCTTTTCACGTGTGATGCACATGACTTAGAATTTTTATAATAAATTTTAAATTGTAATTTCATTGTTATTTTGATTCAATATTCACCGAGTGTAATTAGCAAATATTTGACATGAAATAAAGTAATTAAATAACCGTGCCTTAAATCATGTTTCAAGTTAATTTATAACGAATATGAGATATTTTAAATGTCATTAAAATTTTCTAAAAATTCTTTAAAAGGAAATAAAAATTTTAAATATGAAACATGGTTGTATAATTGAATTTAAATTTTAAATAGTTGACATTAAATCTAAAAGTACAAGAAGAGAAAAGGAAGTATAGCAATAAATGAATGAATAAAATTAGAATACATATAATGTAATTAGAATAAAAGTGATACGAAACAATTATAATAACGATTTTTGTAGGTGAAAAAAAAGAATGATAGAAAAGTATTGAAAATAGAAGTCAATTTTTTAAAAATGAATCTTGTCTATTATATTTATTTAATATATGTATCCGAAATCCCAAATAATACACTAAGTCCACCAGTGAGTAAAGAAATCTAGTCTTCTACGCTAAAAAAAATGAGTACATGCCAATTAGTAATCGAACAGATATAAACACCATTTGTTTGTAACAAAATCTGATTCATATCAGTATGATCCTTTAAAGATATGTAGTACCAATGAATATCAATGAAATCGTAACCAAATGGCCAAAAGAATGATGAGTGGAAGCAACAATGTGCTGCAATATTTTTGAACCCTTGGAAAGCGTTGAGACAAAGTAAATGACATTTAAAACTCTTTATACCAAACAGATTTGATTTTCAAGTTGGGATGGATATAGGGAATGGTTAGGAAAATGTTGTGATACAAATGTAATATTTAGTATAAACATGATCATGGGAATTTTCATTTCAATGGGAAACATTACTTCCTAACAATTATCATCTTACACATGATGAGCGAAATTCCCCTTTCTCTCCACAACATCATTACCTTAATTTTCTTAAAACATGAACTGTCAACAAAAATTACGATACGTTGTTTTTCTCGACACCTGACCTGGCTAAAACTCTCACATCCCCCAATTACGATAGACCGCATCCAGTTTTTGTAGAACACTTTTGCTTGGCAAAATCTGATAGAAGGAATTCTTATTTTCCTCGTTTTCTCCTATCCCTATCTCTTTCTTTACCTCTATCTCGGTCGTGATCATCCCTTTCTCTGCTTCCACTCTTTTCCCGGTCCCTGTCTCGTGATCTTTCTCGCTCCCTGTCCACGTCATTTTCCCTGTCTCTGTCTCGGTTTGATGACTTTCGTACTGGGCTATCACTGTGGCTCTGGCTACGATGCAGCTTCCTTGATGACTCGTGGCTATCATCCTGTCTATCCCTCCTCTCTGAAGAGGTACACAGGAAGGGATTTTGAGTACAGATACCAACAAGAAACTCATACTATAGTAATTTGACAAGTGTTTATAATCTATTGCAACTTCAAGAGAGAATGCGTGGCGGGGGGCGCACACACAACACCATATATTATTAATCGCATAAATTTCCCAAATGCATCATTTTAGGGGGAAAAACGTGAATATAATTGCAAACATAAAAATGACGGATCCTATCCTGACACGAGGCCAAAACTGATTCCAAATAGAGTAAAAAAGAGCACTTTTCCCCCACTATGACACTAATCAATCGATAAGAAACTAAAATAGATAAAAGTGTAATAAAACTAAATACTAGAACTTGACTAATTTGACTTAACAATAAAGTACCAAAAAGATCAGATCATAAATGAACTTAAAACTCTTATCCAAAAAAAATAAACGAACTTAAAACAAATTGAGAATCTTCTGTCCAAAAAGTTATGAAATAACACTTACTCTTCCTTGATGCAGTCTCATTGGAATCTGACAGTCCGTATTCAGATTCTAGTTGTTTCCGATATATCAAAACTCTCCTCTCAATTTCCTCTGCACTTTTGATGCCCCGTTCTTCTAAGGATTCACGATATTCGATCAAAGCCACTTCTACACGTCTTAACTTTTGCCTGACACAATAAATTCATATGAACACATGCAGCAAAATACAATAAGATTTTTAAAGATCTATTTTAGATGGCATAAAACTAAGAAGCTTCTATATAATGGCACACACTTATTGGAATGCATGGATCAATAACCAGCAGAGCCAATAAGCCACCAGGTTTAAATCTTTACAAAGAAAGAAATTGTCAGCTTTAGAAGTTGCCTGTGTACCTCTGCTCTTCATTCAACCCACTATCAGGTTGCATAAGGGCACTTGGCTCCGTAGTAATCTCCATCTCATCAGCTTTACTAGGACCATCGCCTGCATTTTCACTTCCAGAAGATGAATAACTTAAGCCGAGACCCCTAGTACCTCCTTTTTGCTCATTGTCACTTTCATCATCCTCCCTCGCCCATTTAGAGGCAGGCAAAACAGGATCATTTTTCCCAGACTTTGTGAAGCCTTTTAGTTCAGGCTGTGGAATGGAAAGAGTTTGAGCCAAAGGCATAGAACCTATCCTTTGGAAATCTGCCTCATCATCCCCAAAACGGCTCCAACCCGGAGTTTCTGCTGGATCTCGTTCAACTTTAGTCTCTCTTGAACTACTTGAATATCTTCCAGAATGAGAATTACTATATTTTAAGTCTTCATCAAGTTCATACCCACTCAGCTTTTCTGCCTCTTCAAGACTTAGCAAACGTGCAACCATCATTTCTCTACCACCAACAAGAGACAACCCATTATGCCTGCACCGTCTTTCCAATTCTCCAAAGGGAAGATTCATTAACTCCTTCATAGCTCCTCCTTTGCCCATTGCCAATTCAGCATCTTGATTGATTTTACTCCCATCTCCTAAATCATCACAATTGGCCTTCCGTTCAATCTCAGGGGCATCACCACATAATGAATGAAAAGGGATCACACCAGAGTTTCCCAAGCGAAGAAACGTGGCTCGCAATCCATTCACATAAGCATCTGAGAACAGAAACCAATCGGACCACACTTGCAATAATTTCAGTACTCGTTCCTGCATAATCAGAGACATATATAATCAAATTACCAAAAATAGGAAAAACACGAGTTGGTCTCCAACGGCTATAGCTGAAATAATACCTTGAGGGCTTCTGCCGTAATTCTCCCTGTTATGCTGCGATATAGATCATTGAAGCTCTCAATGATGTCAGGTAATGTTGCTTCAAATTTCGTGCGGTATGCAGATGCATTCTTTACAGGAGCGCTACTGTTATGAAGGATATCAGACACAAGCATCAACCTTGCAACTTTGGTTGGAATAGGAGTTTCTCTAAGCGTTAAAGATTCTGTTAGAACTTCAACTATCTGCAATTTTAAAAAGTAGATCAACCAAATGAACAAATTTCCTTTTAAACTTAACACAGAAATACAACATTCCACAGATTATGAGAAAGTTGCATAACATTTTTTTCAAGAAAACACAATTTTCATGGATGAAATAACAATAATGAATAACACAATGGTATGTTTTTCAAGGAGAAAATTACCTTCTTTTTTTTTTAGAAACAGAAAAGCAGTTCATTCAAAAGGCAAGCACGCCAAAAAAAAAAAAAAGAAAAAAAAAAAGAAAGGAAGAAAAGAAAAAAAAAAAAAAAAAAAGAGGGAGAAAAAGAAAGAATAGCTTGTGTAGGATACTTCAGTTAGAGTGCGTAAATACAATTGCACGAGGTCACAAAAATATAGGCTATGGAAGTATTCTAATATGATAAAACTCTACGATTATACAGAAAAAGGAATAATGAAACTAATAAACCTGAGAACAACCATATATAAATCACCCTTAACAAACAGATCAAACGAGCAGCCTAAGAAGTTGAAAAGGATGATCTCAGAAGTAGAATAAAAGGCAGACGCATAAAACAAGTTGGTAGGCTTTAACATCTAGGTATGGTAGTATTAGTTTCAAGAAGGATAAAGAAAACTATCCATATTTGTTCACATGCAGTTCAATAATTGCCTTAACGCCAGAGCTACCTCTCCAGCTGCATCAGCATTATCCAAAGCAAACCCCATTGCTTCCTTTATCTGACTCCTTTCTAGTGTCAATGCCCGAAGCATGTCCTCAAACTCATCCCTTTGTGAATCAGTTAAAGTTCTTTCAAGCTCCACGCGCTGTAGATGACCCCACACCCACCAAAAAAAGAAAGAAAAATAAAAAGAAAGAGAGAAAAATCAGTTAGTAAAATACATAATGCAGAAGTGATAGAAAAAACATCAAAATTTTAAAGTGACAATTACTCTGCTTCTTCCAGCAGCATAAGTGGGACCAGACTCCTTCTCAAGTTCTGGGCTTTTAGCAGTTGGAAGAGGTGGTGGAACCCATCTGTAGATGCAAAATAATTAACATTTATGGCATTTTCCCAAGGGTCTGACACAAATTACTATATAAAATAACAAATTAGATCCCAAAATTGCCCCTGCAAACAGTTTCAGATGAACATACCTCCCACTACCAGTTATCATGATAAAAGGTTCCGTTCTCCACCTTTGAAGAGTATCCCCCTATAATCAAGTAGAAATAGAAGGCACATGTAGACTGTAAAGCAGAAATATCCTTGGTCTCTGAATGATAATTTGGATTAGTATACATAAGACATTTACCTGAGCAAATGAATAAAGTCGCCAAACATAGTACGTATGTTCTTTTGAACCAAGCTCAAACAAAAAGTTGAAGAGAGGATTTCCCCGACCCCTCTCCATAATAGCTTGTTCAAAAACACAACCTCCATCCAGAACATAAAGAGCCATAGTGTCAATGACATGGCGGAGATGATCCTCCTCAGGTGGTTCAACAGTTATATCAGGAATATTGGGTGTCAGAACCTAGCAATGCCATTTAAGAAAATTGAGTCTATTTTCAGATGGAGAAAATAAAGGGATAGACTAAGATCCAAATGCAATGAGCAGGGAAGGGACCGTCTGGAGATAATCAAGTATACAAATTTTGCTCCCTAGTCCCTACACCTACGGTAACTCCTTATACATGGAAGCAGTACGGTTATGCTTTCTAATTTCAAATCTACGTAAAAGGGGCTTAAATATGTAAATTACAACTCTAAAACAACAAAGCAGTACAAATTATACTTTAGCAAGGGCAAGCATTGCTTTTTTTCTTTTTTTTTTGGGACAAGGCAAGCAATTGCTTAGATGTGCAAGAATTGGATTAACGCTCAACTCTTAATTTACACCCAAGTCATTAATAAATAGCCGCCCAACATGCATCCAATATATATATTAAAAGAGGAAGAAATAACATGACATATCAAGAGGTCCTGAGTAATTTTTGTCCTTTTTTTTAAAAAAGGAAACACACTTTTTATTGAAGCAACGAAAAGAGACAATGTCTCAAGGTACAAGAAGATCCAAGGAACAAAACCATTGGATCAGGAGGTCAGGACAGAAAAAAATTAAAAATAAACTTTAATGATTTATGGTTAATGATAATGTTGTACAACTTAGCAACTAAAAAAGGCTCACAGATTGGCGAGACCTCATAATAATTTAAATATCCATCAGAATACTTTACCTTTTTGTCAAATAAAGAGTCTTCAAATTCTAGAGATGATGGTTTATGCAATTGAAGGTAGGGGAATTCGAACCACAGACCTTACGATTATTAAGGTACTCATATACCAATTGAGTTATACTCAGGGATGGTTTATGCAATAATATTTCCATATGCAAACATAACATTTTGATAACCAATCTCAACCATAATGCGTAAAAAATAAAGAAAGTTAATGTAGAAATTAAAGGTATTCAACCAGTTCAGAATTTTGATTTGGGACAGAAGTGACTGGCGGTCCTGATGAGCCAGATAAGATAACAGTGCCACCCTGTCAATCAAAGAAGGTGAAATCAAAAGGTGTCGAATTGCTCTAATTTACTACAAATGTAAATCCAGTAGAAACAACGAACCTCCTTACTTCTAATGGCCATATGGCCTGGAGGAGGCGCAGGTAATGCTTGGGAAGGAAGAGCAACAGACTTTCCCCATCCAATTTTCAGCTCATACCCATAAACAACAACTCCTGCACATAAATATTTTAACCATCTTATACTTTTCTTTCCCAGATACGTTTAAGGGTACTACACAAAGTCTTCATGATTAATGTCAACTTCCTAAACACCAACGATAATGATTTTGAAATGACAAAGCAAAACCATATATTAATAAAGAAACATAGTACTCAAGAATAAAATCTTGGAATCTTGACTCATTTGCTGTTTTAATAATTCAATTATCAGAGGTCTTTCTTTTGCAGCAAAGTCAGATCACCGTTCCCCCACACTGCTGTACGATTGGTTAGAGGTATTATAATCCAAGTTTCAGGTTCAAACTTTTGTAGGAATTCTTAGAGACAATCTTTTTATGTCATTCTTAAATCACCGATTGAACCAAAAGTTTAAGCTGACGGGTGAAAGCACATTTAATTATATATTATCTAACATTTCTCCTCCCTTGTGGGCTTGAAATATGAAGAAGACCCAACATGTGGAAATGAATATTAATTGGAGAGGAAATAACATTGCAAGGACTTGAACACAGAACCTCCTTAAACCACCTGCTCTAGTACCATCTTAAATCACCGATTGACCCAAAAGCTTAAATTAATGTGTGAAAGACGAATTAAACTATATATCATCTGACAGTCAACTAAATAGAACTAAGGCTTGTAAAATCTCTTGGTGGAGTAGGACGTGTGGATCCCATGCCATAACTAGGATATAGAAACATGAGTGAAGTATCAAAAGAATCAAAACTATTGCATAAAACTATGAAATTGTGAAAACAATTGATAAAAAAGCAAATTTCATTAAATAATTATTGATAATTAAAAGAAATACCATAGTAAAACATAAATATTCACAATAGTTAACAAGAACTATGAGGCAGTAACGCCAAAATATAAATAAAACAAAACAAAACAAAACAAACCCTGCATTTCATCCTTTGCAGCCTGTCCATCAGCTCTATTCATGAAAGCTACAAATCCACAATTTCTTTGCCGTCTTCGTTCCTCCTCTGTCCTTGGCCACATTATCTTTACACTAGCAATTGGTCCAAATCTTCCAAAAGTTCGAAGGAGAAAATTCTCATCAACCTAAAAGGGTTAAGATTAAAAAATGAGATGCAATATTTTTCTATGCTAGTTACTAAGAAACAAGATACAGAAGAGTACAGAAAAAATGTACCTGTGGAGATAAATTTCCTACATAAAGGTTAGTCGTTTGAGGATCTCCATCATCAAATGATCCAGGGAACTTTCCACTGGGATCAAAGTCATCAGGCAGTTCATCAAATCGACTAGACGGCTAGACATTGAAGAACAGAAACACAGTACATTAGATGTGTAAGAAAATTGACAAAGAAAATAAGTTAAATCTTAGATAAGAGAGCGTAATAAAATAATAATAAATATACTACCCAGATCAACAAATAGACGTGCATGAGTGTGTAACATAATGAATACACAAAAGAAAAACATTTTAGTGCACAAGTTGTCATATTAACTTAGTTAAAATACCCCCTCAAAAAACTCATTATCTGGCTTAGAACAAAATACTACAGCAATATGAACGGAAAAAAATGAACTAGCAGAGAATTTGGTCCTTGCAATCTATGGGAGATTAAAAAGGTATTACACGTCCTGCTGAAAACACTTACTGTTGAGATTTCTCCATGGCGCCCTTCACGCCAATGTTCACGATCTTGATTTCGTCTTTCCCTCAGCTCTTGCTCATGCTTCAGTTCCTCCATAAAATGATCAATGTTCCTAGACTTCCCCTTGTCTTTCTCCTTTGGCTTTTCCAGCTCCTAGACGTTGTAAAATAGTTCAGAACAAAATACATTCCTACAGACTTCATCTGAAATGATCCAGAAACATGATAAGCAGAGTTACCTTCTTGTCAGATTCTTTTCCTTTAGATGCCAATGGAGGTGGAATGAAAGATGGCACATATCTGCAAACAAGTATCAAAGATGAACCTCCAACTCAGTATAGATTGTTCGTATGAAGGGAGGGAGTAAAGGCAGCAAAAAAATTTGGCCATTCAATTCCAGCACAGTTCTTGAAAGTAGCTAGCTCATTTTAGACCTTCTTTAGGTGATCCCACACCCACTTAAAGCAATACAAACACTTCTGACTATCTAATAAATTACTTAATGAATGAACTAAATTGAATTGGTTAAGCAAACATTTGCGTAAATACAAAAGCGATCTATGATAAAGTTTTCCTTCGAACAACATCAATTGAAGAATCCCAGCACCAAGTTCCAACTTTGATCAATACAAGCTATCTTTTAGATTAAGCACACAATAGAAAGAATCACAGCCTGAAGCATCAACGAAAATGGATTTTTGGGTTTCAAACCCTGGCCCCAATAAAAATTTGAAGCACCTCGCATGCCCTCCATGCCTACAAACCAACAGTTGGTTACCCTTCTTTCTATCATTTTTTATTGGTTGGTTCATCCGAAAGGGATTTTTGGGTTTGGGTTCTGATAATATCCGAGAGTTTCTCTTGTAGATATCATTTCCATATCCTTTGCTTCAGTTCTCCCTCTCAGCATGCCTCGACTTTCTCCTCTCTATAAACTAAAAATCCAAGTTAACTTATTTGCTTAGCAAGTTTTGCATGAGTCTGAACACCCAGCACTGTCTCCAGAGACATTCTTATTTTATATTGAGCCTGCAATGGTATGTTCTTTGCAGGTAGTCGGAGGAGGATCTTGCCCATTTCCTGCAAGGTTGCTAGTTTGGAGTCAATACTTTAAGTCATCTCAGGATGCTTCGTCTCTTAACAAAATTTCTGTTCAAATTTCAATGATAGAAAAGATGCTCCTAAACTCTCCTGTTCAGCAAAAGCAAGGAGTTTTGTGGCTTTTTGTTTTGGCAGTTTTATGAGTGGCATCTCAATCTTCATTATGATTTAAAAAAGCCCTCTATTAGTAGGGAATTAGAGAGCAAACTAAAATCTGAGAAAATAAAACGACAGTAAAAAAGGATTAATCGAGGAATTATACTAATTAACCTTAGTCTCCCTACATAAGGAATAGTAGAATTTTTAGAGGAGCTGATAAACCGTCTAATTTCTAAAGAGGTTTTGAAAGTTGTAAGGTTTAACACTTCTTTTATGGGTGTATGTTAATCAAGCTTTTTCTAGTTAGCAGCTTAATCTCATTTGAGTCTATTCTTGTAGGTAATGTTGGGACTCCTATAGCATTTTTTCTTCTTTTTTTAAGTTAATGTACATTCTTTCATTTTTCTCAATGATAATGCGGTTTCTTATTATTCTTATCCACTTATTTTTATTTATTGAAAAAAAGGGGCTTATTTTCACCACATCCCTAAACAAAGATAAAGAAGCTATGCAATTTCAACTTCAAAACTGAATCCAAGAAACATTTACAATTTACCATTGCAAACAAAATAAATCTAGGATTCTTTTCTTTCAAATATTTTGAAGAAATCACATGAACCTTTTGGGCAACATTTTTTTTTTTTTTAGAAACAACTGCTTTCATTGAGAAAAAAATGAAAGAATACAAGGGCAACAAAAAAACCAAGCCCAAAAGACCTCTAGAGAAAGGGGCTCCAACTAAATGAAATATTGCCTAGGGAATATTGTGAGGCTCCCAAATCATTAATTGCCTCAAAGACATCCCAACTCTTTAAAGGGTCTCTCCAACCATCATCGGTAGTTCTTCAAAAGAAATAACTTTTCACCTAATCGCTTCAAAGATGGAGCACAAGCTCTTCTCTTCTCAATCTCACCTAGTCAAATCAATATTTTTTTTTTGACCAACTTCTCACCTTATCACCTTTATCACCTTATCACCTTATCAAATCAAGGTTTCACCAACTTCTAGTTCAAAAAACAATTCCACCACTAGGGTTAACCAAGAGGCTTCCCTGCCTGAAATCAGACCATTAACATGCCCGAATGAAGTGAGAATGTTAAAGAATAAAATTAGTTTCTTTATATGTTGATCTATACTGAAAAAAGAATGACAATCCTTTTTGGTGGAAACAGGAAAATTTTCATTTCTTTCCCTTCAAATATGGTGTTCCTTCTGAACCACAACCAAAATGATGCACTTTTTTGTTTCCTTCAAGCGTTGGGCCACACAATAACCAGTGGCATAAACCAAAAGTCAAAACCAACGAAGTAAGAATAGGAATAAGCCCATTTTTCACTTCTCAAGATCTCGCAGAGCCTAGAATTCCCTCACTTTCCCCTTTGCCACCATGCCTCAACTGAGCCCCATTGACCATTTTGTGTCAAAAAGAAATCTAATAAATTGGCACAATGCACACTTTGGTACACCCCCCCCCCCTAAACATGGGTTTTTTTTCCCTTCATATAAGATATCAAGATTTCATTGATTATATGAAATTTACAAATGAGTGGGGAATGAGGCCCAAGCTATTGAAAGTCAGCCCAAAATGTTATTCCCTCAAATCAATCTGACTACTTAAGTACTCAATTGGTAGGCTGAACCTACAAAAGCCATCAAAAGTTTCATCTTCAAACTCTCTATATCATTTTAAAGTTGTTTCGGTCAAACATTACATCATCCCCCACCAATTGCATCACTACGATAATAAAAATTGTTCAAAATTTTCCATCAAAACACTGAGACGCTAAAGCATCTTAAAAACAGCGTGCAGGTAGGTTTAGTTGAAAAGTGATTGGAAAAACAAATGAAGCCACCTCTTCACAGTTCACACTACTATGGATCACATAGTAGTTTGTATCACAGGGGATTTGAAGGCACTTTTTTTTGCATGTGTTTATTCCTCCATGGCTTAAGAGTCCAGAACAAGAAATCGACTTTTTCAAGCTCCTTATATCCCACAAATAACATTTGTCAAATTCACCTGTAAAGCTTCTATCATAGCAAAGGCTGTGCTCTGCCTCTTTCTACATTTTCATTGCTTTAGTGGCATTGTCTTGCTTTGTATACCAAAAAAAAAAGCATTAATTATGCCAAGACGTTGGAACAACTTGGTCAGGTTTATAATTGGTCCAAAGGCACATTTGAAGACCCTATAGATAAGAGGTCAAGAATCAAAGCTAGAGTAGTAGGGGAAGAGTACGCCAGGATAACACTAGATGTGGCATAGGCACTAGAAGTTAATTGACTTGCAAGAAAGTGGTTTGCACTAGTTCTATTGTACTCCATGTCAAAAGGCAGAGGAATATTTGGATCACATTCTTTGTGCGTTTGCGAATGTCATCTGGAATATTCTTTTTTTCTTATGACTTTTGCCCTCTTCTTTGATCGGCACAGGGACATTAAGGATTTGATCAGAGAGCTCCTCCTCCATCCACCTTTTCGTAGAGCAAAAAGAATGTTCTTATGGTTTGTTGGGGGGTGCACTATTTTGTGGGACCTAAGGATGAGCGGAATACATAGTTTTTAAAGGATTGGAGATGGATCCAATTGAGGTTTTGGTCCCGGTTATATTTCATGTCTCTTTTAGGGCATCAATTTCGAAGATCGTTTTGTGCGCTTAACTTTTTGTATGTCCTTGTATTCTTTCATTTTTCCTCAATCAAGGTTGTTGCCTTTAATATACCACACAATGTTTTTTATATGTCATCACACACACACACGCAAGCACGCAAAATAGACTTTTGGGGCTTAAGTGCAAGGTGAAAAAAAAGGTGTAGGCTTTTTTTTGTGAGGCGCACTCTATATATAAAAGTACTACACGAAAAGAGAGCATAGTTGAAGTGGGAATATGGAAAAAACCCTAAAGTTAAACATAAGAAATTTTGCATTTAGGCCTAGTAAAAAAATAATTAATAACAAAGGAAAAACCCTAATTATTATTATTTTCTCAAAGTAATGAAAAAACCACAAGGCCCAGAGCTTTGGACCTCATATAAGGTACACGCCTAATGTGAGGCGAGGCACCATCCCTGTGCCTCATGCCTGGAACCATGAAGTCCATCAATAGTACTAAAGGTTAACCTTGATTTTAATTTTCTAGTCTTGTCTATTAAAGATTTAACCTTCATTTCATAACAAATGAACCTCAATGAAGAGACTTCCACAATTACATAAAATGATTTTTTTTCTTCGATAATTACATAAAAAGAAATTCTCCCTATCCTTGTAACAATTTTAAAATCTTTCTTTTGAATAAGCACAGAGTGCAATGGAAAACACTTGCAATTAAATTCTAACTTTCCTTGAGAACCAGGTTTCTAAAACCTTTTAATAAGATAGTAATTTCCAACTTTTGGGATAAATCATTCCAAAGATACGTGTCCCCTAAAAAAAACTAAATTTTACAATTTTAAATCCCTCTTCAGAACTAATGCAAGTAGTAGCCAAAAATGCACCAATTCTATATAGCCTTGCATTGCAAAAACGGCTAACCAAGGTAAAATCTTCAGAAAAATACATATGCAAGAAACTTAAACTACAAAATAGAGGGAAATTTTTCTTCTTTTTCTTCTTTCTCCTTTTTTTCTTTTTTATATTATATCCGTGTGAGTGAGAGCAGGGTGAAAAACAAAACACCAAGACTCCAATGCTAGACCAACTGACTTTTGCAATCAGAACTAAGAATAACTGTAATATGAAAATATGCGGTAATTTGTAAACCAGATACTAATATCTACCACAGTAGATAGCTGAATTTAAGAATCTGAATTCACCACCGACTAGCAGGCTTTGTATAATTCAATGCATTGTACAAGATTATATTATGAAAAAGGGGAAAGGAACTTTCAGCACAATGACATGTCATGATCACTCTCTACTTCTTCCACGTAGCTGAAACAGTAAAGGCACTGAAATGCGCTTAGCAACATAACTGAACAACATCAGGGCAGTGTCTTATAGTTAAATCTATAATCTATTTTGTGCAACCTTTTCATCATTGTTATATTAGAGATTAGAAATTTCGAACAAATCTTGCCTCGTCAAAATAGCATGAATATGGTTAATCAAAAGCATTTCTTTACCTACTTCCCTTCTTTGGAACAGATACCCCATCTTTGGACTTTTCACCTGCCATCCGGGAACGAATAAAAAGGCCCATACTTTTATTAATGTGTCCCCAAAATAATAGAAAAGTAGCTATTTATCCACATTGCTGATATAAACAGAATTATGAATTTAAAAGCTTTCAGTAATTAACAAGTGGGTTAAAAAGATCTGTAGTGGCACTGACCCTCAGATTCACTCTTCAACTTCTCGTTGGGGTTGATAGTTCCTCCACGAACAAAAGTCTTAGACCCAGGTGCATTATCTCCTTGAAATGACTCCACAAATTCCGCATACAATCGAGCAGTTTCATCTTCCTCTCTCTATAAAATGTAATGAAATAAAATTAATGAGACTGGTCAATGTCAGTTAGTGACTCAGATAGTGAATTCGTTAATGAGTTAGACCAAATACCTTCTTCTTTGCTTCTTCTTCCTCTCTGTGCTTTTGGAAAGGAGTCTTCTTTCGAGTGATGGAAAATGAACTCATGTTTGCATCAATTTCTAGACAGCATTAATAAACGTTAAATCCAGGCACAGTAAAAAAAAGCCCACGTCAAAACTCGAGTTCATGAATCACTGAGCACGACTGCTATATAACTAATAAAACGGGATTGCTTACTGATAAAGTTCAGAACAACCCAACACCCTTGGATTAACGCTCTTGCAATTTACCCACTAGCATAAAAAAAAAGTAGCCAGGAATATTTTTCCACAAACGAAGCACAAATTAAGAAGACCAAACCCCATTGCTCGAAAAAAAGACCAAAGCCAAACAAATTTAATCCCTTTCGAATTCAGCTTTCTAAGAAAGACTTCGTCTAGCTGTTCAGACAGTGAACCATAATAAAGCAACAGCAACGCGCGAATCGCAAACAGAAACATCAAAATACGCGACTTAAGATTATTAAATTGAAAACCGAACATTAACCAATAGTCTAACCATGAAGCCAGAGAAAGAATCATCCATGAAAAGTAAACATTGATACGAAACCCAGCTCGCTTGGAAGAATAATAAACATCCCAAAAAAAAAAGGTGATTCCGCATCGAAGCACACAGTATAATTGGTACAGAAGGCTGAAAAGAAAAGATAAAACTTACAATGAAAATAGAGAGTCGGAAATCAGTGCTAGGGTTCCGGCAGAGTGGAAGGATAATCAATGAAGGTTTAAAGTGGGTTTCCGGTGGGGACGGTGGCGCGATGACAAAAGGGACGGGCGGGAGGTTGAATAAAAAGGGGTGAGATTTGAGTTAGAGTAGAGAAGAGCAGAAACAGAGCAACCTGGGAAAATTAGTAATTATGCTACCCTTACCGCTGGGTAGAAATTGTAGAGTCACGGTACGTCTCTTATTCGTCCGTCACCCAGTCTTTTCCATTTTATACGGACCCAAAATTACGTTATTCTTCCCTTTTACCGTCTTTTTATTTATTTATTTTTTCTATTAACTCAATGGACATCAACGATGACAAAAATATCTCATTTGCCCAATTTGTACTAAAAAAAAAGCTAAGCAAATATATGTGAATTTGAACTAAAAAAACGGTTTTATTATTATTGAAATGTAGTCACTTCCATTGTGTTGATTGTATTAGAAAAAAAATTGTATTGGTGTTTCCCCTCTTTTTTTTTTAATTAAATCATTATTGAGTATATAGTTGTTTTTATCTTTTTAAATGTAAATATTGAATAATTGAGAAACCATTAAACCTAATCCAAATAGATGAAAATATATATATGTATATTTGTGTTTGGTTTTATGAAGTGTTTTGTATTTTTCTTTTTTTTAAGTACAACAATTACAATTATGAAGAATGCAATTGTCGACCTTTAGAGGTCATGTCAGTTGCTACTTGTAAGCTTAGAACTGTGCAACTTAGAATTTTAATTTAAAAATTAGCACGTGATTTACAAATGAGAAATAGGCTTCGACATTTTTTTAATTAAAAATTAACATATTATTCACTAATGAGTTCTAAAATACTAGATAGTCCAACACAATGAAAACAATTCCTTTCTTGAGATTCTTAAATTACAGATTAACTTTGACAAAATGTTGTATTTCCTTTCTTGAGATTCTGAAATTACAGATTAACAAGTCGCTTGTTTATGCTTAAAACAACACTTTATTGTGCTATTAATGCAATTAACCACTTTCCACTTGTAAAATTTTAGTTGACTAAGTTGAAGCATGACGAAGAAGACGATCAACAAATCCCATTTGTTATAATAACTATTTCATTTTTATTTTTTTTGTTCTTAAAAATTAAGCTTATTTCCTCTAAATGTCCTTCAAAGATTTGCCTCTTCTTAAATACAAATATTAAATTCTTAGCTAAATTTCAAAAACAAACAACTGTTTTTTCAGTTTTCAAAACGTTGGCTTGTTTTTTTAAAACATTGGTAAAAAGTAAATAAAAATCAAGAAATTTAGAGGTAAAAACGGCATTTAAAAGCTTAATTTCAGAAACCAAATGGTAACAGATAAAAACTATTTTTTCCGACTTCATGGCATGCATGCCAATGAAATAACTAGACTGTAAAGGAGGATCAATCAAAGTTCAACAATGAAGCTCATCAAAGATGGGGAAAAGAAACTTGCCATCTGCGTCAGCCAATAGGCAATAACCTTGTAGATTATAACAGATACTTTCTGTAAAGGATAGGAAAAACACAATCAAATACCCTTTAGATACAGATGCACACACAGGAAGTTCGGATTCATGTATAACCGAACCCCGCGGATCGTAAGCGGGGCAGAGAAGACAGGATAAATTTCTACAATTCATACAAGAGCATCTTTAACTTGATAGTATGATGCAGAAGTTTAGAATGATACTGAGAACAGAGGCAGCGCCTTCACAATTGTCTCAATGTGCCAGTTTCTTCAGATGTTGGAATATCCTTTGTTTAATCCACTGCCGATCATAAGGCAAATAAGCCTGAATTGAATGTTCGAATCTGCGAAGGGAGGTGAAAATCAGATAACTTGCCATAACATCAAAACTAACATAGATGGATGGATATGCTTTTAAAAATTGATTCATGATACAGTCTATAACGCGTACTAATGAATAACCCTAAACCCATTTAAATTCAACTGCCTTTTATTTTGTAATTGACCGAGAGCTAAAAATATTGACATCGGTCTAAGAACTAAAATCATAAAAATTTGCAATATATGTTATTGTCTTTGTTCTACCAAATATCTTTTGGCATTCCTATTTTAAGCTATTTCTATGGCAATATAAGCGTGGATCTTAGTGACGCCAATGTCAAAGAGAGACAATAAAGGTCAACCAAAACACCTCAACACTCATATAAAGCTTTTTTTTTTTCTTTTTTGGGAAAAAAAAAAAAAGACATTTTGAAGATTATAGGAGAAACAGTTGTTCTTCCGACAACTCGAACTGTTTCATCTTTATTCATAAGTGGTGAGTGAAAGGGAAAAGAGTGGGAAAGATAAGGCAGCATACACTAGTGCGCTCATATCCGCGAGGCCATCAATGAAATTGTAGAGATCAGCAATATCATAAGTGATATTTCTGATGGCTGGATTTAAGTCCTTAAGCTTCCTTTCATACAGCCCACATATACCTGTACCAGCAGTTCAAAGGTAAAATGAAAAATTCCATAAGTTCAAATAAAAAACTAAATACATTTTTGTCTCTACTTTTGTCTTTCCGAGCATCCATCTTTCTAGTCTTTCAATATCCATAAGTGTCCAGACCTATTTACTTTTTTCTCAACTGAGATCACCCAACAACTATAACACTAGTCATTTTACAGAATCCAGCATTCAAAGAATTGCAGTACATTAATACTTTAAATCCAAGTCCTCAAAAGTTTTCACTCACAGCTCGGCCCTTTTATTATTAGGTCACCCCATGGTCAATAAAACGGTTTCCATTCAAGTCACAACTAAATGATATTGTTTTATATAATCATGGAGGGAAGGTCCCAATCTGCATGTTCCGGGGTTTTTAGAAGAGCAACAAATCAACAACCGAACTTGCTATTAGACACGTTATCCCCAGTGCAAAGGTTCAGGTGGTGCGACAACTAAGAAGGAAGATAGTGCAGTTATTTATAAAGGGCTGAACAGCGAGAATTTTTGTTGAATAATAGTTTACATGACTTTCTAAGATGAATGCAATGCTCTTTATTGTCCATTAGAAGGTTACCATAGTGAATAGGTCTCTTCATAAGCTACCCATGTCTACTTTAGTAGTTGTTAGATTCAACTCTGACTTCTTCTATTACCTTGTTTCTGCTTGTTGTTTTTTGTTCGAGTATTGATACAATATTAAATTTGTCCATAACCCATCAGCTAAAGTTTTGAGTCAATTGGTGATTTAACATGGTATCAGAGTAGGAGATCGTGAGTTCAAACTCCGGTAAAATCATTTCCTCCCCAATTAATATTGAATTTCACTTGTTAGCTCTTTAACAAATTTTCAAGCCACAAAGGGAGTATTAAGAGTATTGATATAATATTAAAAAAAATTCATAACCCATTACAATAAGCTTTCGAGTCAATCAATGTTGTGTAATAATGTGTACTAAATTGTGATTAATTTTCAAATCCTTTAATGATCAATAGTTGACTTATCTGGATAAATAAGTTGCAGGAAACGGAGAGTCAATTTGTGCAAAAATTACAAGAATGCCAAGTTTCGTAATAATCATTGAAGAAATTGGAATCTATACATAATAACGCATTACAAAGAAAAAACGAAGGTTACATTGTTACACCACTTAGATTGTGAGCAGGCAATATGGTAGCCAATATACCAACAATTAATAAGATGCTGACTTTGAGTTATTAGAGATAAATGGAAAAAAGACACACCTAGACCTGTAATGCTCTAGAGGTACAATTTTGACTTCTATATAACTCAACAGTAAAGATAGGTATGTGAATTTAATATTACCTTTGAAGTTGAAATTTAGAACTCCAAAATTAAGTGAATAAGGATAGAACGGTTGTACAACTTTAGCATGCACATAAAGGTCCTAACCATCAGAAAACACCAAAGCAAACAAGACGAATGCCTCTTATGTAATAAGTTTAAATTATCCTTCAGATGCTGATGCTGTCATTGAAACTACTTTGACTCTTTCTAAATCAATGGACAGGCAAAGCTTTTTACATTATAAACACTTTAGTGAAACTAACCAACCATCCAGTGAAAGGTATAGAAACCTTCAAAATTAGATGTTGATAATTTTACTTTTTACATAAGCGTTTGAGAAGCTTGATCACTTGCCCCAACTTAGCATGTTCTTTACCTTAACAGTACTAAAATGTTTAAAGAAGTTCGATGGGTGATTAAACTTGCTAGCCACAACAAAAGTAGGTGAAAAAATAAATTTGAACATAATGATAAATCATACCATCCATAGCTTGACTTATTGAATCGTAATCCATAAAAGTCCTAGTTGCCCTGTTATGTGACGTTTGCATAAGAAGAATGGTGTGCCTGTTAGCCTGAAGGAGATAGATAAAGAATATAGTTGATTAAAGAAAAACTCAACAAAAAATGTGAGGGTAACTCTTCAGAAAATCAAAGCGAAAGCCCAAACCGCGCAACCATCTTCTACTTCTTGACAAATAACAACACACCGTGACAGCGCTTACATTTATTCATCACATGCTAAAGCAATTTAAAGATATAAGTGCATTTACAAGCTTTATTTGAACAATACTATCAAAACAACTCCCGATCGAAACTGTATCTCTTCAGTGTAACATATGCAAATTTCAGTAAAAAGAAAAAAAAAATCCCTAACCCTAAAATCTGAGGGGTTTAAAAAAATGGGGGAAAAGAAGCAAACAACTAATTCAGCACGGAGGCAGAGGAAGGACATAGAAAGAGACTTGCAGTTACTATTTGATAAGTTCATTAAGTAGAAAAAAACACAGTGAGATGATGAATACTTTAAAATCGCATATATTGGGACGCGTTTCAGATTGGTAAGGAAACCCTAACAAGATTCAAATAAGTGGAGAAGGAAATTCGTGCCGGAAATGTGAAATTGAAGCATAATCGATTGAAAGAAGTAGAAAGGGATAGTAGAGAAGAAAGAAAAAGTTAAAGAAAAGGGTGTAAATTACCATGGAGAAATGGTAGTGAAGCTCAACTGAGAGGAAGCTCACAGGGTGTGTTGCAGCGAGACGATGGTCGGTGTGAGATAGAGCGAGCGAGCGCAGGTAATTCGCCCGTAGAATTGACCATCGTTGCAAAGTCAATCGAGGGCTTTCTTTTCTTTCGTTTTTTCTTTTTTCTTTTTTTTTAAGTTGAACAAAATATTTGGGATTGGGTAGAAACCATAGTTGAGTTATATATATATGTTTTAATTATAAATATTATGAGATTTTTTTTTAACATGTCCATAAACTTTAGATCCGGTATCAATTTAAATCGTAAACTAATAATTATGAATTTAAACTTACATTTTAGTATCCTTTAAAGTTTCAAAATTACAAAGTTTAGATGATATTAGAATTGGGATGTGTTAAAAAAACATCCTCACTTTCTTAAAATGATTATTTCACTAATAAGTTTCGAAACTATTGTATAATTACAATAAGTTTAATAAAATACAGTATTAAAAAAAAATCATTGACAACTCCAACAAGAGATGTGTAGGTAAAGGAACCCCTAGCGAAAAACTCTAACTCTCTTGTAACGAGCTAAGTTAAATATAATATGTACTAAACTAGGTATGGAAGAGCTATATTAAATTAGGTATCGAAGCATACTCGGCTCGGCACTATGTCGTTACAAGCACTCTTATACATGTTAGTTTGACGAGGTAGCACTGGAGGAGTATGTCAAAAGAGTGATCCATGCTGTGAGTTTTTCGCAACAATACAATTATATTCGTATTTAATTTCAAATTGTGAAATGTGATCCTCATTTATTTAAAAATAATAATGGGTTTGAATTATCATGTTTAGGTTAAATATGATTGTAGGATTACTAAATTATAAAAAAGAACATAATAATGCATTTTGTGTTTGGAAAAGCTATTTAACTAAAATATTGTTATGACATACAAAGGAAAATTTGATATGTCAGTACCCAAATGAAAATGGGAGCAAATTATTGTGTGTGTCTTGATGAATCTCTCTACCATAAATAATATCTCGACTAGTTATCTAAAATAATCGGATAAATCGTTCTAAATAGCAAAATTCTAAAAGATATTATTGGATATAACAACAAATCAACATCTATGACAAACAACGGTGGATTGCTTAATTTTTAAAAATCAAATGGTTACTAAAGTCTTAGTTTTTAAATTATCGTATCGATGATGACTCCTTAGGGACTAGACGAGAAAAAAAGGGACTTAGACTTTAGAATTTAAGTTTTTATGTAAAACCTTTTGCCTCTGTCATCACATACTCAAATTACTGTAACAACCCTAAGACGTTAGTATGGTGGTTTGATGCTCACTCAAACTACTCGATACTCCACTAAATTTTAAAATAATTGCAAATTCAATAAAGTCCATCTAGGATGAACTATATCATACTCTATCTCTCATAGATTTGCGTAACACATCTAAAATTTTTGTTAACAGAGCTTTATAGTTTAATAAAAATTATCGAGAAAAAAATGTAAAAAGTGGAGCCTGAGAGATTGTTTTTCTAATATTGGTATTATTTCAGTTATATATATATATATATATTATATATGAAAAGCATAAAGTTAGAGGCTCTAGTCTCGTCAACCTATACTAAATAAGTGTTAGCCCTTCTTTTACAAAATTTCAACCCAATCAAATATGAAATTGAAAATATCTCAAATTTATAATCCAATGATTCCAATCCCTTTTATGATCTCACATAACATTTCTAGCTCTATAGTTTGTACACACTAATCTCGACCCTCACTTTTCATGGAAACAAGAGGAATGCTATCGCCATCTTCCTTCACCGTCGTAGAACTACTCTTTCTAACCATCATCTGATCAGCCGGAATCAAAATGTCTGATTGGTTCGCATCAGGAACAAGAAAAACGAACCCCACAACCACAAATCTCAACACAGTTCGAAGTAGAACCACCAACCACAAGTTCCTAAAATCGCTCCTCGTTACTCCAAACGCATGGAGCACCAATCCGCCGCTCCATTTGGAGCACAACGTCCCCAAACTATCAATACAAGCCAATAATGCAAAGAACGTCCCTTCGATTCCGACGGAACACAGTCGAGTGTTCAGAACCATCATCGGCGTCCATCGGATTCGCGTCACGATTCGAGTAACGCACTCCTCAACGACTACAAATAATTGATCTGGAATTTTCAGGGCTAAATTCCAGCGGAGGACGAAGATGACGTCGAGAAATCCGGCGACGCCGTAGAAGAGTTGAGCGAAGAAGAGGATTCGTCGGAATTTCAAGTCTCTTAAGGTTTTGTGGTAGATTAGTACTCCAATTAGCGATGCCGCAGAGCCGACTGCGTAAATTAACCCTACCGATTCCTGCAATTGAAGATTGTGAAGAAAACGACATGACGTTTTGACTCAAGATTTGAGTAGAAGAAAATTGGACGACATATACAATACCTGAGAAAAGGCGGGTCCAGCTTTCTTGTCTGTGTACCAATAAAATTGCCCCTCGTGAGTACTTATACTGAGAGAAAGACATAGAAACATGAAAAGGGAAGGCTTCCACACGTGTGGATATTTAATGGCTTTGCACGTATCTCTTATGGCCACTCCCACTTGGTTTATAGATCCTCCCTACATACAATACTCCCATAAATATTTACATACTTAATTTTTGTTTAGAATTTCATATATATTTTTAAAAACAAATAGAAAATGAAAAATAGTAATATATATATATATATATATTGTAAAGAAATAGTAATGTTATAGGGGGGAGGAGATGGACCTTGGACTTCCCATTATATTGGAGGCTGGGGGATGGTGTCTCATGCATGAAGAAGCCCAACAAGATTATCAAGGCTGGTGGAATTGCCAAGATTCCAAGTGCTTCCTGTGCCCAAACAATCCACATTTATTGGTTACAAATTACTAATACAAAACCGTTCAACGACTAAATCATAATTAAGAGTTTTAGTTATCATCCATACATACCCTAAAGTTTAAGGTTACAATTTGATAATAATTTAGTTTTAAACTTTTAATTAAGGGCAAATAAAATTGTATTTCTAAATTTAGTATATAAACTTTGTAAAATTTGTATAATAAGATTTTGGAGATTGTGTTAATTTTTTCATCAATTATTCATCATTCATTTTTAAAATTTGATATTTGAGCTACCGGTACCAACCCATTAAAGTTTTAAACAAAAGATGTGTTGTGAAGTCATTGTTAAACAATTTATTTAAGAAATGAAAGATAAAGATTTAAATGGTTTTAGATATAATATTTAAAGATTAAAATAAAATGTAAAAAGCTTATTAATCAAAATATAATAAGCACTGTCCTGTCCATGAGCTAATTTTTTATATAAATTTATTTTATTTATATTCTAGCAAATAAATTATTTGAGTTGTATGGCATCACTATTTTTCCTCCAATACTTAATAAACTATCGTATTAAGTAAAAAATATGACAACTTTATTATATTTGTTTTCTCGTCCTTTTACAAATAATAATAATAATAAAGTCGTGATAATAATAACAATATAACACAGTTTTTTTTATCTTTTATTTGAGTTTATAAACTTCCAAAAAAAGTAATAATTTAATCCATACCAACCATTTTTCACATATTACAATTTTTACAACTATCATCATAGTTTAAGGTGTCTTTTGCAATTTACCCTAAAAAGTACAATTACTTTCGTTAACACATTAACCTGGACACATGCAAGCTTATGTTCTTAATTGTGATTAAAAAGAAAAAAAAAATCAGTTTTCGGTTTTGTTTATAGTTCAACAATATATATAGTGGTCATTCCAACTACCAACTTCTCAGTAAAATTATTAATTTCATGTTAATGTACTTATGTTGATAATTATATTTTAAAATTTTAAATAATTACAAAAATTATTTAGCTCCATCTCGATATCCATCCTAAGAAGATTTCTTATATTACAAAAGTATGAAATTTTTTATGAAGTGAGACCTGCAAACAATAATGTGGAGTAAATCACACGAATTTATAGTGTGAACAAAATAAATATAACGCTTTCGTAATACTATAAATTTTTTGAAAAAATCCTACATTACTCAAATATTTCTCTATTTACTGTGTATCACGTCAACTTACTCTCCACATATAAAAGTAAATTTGTGATAAGGAAGAGGATGTTGGATAGTACGTACTCCTCCTCCAGTTAATTAAATGATATATTAATTTATTATACATTTATTTTTGCTAGCCTTTAGGCGCATGTAGTCAAACTTTTCTGTCTTTAATATTTGTTAATTTTTATTTTAAATTGTTATTATTATAATAATAAAAGAAAATGCATAGAGATGGGTGAAATATTATTTAAAAAAGAAAAAAAAAAAGAGAGGTATTAGATTAAGGACCTGAGCGCCAAGAAGATGAACAAAAATTCCACTGGTTGAATATCCAATCAAATGCCCAATCGAGGAACAAGCTCCACATAAGCTTTGCAAATCTTGCGCTAACCATTGAACTTCAATGCTATTTCTCACAATGCAAGCATCAATCGTCACATCCGCAATCGCCATCGCCCCTGAAATCCCAACCAAAAGCCCTAATGCTTCCAAAACCCCCAATCCCCCTTTCACCGCCATCCCCACCGCCGCCGTTGCTCCAACCACCCCCGAAATCACGAAATACGGCCGCCGTAAATACCCTCTCACTGGAAACGCGTCCGTCAATAACCCCCAAATCGGCTTCATCACCCATGGAATCGTGTATATCCCGATGTAGATCTGAACTACTGACGGTTGTAGCTTCTGTACGTCTTTCCAGTAGTAATCCGAAACGACTTTAAAATACGAGCCGGAGAAGCCGTGGCTTAGACCGTAGATGAGGATTACTCCCGCGATGAAACTTGGATGTAGCTCCGATGAAAGCATCTTAAGCCACCGAAATGGCTGTAACATGATTGAGAAGACTTTGTCGTTGTTGGTGGTGGTGGATGGATTGGAATTTGGTTCTTTCGCCATTCTTGGAGGTTCGGAAATCAAGAAGGGAGAAAGAAAGAAGACGATTCACTTTGTTTAATCACATTATTATTTGGGTAATTAATTATTTTAATTAAATAATGGTTTTTGTAGTGTTCAACTGTGAACCCCTTCACCCACTTGTCTATATTAAAATCGTGGAAATATTAAGTTTATTGAATTACTTTTTTTTTTCCTTTTTTCTTTAAAAATAATTTATTGGATTATTTTTAATTAAAGTCATTAAAAATTGTGATGATGGATTGGTTGAATCAATAAATGACGTGTGCACATATGCATTTCTATCATGTGTGACCAAAAGATTAGTATTAATTTAAGGATCTATTTTTCATGTCAATTAAGTTACGTTGAATCGTTTAAATCTTTTTAAATTTTATGTTAAATATCAATAATATAAAATACTCACTTTAAATTAAAAAAAAATTGAAGATTTAAATTCTTTATCATGTATATTCATGAGAGAAAAATAATTATTTTATTTGATATGATTGCATGCATGGAATAGTTTCTCTATCTCTTAAAATTTGATTGGACTAATGTATTGTATTTAAACTATTCCAAACTAAGACTTCAAATTAATAATTGTTTTTTAAATTTATAAAGAGTGTTAATAGATACTACATTTTTGTTTGAAACTTAAACAACAAAGTAATGGTTGAATTGTTTTTTAGATTTATTAAAACTATATGGACTAAGTTTACATATTTGAAAGTATATAAATTAAATATATATAATTAGAGATAAAGTAGACAAACTATAATGATACAGTAATCTAATTTTTCTTATGGCATGGGTTTAGTCGTTATAAGTTTTAGTCATTATGGTAGTAAGGTGGCTAAGGTTGGAAAAGTTGTGAAATTATTATCAGGTTTGAAGTTTATTGAAGATTTAGAGTGTAAATTTCTTTTAGGGTTTAGGGTTATATTTGATGAATCAGATGCTAAAGTGACGACGAAGATGAAACATTTTCAAAAAAAACCTGGAAGCACTCACCATGATTAAGAGTCTTTATGATATTTGTTGTTGGTCCCCTAAACCCTAAACCCTCCCCTTTTGTTGAACGAATGTGCTTCTTACTAGTGATGTTAAATGTAGAGGGGTTGTGACATGTCTGAATGGTATGGTTTTGGATATCAAAGCCTTTGTAATCAAGAGGTTTGTTACCTCATATTATACAATCCCACTTATATTTTTTAGTTATTTAAAAATTAAATTTCTTATTTCTTATAATAATATCAACTCAACTCAACTAATTGCTATTATTGCAATTTTATATTTTAGGGTTATATTTGCTTAAAGTTTGCATTATGATATGCTTAGGATTAGAATTGTGTGTTGAAGCTTGTTTGGGTTGACCAGGACGAAAATGAGCTTATACAACAGAATTCTTTGGAGAAAAAAAAAAATCAATGAATATTTATATATATAATATAATTTTTGAATCATCCAAGAATGTGGAGTTACATCCAATTCTAAATCAAACAAACAAATAACCCAGAGAAAGAAACCCCAATCAATCACTTACAATCCTCAAAACAACCCAACTCCAACACCCAAAATTCCTACAACCACCGCCAAAACCCCAACCTTCAAGTTAGCAGCTCCACTAGACGGAGCAACCGCCGGACCCTCACTTTCCGCCGGTGAAGGAGCCGGAGAGATCCCGATGAACCTCCGGCGAGGAGTCACAACCACCACGATCAGCTTCTGGCCCTTCTCGCAGTGACCCTTTGCCCCACTGATGAAATAAAATGGCCCTGGCTTCTCTAGCTCCACTTTCGTCTTCCCATCTTCGAATCTCTGTTCTGGGTTTTCGGTATTGCAGGCTTCATAATCTTCCTTCCTCACTTTCAGTACCGAATCTTTCCCCTCTTCGTAATTCCACACTAATCACAACATTCAATTAAACAAACAATTCAAGATGATTCCCATTAAAAAAGAAAAACAGAGGTTTATAAAGACAAGAGTAGAGAAAGTTACCGAGAGTGTCCCCGATGCGAAAGCGCGAGGTTTCAGCCCATTGATTGAGGGATTGAGATTGAGAAGAAGGGATCTTCCAGGCACTGGATTTGCCTCCGACTAAAATCTCTCTAGCTTCTGAGAAGCTGAAGAGGAGAAAGGTGAAAAGAAACAGAGTTCTTGAAAAGCTAGCCATGGATGATTATGATTGTTATACGATGGATGGGACCGGATGAGAAACAGAGTCAGAGAATAAGAATTAATAATTGGATAAATGAATGAAAGAATGAATTTTGAGGAGAAGGGAAGGGGGTTTCGAATTTATATGCAGATGAGGAAAAAGGAGAAAAACTAGCCGTTGGGGTTTAACTTAACCGGTCACTTGAGTGTATGTCGGATTTTTGTCTTTTATTCTGCCTTTCGAAGTTCCAACGGCTGAGATGCGTTGAGAATGGTGAAAGGGACTTTTTTAACGGCTATAATTCAACGGTTATATTTTGGCTGTCATAATGCATGGATTATTATTTTTTAATTTTTTATTCAATTCTTTTTTTTTCTCAAAAGAAAAAAAACAAAATTAAAGCTTTTTTCGTTTTTCATTTCCCTATTCCATTTTTTTTCTCCATCGTCCCTCTCTTTTGATGGAGAAAAGGTGAATTGTGTTTAATAAAAAATAATGAAAAGTAGTTCTTCAAAATTAAATATAAAAAATTATGTTCTATATTTACTATCAATTTTATTAGTCAATAAATACAAAACAATAATACGTCTTCATTAGATAAATAACAATTAAAAAAGAATAAACTTTTCTCAGTACAAGAAGGTCATGGTAGCTGAGCTTACGGACAATAGTTGTTGCATCTTTTTTTTTTTTTTGTCCATATTTAATATCTTATGGAATTAAAAAAACAAAATTGATAATCAATTATAGGACAATTGTTGTAAATAATATTTTTAAGGTTGGAGTTCCATACAATCCTCTTTCTAGGTAAACTAGATATATGTATGTGTGTATATATATATATATATGTATGTATTTGGAGATTACTTGGTTAAAGAAAGTGTCATTTATTATGCATCATTTAGAATAGGAAGTGCACTAAATGTGATTGTTTTTCTTCTTTATTGCAGTTTAAAAAAGAATTAGTGGTAAGAATTATATCCCCAACCAAAAATTTGTGTTCATGAGTCCACCCCTGATCTAATCCATGCATTTATTTTCCCATTTTTCATTTATCGGAGAGAAAAAAAAAAAAGCCATAAAGAAAAAATATTTGGTATCTAAATATTTTATAGTATAAAGGAAAAGGAAAAGGAAAAGGAAAAGGAAATACACACAAGAAAAAGAAATTACAGAAAGAAATTAACTAAAAACAGAACATTTGGATTCGTAAAATAAAAATCAGCGACTTGTAGGTTGAGGGTGAATATTATTAGTATTATTAACATTATTTCTGGATTTGTTGGCATAAACCATGTAGCCGATTCCCAGGAGGAGAGTCCCAGCAATGGCCATGGTTGTGTTGCTGAATGGAAGGTTCCTCTTTTGGCTCAATACCGACCCCGTTGTCCTCCTTGATGCCTCCTCGTTTAACCCCATCTTCTACTTCTCTTTAAACTCCCTCTCTTTCCACCAATTTCCGTTTACCATTTTGTAAATCTGAATTTCAATTTTTTGTTTTTTAAGAGAGAATGTTGAGAGGAATGTTGCCACCTGTCACTCCCACTCCCTCCTTTATTGCCACATCATCTTTACATTTGACATTCACCTTTCTTTAACATCCAACACGTTCCATCCCATGTGTCACCGCCTTATGTATCTAATTTCCACGTTTTGTCGTTATTTCATTTCTCATTTTTCCTTTCCTACATAAATTATTAATTATCATCACTTTTAATTCCATTTAAATTTTAATTCCCTAACAATTTAGTACTTTTACTTAGTTTTCGTAACCATTATATATCAACTATCATCCAAATAGAATCCCCCTCATTATTTAATTATTTAGTTAGCCACGTTAATAAATGTTAAATAAAATAAATTTTTAAAATTAGAGGGCATAGCTAAAGTATTTTAGAGTTTAAATCATTATTACACATGATATCTGTGCGAATTTACATTTTTCTAATTATTTTTAAAAAGATCTTTTTCGTTTATGGACGTGGACTCAAGTTTATGGGCCCTCAATGGGTTAGATTTTGGGCCCAAATCTACTTTCGATATTGCGCCTCGCTATATTTTAGATTCGATATGTAATTTACGTGTATATTCTTTCTCAATTCATCATATTTAATTAATCACATCCTTTTAAATATTAAAATTTTATTACACCAAATAAATCCTTAATATGTTCCAATAAGCAAGCATTCAAATTATCTATTAATGATACATTTTCTAATATTAATATTAATATCCTATTTAAAGTTTAAAGTTATAATCGTTGACTTATTACAGTTCAATAAATAAAATAGATAAGTTACTGATTGATTATTATAAAAAATATTTGATTCTAATTGATTTTATCAACTAAAACCATCTATTTAAAAAGTTAAAAAAAGACTCTTTGTTTATTAATTTCTTAAAATTTGTTTAAATATAAAAAAGAATAAATAAAATTTTATAAATTAAAGTAAACATAGGTTTGAAATATTATCACTAAATAAATATGAGCTGAAATTAACAAAAGTAAAAAAAAAATCAAAATTTTAAAATAAATGTTAATAAGAAAATAAAAAACATAATTTAAAATTTTTAACACAATGGTGAGAAAATATTAAATCAATCTAAAATTAAAGTTAAAGTTACATTTATGAAATATATAATCTGAACAGTGTAACAAATCGATAATTGAATATTTACTTTTACTATTGTCTGAAAAAAAAAAAAAAAGTGTTGATGGGATTTGGACCGAGCGATGAAAAAGGGCATGCATGCATCGACGAGTCACCTTCACCACTCACACCCTAACTGCGACAACGCCATATCAAAACATGACTTTCCCTTTAAATAAATAAATAAAAGTAAAAACCACGTTTAGTTACAATTATACCCTTAAATTTTTAAAATTTAAAATTATGTCATCATATTTATCCAAAATTAAAATTTGGATTCTCAAACTTTCGTAATCGTTGTAAATTATATTGATTATATAATTTTGGAATTCAATTTTCACAATTCGTAATTGCATGTTAAATTTCCCATAAAATAAATTGTGAAAAAAAAAAAAGAGCAAAAGGAGCCACAGTAAAATATGGTTGTAATTACAGTCATACACTTAAATTTTCAAAATTTAAAATTAAGTTATCATGTTTATCTAAAATTTAAAATCAAACCTTCAAACTTTTGTAATCGTTATAAATTATATTGATTATATAATTTTAAGATTTAATTTTGATTTATAATTGCATGTCAGTTTGATAGTAAAATTTTAACAGTTTTAAAAGTTTAGGAACCAAATTGTTATTATTGAAAGTTGAAAATGTAATTGCAACTATAATCATACACTTTTAAAGGTGGTTTTTGCATTTTGAAAAAAAAAATGTTCTCAACAATTTGCATGAATTTAAATCAAATATTCTACATCTAACATAGGCTTTTACTTTTACTTTTTTAATTGACAAATACAAAAATAAATGAATCCGAGATCTTTTTGAATGTTTTTTTTTATAAATAAAACAAATTAATACAACTATATATATTTTAAAAAATAACGTAATAATATATTCATTCTTTTATTGTTTGTCAACGACGGATTCCTATAAGTGGTCATTCCACTGTGACACAATTTAAAGAGTGGAAATTTATTTTATTTTAGATATTTTCAAAGGACATAAATAATTACGTTAAAAAATTTACATTATTTGTTTTCATTGTTCTTCTAGTTTATTCTCATTAATTAATTTAAAATCAAATGATTATGATTATTTTAGAATTCTGTTTAATGTAAGATTAAGGCACAAAATAAAAAATTTAAATTAACTAAAACAAAATTAAGATGTGATATTAAAATATAATGTAACATTTAAAAAGACTAAAGAAGACCAAATAAAAAATAAATGAGAATAACCGGGTTGTTGGAAACTCAAGTATTGTGTTAACAAAGGCTTAGATATTTTGTCGTAGAAATGAGCTTGACTTCGAGTGTAATACAAAGAAGGTAAAATATAAAACCCTACCTCTTAACTATGACAATTCATTCCAAAGAGCATCAAGCTCAATAGGATCTATGAACTAATTTGTAGCTTTCTTGCATTGACATCAAAGTTATTTATCTACTTCTTTTTTTATTTTTGGATAATCTTACATTCTCTTGAACAATTAAATATCTTTTTTTATTATATAATTTATTTAGACAAATTTATATATTTATATTATTGCACATCACTCACATGCATCTTTCTCCCACTAAATATAACAAATAATAGAACATTAACTTTTTAAGGAATATTCTTTCTTTTATAAAGAAATTAGAAATATAAAGATTCAATAAATAATTTTACTTGAATTTTTTTTTTTAATTTTTTTTTTTTTTTTTTTGCCAAATGTCATTTGTGGAAGTAAGAATAGGAAAATGGTTCTTCCCTTTTCCCCACTACATGTATCATTGTCATCCACTCCCATTATTATCAAAACCTTACAACATCAACTTCTCCTCTCCTACTGATTGCAACTTTAATACTTCAAAAATCAAACAACATTATTTTTATATCTGTGAGTGTCTGGACCAGTTTACGCGCACCTCGACTAATCTCACGAGACAATCCGTCTGATCTTACAGCATTTGGGTATCAAGGAAATTTGTAGGAAATTAATACCTAGGTAAGTGGCCATAGTTACTGTCATTTTTACCACTAGGCTAACCCTATAACAACATTATTTTTATATATTTTTTTCTTTATTTAGACCAAATTAATTAATTACAATAATTAATCCTCCTTTACATATTCGTCTGCTGCTGTACTATGTCAAGGGTTGTTTTTAATCTAATTTGTGCACTTTAAATGCGTTTTCTTTTTAAGATAATAATAATAATTAATATCACAAAGTTGCTTCCAAACCTCATTTTTAGGGTTTTCTTCGTTGTTGGTTTGGTTGTCTATTTTAAAGTATGTAATGTAAAGTTAGCGACAACCAAACCTCTCTCTCAATTTATGTTACTCAAACTGTACTTTACGTTTATTACATTTTTAAATAATTAAAAGTCGATATTGGTTTTTTGAAATTGATATTATATGTACGTAAATCGTTTTGTTGTAGCTCTTTTTTTTTTTTTACTTGGTAATACTATTTTAGGAATAAGTCAAACTTCTTTTTTTAAAAAAATAAAATAAAATAAAATAATAAACTGGTATGACATATTGTTAGATCAAACATTTCACGATTAAATTGGTTTTTGGTCTCTTCTTTTAAATGATCTGATATTTTAAGTAATATCTTTAACCATCTTATGTTTGTCGTTTTGGTTTAATGAAAATATATTACACCATTGTCTCCCTCTAAAATGAGTTATTAGTCTATCTACTCTCGATCATCTCAATAAATAATAAATTAAATGATATATCGATTAATTAAAATTGACGTTGGTACATTAAGAATGAGTTTAATAGCATACTCTCATACACAATCTTCTCTACACATATACGAAAGTTTGATCTAAATTTTACGAGTCAACCCTTACTAAGAACCAAGATGACATACTTGATGAGACAATGGACCGTGAGATTCTACCTAGCTTTTGGCCACCAAGGCATCATGTGCATATGATTGATATTGTAGTTTTTTTTTTTTTTTTTTGAGTTTAATTCTAATTTTTCTACCCATGGCATCTCATAAGATGTAAACGTAGTTGAGATGTTCCAATGCATTTTCTGATCTCCTTATCTTATGAATATTTTAAGAAAGAGATTTCATATAATCAGTCTTCTAACTATATACTATAAATGTAGTTATAATATAGATAACAATATATTTATAAATTATAAATAAATAAATAATAATTAAAAGGTGGTGGGTGGCAAGTAGTATTCTACTTTGATAACTTTTTTTTTTAGAAAAAGAGCATAAAACCTGGAGAGCATAATATTCAAAATAAACAGTAGCACCCACTTCATATTGCTATCCAAAAAACAAGAATAAGAACAACAACCAAACAAAAACAACAACAATAAAATTTATGTTTTTTTTTTTTTTTTTTTTTAAAAAAACATATTATTATATAGAAAAAAAAAAAAAAAACACAAATTAATCCCAACATTTCAATATGGTCCCCCTCCATCTCCACCTCTAATCCAAATATATCCCCCACACACACCATCACCATTATAACATTTGGGCCCCTCTATTTTTTGTTTTTTTTCCTCTTTCCCCATCACAATCCAATTTAATTTTGGGATTTTACTCACATATCCCCCACTTTTTGCATTATTATCCTTTCTTCGTGTGTATATATATAAATTTAGTTTTGTTAGGACGTGAATTTGAGTCTAGATAACAGTTTAACCATTGAGATAGTTATTGATATTGTTATTAATTCAATTTATATATATAAAGAGTATAAAGTTGAGGGAGGTTCGAGTTCACTGAATCTTTTCTATAGATCATATATATATTTTTCTCTCTTTTGAAAATTTGAAATGATTGTTGTAGTTTGATTGTTTTGATTTGTGAATCGACGATAATCATGAATGATAATATTATTGTAAGAGTAGGTAGGGTAAAAAGTTTATGGAGAGGTCATTATTTTGCATTATTAACCCACTTATTATCACTTTATTTTTTTTTGTTTATTTTTTCTACTTTTTACTTTAGTCTTTGCATCAACATATTGAGGAATGATGATAAGTGAAATTTAAATTTTTATGGTTTCACATTTGTTTAGAAAGTATGTGTTTCAATGGTCAAGAAGTTCAAAAAGTGTTTAACAAGATTTTACATTTGATAAAAGATTAGTAATAATTAATTAAGAATGGTGTAATGTAATGATTAATTTAATTAATTAAGAAAAATTGTGTTTATGAATATGCATTAAATAATTTACAGGCTGTTTAAACTTTAAAATTCATACAATATTTATTTAATATATGAGAGGTGTAGTTCTGGAAAAAAGTTGAGCACTAGAGGATAAAAAAGTCTTTTTGGTTTTGGTTTCACTAAAGAAAACACATATTATTCTTTTATTTATATACTATAGAGATAACCAATTAACTTTTCCCCATTAAAATAAAAGTTTAATTTAGTTATTTAATTAAAGTAAATAAAACCTAATTTATTTTACTTTCAAATGCATGTAAGGTTAATTTGAATAAATAAATTATAGTTAAAACAAACCATTGAACTGATAATGCGTTTATTTGTAAAGTTCTTAATATCGTGGGATTGTGTAGGTGATGTGTGGACTACCCGAATTTTGACTTCTTAATACAGAGCGAATGAATTTAATAAATTGTGAGACATTCACTTTGTCACATAGGAAATGTCACAGATAATCTAGATTAAATAGAATTTTAAAATATTCACTCTTCTTTCCTCTAGAGCCAAACACCGTTTCTTGGAGGAAAAAGAAACCCATTTCCAAAGTAAAAGTAACAAAAAGGTTGAAATATAGGTAATTTAAACTCAATTTATGATATTTTGGATCGTTTTCAAATATGAAAAAAGAACTGGAATGTTATACCGTAATTTCTATTATGTTTTTTTTTAGGACTATCATGTAAAACAAGATAGGAAATAATTGAAACCCACGAATTCATGAGTTGAAATCATTGAACTATTCATACCCTCAGACGTTGGTATTTGATGAATTTGAATTGTAAAGAACAAAAATGGGGATGCCATGCATATTTTCTCAAAAGTAACAGATAAAAATAATAATAATAATAATAATAATAGTTTTTTATTTTCATTTTTTTTAATTTATTAAAAAAGAAAAAAGATAGATAGATAGATAGATTTCAGTATCAAAATAAATGAATGGACAGAGAGCAATTATGGGGGGGGGGGGGGGGGAGGGAGCAACTGCAAACTTCCTTTTTGTAAAAAAAAGTTTAAAATATTCTTATGATTCTTTTCATCTCTTCT
>JBBPDJ010000014.1:8509262-8549981 GCA_037974625.1 Cucumis cinereus
CCTCCCCCCCCCCCCCCCCCCCCCCCCCCCCCCCCCTCCCCCAAATTTAATTATATTATTCTAATTATTTGCTTAATTAAAATAACAAAAAAATCTTTTTTTCTCTCATTTATTACGTTTAAAAATAAAGAGAAGAAAAAAAAAAAGAAAAAAAAAAGGAAGACGGTCCCCTACCCTTGAGGGGGACCTTTTTTGAGGGGGACCGATTTATATATGGACGTTGTTGCCCAAATTAATGCTTACGCTTCCTTCACCCCCTCTTTTTTCTTTTCATGCAATTTGCAAACCTGCCCCCCCCCCCCCCCCCCCTCCATTTTATTTTTACAATATATTAATTCAATCAAAATACTTATTTTTGTAGACCTCTTATAATACGTAAAACTAAGTTTAGTTTATCATAAATCAATGATTCATCCAAAAGCTTAATTAGATAGTGTTTAAATGAATGCAAGTGAAAAAGAGATTTAAATACATGACCTACTCAATTGATACAGTTTGTCAATCCATTATGTGATTAGTTAGGTTAACCATTGGTGTTAACAAACGTTCAATTATATGTTTATATGTCTTCCTCGTCCTTCAATAAAGCTGAATACGAGTATTTTATAAATTCATATCTTAATATGAGACCAACCTGCTATGATACCATCCTAAATCATTTATTAACTGAAAACTTAAGCTAGTGTGTGAAAAAAGTTTAATATAATATCTAATAGTGCAACTCACACAAAGTATGTGTTTACGATGAAGAGTTTTTTAATTTGAATTTTTCTTGTATTGCACGATAGAATAATAGCAACAATAGCCATGTCAAAATATTAGTTAACATGAAAATCAATTTTGAAACTAATTGGCAATGATCTAAGTAACTTATCTATTTTAGGTAGACTATAAGAGTTATGTTCTTTTTTTTTTTCCAAATACAATTTTCTCACACATCTCTAAAGAGGGTGTCTCGTTTGAATTTTTATTTTTTAAATAAAAATCTGATCAGTTTTATAATTATAAATACATTCTTCATAATGCTAATTTTGTTTTTAATAATTTTAAAACATTGAGTAATTTTGATAATGATATAATTGATTTCTAAGCGTTATTGCTTTGTTGCCACAGCTGGAGAATTTTAATAAATAAAAAAAAAAAAGAAATTTGAGATTTTTCAATTTTCTTCTAATTGTGGCTCACGCATATTCATGGGTAAAAAGCCAACCAAAACCTATTTTAATGCCTCTTGTCTCTTCTTTATTTAATTCAGGAATATGACGTGGGATAGTAATCTAAACTCGGTCAATTACTATTGAACTAAGTTTAATTTATCTTATTTAGTTTTTAATGATATAATTTATAATTTAAAAGAAGTGTTAATCACTATTTTAGTTGTATTTTAATCCATTTAATTATATTTATCTACTAAAAGTTCATACATTTATCTTAGTTCATAACTTTTTCAGCACAATCAACGATAGGAGGATTTGAATCAACAATCAACACACTGATTTTAGTTGAACTAAACCTTTGTTAGCCTTAATCCACCAAGTTTAGACGTTATTATTTTGATTGTCTTCATAATCATGCTTTCCTTCGTCTCCCTTGTAAAATGGATATTTATTAAAATAAAAAAATTCATAAAAATGATCTGAATCAATTTTTAGATTTCTTCTACTTTTAATTTTTTAGTATTGATATTCACAAGGGTTGCTTGAAGCGATAATTGGCTATTACAATTTGTGAGTTATGTAATTATGGTACAAACTAATAAGAAGAGATAAGCCACCTACGATAAATTCGGGTTCCAAACGTCTTTTAATTGATTTTGCCAAATATATATAGAGGGTTCGATGATTATCCCATGAGTGAAAATAAATAAATAAATAAATAAATAAATAAAATGAAATGAAAAAACAAATGGAAAAATTTAGAAAATGTTTTATGTTGTTTTAGATTTGTTGTTTTGTATAAAATTAGAAAAGAAAAGGGAAAATTTAGAGGTTTTTGCAAAACTAAATTAGACAGTGTGAAATCAGAGAGTTTCACTCCGAATGATGGGCTGTGCGTAAATCGAAACATTTGTCGACAGTTATTTTATATATACTGCTACAAGTTAGGTGTAGTGTACCACTACGTCAACCAAATTATAATATTACAAATTTAAATGCTAATTCTTTATTTATGTTTGCAATAATATTACATTTTAAAATTTTATACTAAATTTTTCCCTTCCTTCGAATAAAAAACAATAATTATATTTTACTTAATAAACTACGTCATATTTGACCTTTAGATTTTGAGATTTGCTTTAGTTTAACAATAATTATTTAAATACTCTAAACAAAATCATAATTTGTTTTTCATATCAAAAGCTTAACTCAATTGATACTTGTAATATCACACAAATAGGTCTTGAGACGAATTAGATGGAAGAAAAAATAGGTGAACGAAATAACTACAACAGTTTTAGGACATGTTTTGGAGCAATTCTAAAAGAATTAAAACTGTTTTTTGATAATCATGAACATATTTTTGTATCATTCAAAATACAATTTTAAGGGTATAAAAATCACATTTAAAAATGTAAAATTAAATAATATAAAATTAATTTAAAGGGATTAAATGGTATTTGAAGCAATTTAATTGTAATAAAAGTAATTTTAAAATTACTTTTATCTACTTGATACAAAAAGATTACTTTTAAAATTACTTTCATGCCCTTACTTATATCTCATAGATATACTTCTCCTTTTATTTCCAATATTATTTTTTTGACATATTTTACCAAAAAAAAAAAACATAAAAAAGAGTAATGTAACTTATTAGTTATTACTTATATATAAATTTAATTTCCACGTGGGAATAAAGATGGACCCACATAAAGGCAATCAACTGCAGGGTACTACGGCGCTGAGGAAGGGAGTTATTTCTTTTTACCAACCCATTAAAAAAAGAATTTAACATATAATTACTTCCCGTGCAAAATAAATGAGGTCAAAATTGACTGACCCATCGAAGAGTTGCCACGTGGAAGACTATAATTGAATCGTCAGAAGTAGAGCTGCTACACCGAGGTTCGTAGCGTAATATTTCCTACATGGCCGTATGACAGCCACGTTAACAGAGGAAAAAAAATTAAACCAAGTGAGTGGGGCCCAGTCAAGAAGTCAAAATTTGTTAAGACGGTAAATAATCCCGAGAGCGCGCGTGATAAAGAAACGCCACAAGGACAAAACCGGTAAATAAAAAAAAATAAAATGGAACAGGGGTAAAATCGTCCATGTGGGAGTTGGCGTGCTTTAACGTCATAAGCTTAGCCACGCTCTGTACTACAGTGCCCTATTCTGCCATACACACACCAAAAACAGAGCTCCGTTTGAACGCGCGAACAACTCCCATAGACGAACAGTCGAACACCATTTTTCTTTCTCTAATCTTTCTTTTCTTTTAAATTTCCCTTTTAATTCTCACCCAAATCTTCCAATTGCTTGATTACTTGAAAATTTAAGTGGATGAAAGAGGAGAGACTGTTGATAATTTGATGCTACAGAGTCATTGAGATTTGCGCCTTTGAAAAAGATCTTCAGCGAATCAGTATGAATTAAAAGCAAAGGCGGCTGAAATTTATGATGGGGTTTTTCAATTACAGAGAGAAGAAGAAGAAGATGTCTCTTTCTCTTTCTTTATCTGTAATGCTGCTGCTGCTACTACTCGCCTACTACTACTAGTTCTTGTAAGTTTTTCTTTATTTTATTGTTATCTGTTTCTGACGATTCCATTTCGAACCCAGCGACATAATTCTATCCACTTTCCCATTCCTCTTCTTCCTGACGCCATTTTTTCTGTGCAAGTTCTTCGCCAGAGGAACTTGCCCTTTCTTCTAGTTTGGTGTTTCCCTCATTTTCCCTAAACGCGAATTTTTCTTTGGGTGAATAATGAACAATCTCTCTGTTTTGTTCTAACCCAGCGTCAGCAATGTCATCATAATGCCTCGAAGTTAATGGATGGACACGATACCCGAGGCATTGGTCTAAATGGAGCATTTCTCTCGGGCTAAATGTTTATTATGCTTATGTTTCTCAGGTACTAACGTGCTATTGACGGACGAAATCTCTGAAAATCCGCCGTTTCTGGTATAGGCTTGAGCCTTCTTTCAGTGAATTTGCTTCGAGCCAGTCATTGCTCTACTGGGTAAGTCCCATAACTCGTCTAGCTGTAGAAGGAGGTGGATGGCGTGAACGAAGTTTACAGAGGAAATCAGAGGAGTCGTTTGTCTGTGTTATTCTGCACCGTTTAACTTTTGATATATCATCGAAGATGAAGTTCATGAAGTTGGGATCAAAACCAGACGCCTTTCTAGCTGATGGAAAAACTACTCGGTGAGTACCTACTTCAATTCTTCGTTTCATTTTTCCATACTGCTCAGAGAATTTCAAATCGTGACTGCCTTTCGCTTTCGTTCTTAACTTGTGTTAACGTCAAACTCAAAGCTTCGAATGTTTTTTTTTTTATTCTGTTTTCATTTTTTCTCTACGTGACTGTTCTTCTTCCCTTATCCCAAGTCGTTCTTATTCATTAAATGTGTGTTTTCTTGTCTGTCAGTTCCAAGTAAGTGATTGCCTTTCAATATATTGCATGTTGTGATCTCCATGAAACTGTGCATACGTGAGTTGACCTTCTACTCAGTTTTTGGTAAACTAATATATGCTTTTAGGGGAAAAATAAGTATGGGTGTTAATAGTTGGATCAGTATGAGATAAATTCTCTGCTGGGTTTCCATTGTATTTGATTGATTCGATGGCAATATTTAATTTTGCGAGCGAAGATGGAGGTGACTGGGATTCATTTTTACGACATCAGGTGGTGGTCCACTCGTACGTTGTCGTCTTCTTGTTGAGTTCGTGGTCCATATAATCTTTTTCCTGAGTTATCCTTAGCCCCTCTTTCCCTTTCATCTTCTTCAACCCTTTGCACCAATTTGTCAGCCATCGATTACCGTCCTTGATCTATTCCCTTTTCTTACTCGTGGTTTCAAATATTAGGAATGGATTCCATTAAATTACACTGGGACGGTTTCTCTACAACCCGTAAACCCACGTGCCCTATAATAACTACAGGATATAAATTCGAAGTTTTTCTATACTACATCCATTTGTGATAAAAAGACAGTCACGTTGTGACGGCAACTCGAAATGCGAACTAAGCAGTCACCATATCAATATTAATCATAATGAATTTGTATTAAATTCAAAGATTATGTGGATAAGTTCTTCAGATATGGCTCACCTTGCTATTATGATATGGCCTTCTGCATGTGCACTGTGCCTTGTCGATCATTCCCTTGTCAGATGGTTGTGCTAAGATGAAGCTAGATTAATTGTTTGTCGTTTTGTTTTTGTTAGTATGTAATGATATCCGTATCCATTTTTCAACTCGATGAAAGAAGTTTGTTAGTACACTCTATGTTTGCTTTTGAAATTTTGACAGCGTTGTTACGTCTTTTAGTAAATTGGGATAATTTAAGTGCTCAAACAGAGGCACCCAACGTTCTTTTTCAGTGCCATGTCACTTTCTTGTCATTTGACTGTCTTGGCATCAATGAAAAAGGCTTACCAATGCATGGAGTCTATTCTCTTGTGCAGCGAATTCTTGTTTTTTTGTACCCATGCAATCACGATCTACGATGCAGTAATATCATTTTAGTAGCTATTCTTCAACTGATTGATATGGTATAAGCAATTGAACGTTTGTTGTTGGAAGAATTCTAATCTGTACAGTGATTGTTTGATTAAGTTGTATTGTTTTTATGTTGAAATAATTTTGTTTGGTTGTTTTTTGTGTTACTATCAGTCATTCAAAATTCTATTTTATGTCTCTGATTTGTCTTCATTGTTTGTCCCTTAACTTACTTTGTTCAGGTATGTTTCATCTGAATTGCCAACGGACGTTACCATTTTTGTGGGTGAAGTGAAGTTTCTTGTTCATAAGGTATGATGTTCTTTGTTATGTCAATGGATTTGGCATCTCTTGGACTGACAAAAAGTTCAATTTCTCGTTTCTGTTATTGGTCAATTACCAAAATCAATTTAACTTGAACACACAAGTCAATTTCTTAATTTATCTTGAAGTTTGTAAGTTTTTGTAAAGTGTGCCTTCTAAATTGCAGTTACTTAATACTTGAAATTAGATGATAATTTCTTCTTGCACTTTTAGGAGTGTTTGAAAGATTAATAAGTTCTTCAATGCATTTTAATAACCTAATCATGTTTCCTTAGAAGTTTGAGTTTCTTTTGTTTACAGTTTCCTCTGTTGTCCAAGAGCAATTGCTTACAGAAACTAGTATCGAAAGCCAATGAGGAGAATTCCGAAGAAATTCATCTGATTGATTTTCCTGGTGGTCCTAAGGCTTTTGAAATATGTGCAAAGTTTTGCTATGGAATGACTGTTACTCTTAATGCCTATAATGTAGTGGCTGCTCGTTGTGCAGCTGAATTCCTTGAAATGACAGAGGACATTGAAAGAGGAAATCTTGTATTTAAGATTGAAGTGTTCCTAAACTCTAGCATCTTCCGTAGTTGGAAAGACTCCATCATTGTGCTCCAAACAGCCAAATCTCTCCTTCCTTGGTCTGAAGATCTGAAGATTGTTGGAAGATGTATTGATTCAATTGCCTCAAAAACTTCTGTAGACCCTGCGAATATCACATGGTCTTACACATATAACAGAAAACTAGCAGAGGTGGATAGAATTGTAGAAGATGGAATCAAGTACCAAAAGAAAATTGATTGTGTACCAAACGATTGGTGGGTTGAAGATGTTTGTGAACTAGAGATCGATCTGTATAGACGTGTTATGATTGCTGTGAAATCAAAAGGCAGAATGGATGGTTCTGTCATTGGGGAGGCACTTAAAACTTATGCTGTTAGATGGTTACCAGACACCGTAAATGCTTTGGCCTCTGATGCTCATATTAAGAGGAACAGGTCTCTCATTGAAACAATCATTTGCTTGTTGCCATCTGACAGAAGCATAGGTTGCTCATGCAGTTTCTTGCTCAAACTCATGAAGGTTGCCATTTTGGTTGGAGCTGATGATGCGTTGAGGGAGGATTTGGTGAAGAGAATTGGGTTGAAGCTACACGAGGCTTCAGTCAAAGATTTATTGATTCTCGCACAATCTCCTCAAGTTACAAGATATGATGTTGAATTGGCTTATAGGATTGTGAATCAGTATTTTGATCATCAAAAGTTTAACCGAAATACCGACGTTATCGAGAGGAGCGAGAAAGGGGCTGAAAATCTTTTACTGGGACATGGGTCCTCATTGAATGTAGCTAAATTGATTGATGAGTATCTTGCTGAAATTGCAGATGACCCAAATCTCTCCCTCGCTAGTTTCATGGACTTGTCACAATCGATTCCTGAATTTGCAAGGCCAATACATGATAGGTTATATAAAGCAATCGACATTTATCTTAAGGTATGCATCGTAGAGTTTTCATGTCCATTTATTTTGTGGTATAATGTAGTTAAATGGTTTAGTTTGTACTCTAAACTATTTTGAATATTAATGTTCTTTATTTAGTTTGCTAGGGAAAGTTTGGCCACTGGTTAGACTTATTCTCACCCAAATGCTTGCTTAAGGCGACAAATCGGACTGTAGATGCACCGCTTATTTGAAATGTAATAACGTGCTTTAATTGTTTCCAGGTTCACCCAAGTTTGTCAAAATCTGATAGGAGAAAGATATGTGGTCTGATTGATGTCAAGAAACTTACAACGGAGGCAACGATGCACGCAGCGCAGAATGAACGACTCCCACTTAGAGTTGTAGTTCAAGTTCTGTTCTTCGAACAGGTTAGAGCCTCAGCTAGCGTCGAAGCACAAAACTCTCGAGACTCTTCAAGTGTAATGACAAGCATAGATGAAGAATGCCCGAAGGAGTTGGACAGCTGCAAGTCCCTCAAACACAATATGGGGCACATGAAGATAAGTGAAGACATTCAGAAAACGAAGAAGTTAGCTAAGAAGAGCAGCAAGAACAGTAGAAGTGGTATGCAACTGTTGCCGTCAAGGTCGAGGAGAATTTTCGATAAGTTATGGATCATGGGTAAAGGGCACGGGGAGAGTCGGAGTCCCGAAACGTCGGGGAGTTCTCAGAGTCCAACTTCAGTGGTTCCAGGAGATATGAAATCTTCTGGTTCGTATACAAGACAGAGGAGGCACTCGATATCTTAGATTACGGATAAAGCTGTAGCGGCCGAAGTGTAGAAAGTGGTAGAATGTTATATTGTAATGATTTTCGAATCAATTTCTTTCCTGAGAAAAAGAAGAAAAAAAGGAAGACGAGATATTTAAATTCCATCTGTAGAAACTGTTAGATCATTGTACTTGCGCTTTATATAAAAAAATCTATGTTCATTCAAAAGTGATTTCGACTATATTCACTTGTTCATGGGATTCCAGAAGCTGATGTAAGGGTGATTTGTAGTTCAAAATTAATGTCAAATACCTTCACTTCCATGTCCGGAAAGCTATTATCAAGGGTGACAACAAAGAAAAGGAACAATTGACAAGTTATAATTTATAAAGCTCCTGATATTTTCTACTTCTGAAATTCTAGATTCAGCTGTTCAGAAATATCAAACAACATCCAAATCATATTAAAGGAAAAACATATATAAAATTCTAAAAGAATAGATATTCTCAACTATGACTTAGGAGTAGATTAGTTGACTTGTGAGGTGGGGAAGTTAGTTCTTTGGGCCAATATCCTTCAAGTCACAGATTTGTTCTTCTCCCATGGCTGACATGACACTCACAACAAGATCCTTTCCATCTGCAAATCCGTCTAGGCATGAAGCGTGTGAAGTTCTAGTTATTGCTAAATGAATATAACCGGGCAAGAAAACTACTTCTTTGCTCCTACGTGTGGTGTATGTAGGAGAATCAGTATGTGCAGAGCCTTACCTGAGCAAGTAAACTTTCATCAGTAGGAAGCCTCAAATCATCCTTTGTGCTTCCATTGTCAGTCAAGAGACTCACCTAGAACAAACCACATTTCAGTTGGGCAAATCAGTTCATCGAAGTAAATCCGACACATCATCGTAAACTACAATACTAAAGCTTCAGCCATCGTCGTAAGCAGACAACCTATTGAAAACCAATTAACATCAGAAATCATTCATGTTTCTTTGTTCATATGAGTCCCTCAATTATTTGTTCATAGCCTTCGATTCTTCAATTAATATTTTCTTTTTAACTATTTGATTTTAAACCTAATTGCAGACACCATCCAGTATGTGACTAGAGTAAAGAACTCAAGATCAAACTACTTCTCAGTTAGATGTGAACTTATCATATTCTTGTACAACAGACAAATCTCTCTCAAGTATATAACTTTCAGTAAGAAATAGATCTATAAACACAAGAATATGCGATGAAATATCCATTGTTAACCTAAATTTGACTACTCTAATAAAAAATAATGAGAAAGAAACTCACAAATCCATCTTCAGATGTGTCAATAAGCTGATAATCGGTACGAGTAACCTCAGGAACCTACAGAGGGAGTGGGGAGAATGTGAGACACAGAGTGGCTATGCAAATGCAAACCGGATATGAAAGCACACACATTTAAAACTGCTAGCAGTCCAAAAAAGATAAGCAAACAAGACCAATCCCATCGAAGTTGTGGGATGATGGAACAATATCTTCAAGTTTTTTGAGAGTGAAGATATCAATTGCAACAAAGTGACATTTAGCATGCCCATGCTTTCCAGTCTTGGATGTTGAAACCTCAACTACCTACATTAACATAATGTCATTAAAAATAAGTACGGTAAAGATCAAAGCTGCTGCATAGTTCTGCAAGTTGACCATTTGAATGATCAAACAAGTACATTTAGAGTCTGATTTTCTTTTTTACTGCTCTAAATCTAATTATATATGGAAAGTGACCCATTTAATTCAGCAATGATTCATAATAAACAATAGTAATTGTAAAAAACAAACAATAGTGACTATAAAAAAAAAAAACATATATATATATATATATATCCAATCAAAAGGTTCACCATAAAAGTAATAACAATTTTTTTTTTTTTTTTTTTGACAAAAATAATAGTAACAACAAAATACAGAAAACCTTGTTAGATTAAGGATTAATCTAAATAGTTAAGCAATTAAGTATTTAGTGAAACAAGAAAAGAATAGAAAAAAAAAACAGAGGAGATCAATTAGTTGGATGAAATAAAAAGAGAGAAGAATAATAATAGGTTTACCTGGAACGGCCCTTGATAACAATGTAGCCATTCTTGCGGATGGTTCGACCTGAGGGAAGGTCTTGGAGGAACTCAAAATGATGCTCTTCGTCAGACATTGAAGGTGTTGAGCACAATCAAGAAGAAGACAGAAGAAAAATATATGAAAAATTATTAAATTAAATTAAGAAATTAGAATGAGATTATATCAGGAATTATATATTGGTGGTTGTACTTGCCTACACAACAGTTCTACCCTTTATTACTTGATGATAATATTCTTTCTTTATTTTGTTATTCTTTTTCAAAAATATATTCTCTCTTTTTTTTAAAAAGATTTTATTAAATTAGTCCATAATTTTTAGGAGCTAATTGTTTTTTTTAAAAACCTTTTTAGATGTATTATATTTTATTTATTTATTTTGTATTATAGGAAAATATTTTTTAATTATCTTTTAAAATTTTAAAATACTTATCGGTACAAATTGGAGTGGAAATTTTGAATCTTAAACCTCCCGTCCTAAAGGACATACCGGGCCAATTGAGTTAAGTTTTTATTGGCAAAAAAAACTATATATTTGTTTAAACAATTTGAAATTATGTTGAAGTTTCAAACCATGTTTTAAAAGTAGATTACATTCTAAAAAATTTTATCCGAAAAGATTCGAATTAATTAAAAAGATATCTTAAATTTGATTGAAAATTGAATAAAATAAGGAAAGAATAATATGCGTTGGTCTTTTTCATCTTATATAAATCTTCATCAACATTAATAGAAAAAAATATATAATTAACATCAATTTAAACATTTTCACTGGTTAATATATATTTTAACTATTTATTATTATTGTTAGAAAATAAATTTCGAACCTTCAACTTTTTAAAAAAAGTAGTACACATATTAATTAACTGCGATGATTAGATTAATACACATAATTGAAGAGGTCGGATAAAAGATCCAAAATTGTAGAGACAAAAATAATAATAATAAAAATAATAATTCTGATCATCATGTGATCTTGTTAGTTTTCTTCAATTTTCAAATATGTTTTTATAATGTAAGTTAGAGGGAGAGAGTTATTATTTTTAATTAATTTCTACCATTAAAAGTTCCATTTCAAATTTTGAAGTTAGTTCTAGCATGTGCTTGGGTCGTGGACCAAATTTTGAGATCGAGAACAAGTGGACTAACTTCGAGATCGGCTATCGCTGATCTTGAATTGTTATTCTCATCATAATCTTTTAAACAAACATTCACTTGAGATATCAAATTGTTGATGCTCGTAACTTTGACTTTAGAGCTTCATTCTCTTTCCTCAACTTTTGTAGCTCTGTTTGGAGACATCCATGGGGAATATTTCTAGTAATATTCCAAAATAATGTTTTATTAATTCATATAATATTATTATTTTTATGATTTTATGTAAGAACAAACTTGGCTTTGAATCCATGAAAGGTTCAATGGAGAGAATTTGAAATAAAGGTTTAGGGTTATGATGGGTTATGTTATGTTCATTAATTGAATATCATTAACTAAGATGGAAAACAATGGAAAAAGAAATTAAGACTTTTTTTTTTTTTTATGAATTTTAATTAGTGGGAAATTTTGGTGTTAATTTGAAATTTGGGTATGTGGCAAGAAATTCAAAGAAAATTAATAGTGGTGGATGTCATGGATTTAATTTTTTCTTATGTTTATTAAATGCCTTTTTGGGATGACCATGAAAATTAGTACATTTATTGTTCTAGGTATTTCGAATCATGTATTTAATTTAAGTCTTTTCTTTTAATAAAGACGTTGAATATGAATTCATTAAAAAAATTTCTCATTCAGTCTTTTGATCTTCAAATAAATTGATTACAAGCCCTAGTGTATATTTACAAATGATTTTAAACTGGTTAAATTGTTTTTTGATATAATCAAAATCACTCCGAAAACACACATTTGACTACTAAAAATTAATTCAATGTTTTCTTGATTTTGTATAGTCAAATACATTTTTTATACTATCAAAATTAATTTTGAATGATTGAAAGCATTATTCAAATGAATATAAAAATTTTTTTTAATACTTTAGAATAAATTTCAAATGCAACATTAATTTTTCTTTCCACTTTTGAATAGCAACCTCTTTTAGTTTTTTTTTTTATATATTTTTTTCTTTAATAAATAAAATGAATGTGCCTAGGCTTTCTTGGGTTGGGCCCAACTTCTATCATTAATAAATTTCAAATGACCGACGTATTTGAGCACGGTCCAATTAGTACCCAGATTGTTGGGGGTTTCCTCATGTGAATTTGAATTAATTTTGATATGGCATAATGACTAGTTTATGTTATTAAAGGGCTAAATGAGTGATATTATTTGATTTTTCAATTCTATAACTTTTATTTATTTAGAAATTTATCAATACATAAGTCGTCCTAAATTAATTTATTACGGTCATTGAAATCTTGGATATGAAAATGAAGTAAAAAGTTTTGATAATACTTGTATATGTTTTATTCAACTAAAGATAGGTTTAATAAATATAATTTAATTGACATAAACTTTACCATGAACTTCGAAATAAGAGGTTTGATTTCCGTACCTCATAGATAAAAAAAAAGTAAATGTTTTTTTTTTATATAATAACACGACTTTATTGTCAACTAAGCTATGGTCAAATTAGCACAAACACTAATATATCAATTAGAAGAAGTTATAAATCTATTTTTCAAAAAAATAAAAAAACATTTATTTGAATAAAAAATATTGTCAAAACAACTAAGGTAATAGAAATCACAGACCTGAAAATTATGGGTTGGGTTGACCCTTGCACATTGAACCGATATGATTCAATTTTTTCCAATCCAACAACCTTGGGTTGGTCCATAATTTACTTCAACCTGGTTCAACCCGACTTATGTACACTCCTATATAATACTATAATAATAATAATAGAAATGACATGAGCTAAATAACATAATATTAAAATGGTATTACCCTTAAAAGATTAAATACTCTAACATCTGCAAAGGAGAGGGTAAATTTACTAAAATTATAGATGAAATTAAGCTCATTTTTTTTTAAATTAAAAATCGGGCTAATTTCAAGAAAATATACTTTTTTTTGAAAATTACAAAAATGGGGTAGAGTTGAAAAAAAACAAAAAAAAGGTAGTTGACCAAACTATTGTAAAAAATAGGGTTGTTTTACTATTGATGGAAGTCGTGTACCCGCTACACGACTTCCTTTTGTCCAGTCACGTCTCCACGTGGAGCGTGGACTGGTTGACTGGATGACCCGTCCACGACTCCCTCATAATTAAATAAAAAAAATCTCTAACCTTAAATTAATTCATATTTCTTTCTTATTTAATCCACATATTCTCTTTCTTCCTTAATTAATTTATATATTATCTTTCTTCCTTATTTAATTTATATATTTTTTTCTTTCATATTTAAAACTTTTTCTATATTTAACTTAATATATTTTTTATTCAAAAATGGAAAAGATTGTTATTATTATTATTAAGATAACGAGGGGATAATTTAAACAAAAAGGCGCGAAATAATTGAAAATAAAATAATATTACTTTTACCTGCTTCCTTATTTGAAAATTAAGAACACTTTTATAATTTTCATAAATATAGTAATGTACATAGTAGGAAAACAATTATGGTATGGTGTTTATTAGGTTAGTTTATTCCATCATTTGGGGAAATAAATATGGAAGAATTTTTGAATAAAATGGTGTAAAAAGGTAAGTATTAGAAATTTGGGAAAATAAATAAATAAATATTTGAATAAAAAAGGAAAGATCTGAATTGAAGTCGTGGACCCCGTCCACGACTTCGGACAACATAGCAGTCAACATTGCCACGTGGGTCCATAATGCCACGTGTCAGACTTGTCGTGGATCCGATCCACGATTTAGGAAAGTCGTGTAGCAGGTACACGACTTCACTACCCTATTTTTGACAATATTTTTCCAACAACCCTTTTTTGACATTATTTTTTAAAATAATATTATTTTTTAAAAAAGTTCTTAAAAACCTAAATTTCGAAGGGTTAATATCAGTTATTAGTCCCATAGTCTGGAGAGATAAAGTATTTAAAAACTTTTTCTGGTCTATTGTCTGTCATTGTTAGAAGTTAGAACACTCAATAGCATTTGAATTATTGATATTGTCTCTCTCTCGAGCTTGTGCTCTCATTCGTGTTGAACTAATTACTCCAATACAATAATGGTTTCACATGATAGGACTCTCCCTTTCCTCACTCTGTGCAGTTCATATTTCTCCCTCACTCATGCTTGCACCCACTACCTCATTCATGCTCGCAACCCTCCCTAGCTCCTCCTCCTCTCACATACACTAGTTGCTATGAATCTTAAATGTGGTGTAAGGGGTAAGATGGATAATTCCTGCACTCAGCCCTTAATATAATGCTATAATAACAAAGGATATCTTTCATTATTATCAATATATGAATGAGTAATTAAAACATGTCAATTGGTTGAAGATTATAGAGTCTAATTCGTCACATATATTATTACTAGAAACTAAAAAAAATAGAAGACATTTCAAGAGAAAAAGGTTTAAATTTTTCCACATGAAACGACAAGGTAATGGTGGGGGAGGAATTGATGGAAAATGGTTTGATTATTCGACAAAATAAGTCAAGTTGTTATTATCAAACAAATCCCCATTGACTCAACCTTTGATAAGTAAATGGGAGTCATTATCAATCAACATCAAATTATAAATATCAAAACAATAATTTTCTTTCTCTATCTTCCAAATGTATGGGGCTACATATATAGTGAGCATAATGTGAAACAATAGACAATTAATTCTTATAATGCTCTTAATCATATTAATTCATATTACTTGACCTAGTTATGTACTCAAAACAATAAAAAATTCAAAATTCAAATAATCGAAATATCCTTGGAAACTTTTAAAATTAGGTCATGGAACATTAAATCTAGAGTGTCACATGGAAAAAAGTTTCATTAATACACTTCGAACTTTTAAGAAAAAGTTTAAAAATAAGTTAAAAGAAATTAGTATATGAATTACCTAAATAATTTTATCTGTCAGAAGAAAAAGGAGGAAAAGACTCGAAAAAGAAAAGGTCAAAGTCATGGTTGCTTAAAAGTCCAGTCAACGGTCGTCCACGTCAATCTTCGTACAATTTGATGTACTTTAACGTTAGAATACAAACATATCCAAAAACTGAAGCACCCATGCACCAATCAAATTCATTTATGCTTTCTTTGTGAAAATTAATGTCTTCGATTAAATTACCTAAAATGCCTCTGCCTGCCTATGTTTTATTATTATTATTTTTTTGTTAACAAAATCAAAATATACATGAAATTGGTCAATAAAATAATAAGTTAATGAAAAATAAGGGGTTTCTTAAGTTTATTCAAAGGGACCTAATTTTGATCAGATTTAATTTGAATGAATTAAACCCTAAATTTGAGCATTTTAAAAGATTGAGGACTCGAAGATTAGGGACTATGCGGTATATTTAGCTTTTTATTTCTCTTTGTTTTTTTAAATATTAATTAAATTCAGAAATTACATACAAGAATGAAAACGATTAAGAAATCGTAGGAAAGAAAACAATTAAAATTACCAAAGATATTTTATTGATATATGTGTGAGAAACATGTAAAGATTAGTATAAGAGATGGGAGAAATCAAGTGGATGATGGAGAGAGTTTAGGGAGAAAACTGATATGCATTGAAAGAAACTTGGAAAGAGACAATATGTGTGAAACTAGAGGTTAGCCAAAGAAATTTTAGGTACAGAAAGAGATTGGGAAGAGAAAGTGTCAATGAAAAGATAGATTAATAATCAAAATTGAATCTTGGTAACAAAAATGTATATATAGTACAAATAACTTGATGGAAGCAACATATATACATATAATAATTAAGATTCGTAATAGGCAAAATCAATTGACAATGAAAAGAGTAACACATCTATTAAGAGCGTGAGTCACTTTGGTTTTTCACCAATGTAGAATTCTCAACATCTTAACATGTGCCTTCAAGATGATACATCTTTGAATTCACCAATATTGATTGGATGTCAATTTTATTTTACTAGACTGAATACCCATTTAGGGTTTATGGACTCTTATATCATATTTGATAGTACAAGGTTCCATTATCTCAAAACCAATTAACAATAAGAGGACGAATTAATTAGAAAAAAACAGATTAAGAATGGAAGCGAGACTCAAACTTAGGCTACCAAACTATTGAACTAATCGACACTATTGTACCAATCAACTCATGAGCCCAAAGTTTAGATAATTCCTAGATCGATCTAGAAAAATACAACATTATCATGACGAAAGTTGATAAACCATATGTGAGACATTTTGATTGACCATCTAAAATTAATTAAAAACGATAATTTAAACAAACTAGATATCAATAAAACGAATAACAATGAAGGCTTTAACTTAATAGTATCTATCTAAGGGAGAGAAATTCAATTGTCTTTATTTTTTCCCCCATTTTTTTTCTTTTTAACAAAACCCCAATCTAATATAACATATAATTTTTTTATGGTTGCGATAATATAGAATTTTTTTTATCCATAATTAAAAACGATAATATATCATTGAATGACATGTCAAATAATTTGTGGATATTATTTTATATTATTTACAAAGATAAAAGTGGGGTTCATGAATTTAAAAAAAAAAAAAGAGGAAAAAAAAGAAAAGAAAAGAAAAAGAAAAGTTGGGTTCATGTGAGAGTTGAAAAGGTTTTGGAGTTTATTCTAAAAGTTCCTTTTTATTTGGAGTTTGCAAAGAAAAAGGATGGTAACGCGCTACACATGTTTTAGTTACAAAGATTCCTTCAAGCCTTTGTTTTCACACACTCACTTTTGAATAATTTATTTACTTTAAATTCTAATTTTCAACTTTTCTTACTTCAACTATATATGTTAAAGTAGAGAGATTAAGACTTCAACTCTCTTTTATTTTTTAATGTCAATTGAGCGATTTTCGTATTCACGACTACAAATTTAAACTTGTGTTCATATTTAGAAATTTGTATATAGTTACAACTTACAAGATATTGTTTCGCACACACTTTTAATTGAAATTGGAAATTTAAAAAGTTTACAACTTAAACTACTAATTATAAATTTCAAAATTAAAATAAAATATAAACCCATTGAATCTCTCAACACGTATTAGTATTAGTGTAGTTTATGTAAATATGATTTGGAAACTTAAAAAAGGACATCGTCAAAAAGAGTTATTATTGAAGAGACATTGGATATTACATATTATGTCAAATTTGTACCACAAAAATCATATTTGGAGAACATTTAGAGAAAATGGATGATTTCTTCAACACGAAGTCTTGAGGAACTTTCTTTACAAAGACAATAATAATGAAGATAAAATTGAAGACTGGTCTCAATATTACCCAATTATTTCGTGGTGATTAAGAAAATATATATTGAAAAATTACAAATAAAATTAATTAATACCAAAGACCAAGACTTTCCTATTTATTTCAATATTAATATTTATTATATATATATTGTGTGTGTGTGTGTGTGTGACAGATTTATTAAGTCTCAGTCGGCAGGTTATGAACACAAATGTTGCTATTTTGAATTTAAATGATTAATTTTGGTTTTTATTATTGTTTATTTATTGTCAACTTTTCCGGCGCAGAGTGGGTCGCTATCCTTACGCGGCGGTGACTGTCCGACGCCGGCCGATGTGAATTTATTATTGTTATTATTACTTTTCCCACTGGTCACTGACCAAGTTAAGCTTCTCCCTCGTTTTGGGCTATTGAAATTATTTGTCAACTTTTCAATGTAATGAAAAGCCCTATTGCGATTACCTTTTCAATGCCAATTTTCTTACCTCTTTGCCTTTTCCACTCCATTTTGGGGCAGTTTTGTGTTACTTTTTCTTTTTTATTCAATTGCTGCTTATTTATATCCGACACTCTTTTAATAATTTTCCAAAAACCAACAAAAATATATATATATTGTTCGATAAACATAAATATGAAGTTTCATTTCAAAATATAGCCATTTAAGTTCTCGATAGAAAACGTCGTTTGAACTTTACAACTCTTGTTGTTGTTCCCCATAAGTCATATGGAAATGAACAAAATTTAGTAAACTCCAACTAACTAAAATCATTTATACTATAGTTTCATAATCGAAAAGAAAAACTATATATATTATTATTAAATGAAGAAAAATGCGTCCACAAAATAATACATCCACTAAATAAAAACTATACCAAGAGGATGCTGAATTAATGATACAAAAAGGAAGAATAATATAATTTGATGATGATCATCTCCAAATTTCATTATCCACCATGTTTCCAGTAATGGCAGTGGCAAGAGCTCTAGTGAAATTAGGGTCTCTGGTCAAAAGAGTAGCCATTTGTTGAACAAGAAGCTTTTGAGTTGAAGAAGAAGAAGATGATGAAGGTGATGGTATTTGAGGTTGAGATTTAGTTAAGTAATCAAAAGAAATAGAAGGCATTAGTGATGATGATGATGGAGATTTGATAGAGGAAGAAGGTGATGATGTAACATTAGAAGAATCAAGCTTTGTATTAGAACCTAAATTAATTGGTCCAATTAATTGATACTCAATTCCTGAATTGTGTTTTGGATGATTGTGTTCTCCTTCATATGTTGCTACTAAATAACATGGATCTTCAACACTTCTTTGTACCTATAATTATTAACACAACAATTACTATCATTATTAACACAAGATTTTAATTAACTCAATATGATAGACAAACATAGAGAAAATAGTAGTGTTTTTAAATATAGAAATTTGAATCAAATTATTCACTAATATAACAAAATCATTTATCAAATTTTATTTTATTTATTTATTTATTAAAAATATGTGGGATGGGTGGAGAAATCAAACTTTAAAGGTTTTGAGGTTAATAGTAGATGTTTATTTCAGTTATGGTCACTTAAATCACATTATTTAAAAAAAAGAAAGATTAGGGTTTTTTCTTTTTCTCGCGAACTTTGTCAATGATAAACATAATTATAATGGGTTAACTATTATGGGTTCCAATCAAAGTTGAAAATAGTGCATTAAGGATGGAGGATTAGAGTGTTGGTAGGGAAAGAAAAGTGTAAACAAAATTGAATAGGATGTGTTGAAATTTAATAAAGAGAAGAAATTTCGAGGAAATTACCTTTCTTTTCACCGGACAGGTAGGGGCAAATGAGCATTTATAGTAAGCTCTTGGTGACGGATTGTCTTTAGTCACCTTTTGACCATATTTCCTCCATTGATATCCATCTTTCACAGCCTATAATCATCACATTACCATATTCTTTTTAATTTATTCACTCTGTAACACACGATAAATCGAAAGGCTATGAACAATGTTTGAATGCAAAATCGAAATCATGAAACTATGCACGTTGTATTGCCTTTTATAACCAATCATCACACACCGTATATCAATCTTTAGGTTTAGGTTTGAGATTTGATTTCTCACTTGACATATTAATAAAGAAAGATGCGAAAAGAATTTGTTAGGTGACAAATATGATTACGTACCAGGGTCGAATCGGAAACTGGGGTGGGAATCAGGACTCTCATAACCTTGGGTTTACTATTATTTTCTCTAGGCCTCTTATTGTGACAGGAATCATTATCATCGCTACAACAACCGCAATATTGATCGGAAGCGGTCCGATTGAAATTACAACAATTATCACATCCTGGAGCTTTTCGTTTTCTGGATTTCATGATTAAATCGATAACTTGATTTTGCAAAACGCTGTAATTCTCAACCACTACCCCAAGCATCTGATTCAGCTTCTTATTCTCCGAACTAATCCGATTCAACTTTTCAGCAAGAATGCCTGTTGGAGCCTGCAAGCAAGATCAAAATTAATAAATACTAAATGTGATTAATTAATTAATTAATTAATTAATGAAGTGAGTGAGTTAATAATAATGGTATATAAATGGGTGGACCTGTTGTTTGAGTAGAGAATTAGGAGTGGGTGGAGATTGGTCGGCGGTGTAGGGCGGGGGATTGAAATTGAGGTCGAGAGAAGTATTGACGGTGGTGGTTGTGGGTTCCATTTTTTAATTTTGTAGAAGAAGAAGGGATGAATTTGAATTGAAGTGGAGAAGAGAGGAATTAGGGAAACAGGGAAATAGTTGGAGGGTAGAACTGCAAACTGGGTTCTGTTTTATAAACGAAGAAATTCTCGTCTCTATGCAAATTATGTGGAAAATCCTTTTCTGACGTCATTCCATTTTTGCCATCTAAAATACATCATGACGTCATAACCAATGCTTGGGTTCCAGGATACATAATATCATTGCATTTAGAGTTAGTATCGTTAATCTCAAAGTTACTATTTTAATTCTTCGCTTATAAATACTAAAATAAGATTAAAAGTTAAAAATTATAAATCATAAAATATGGATTCTTAATTATTTTACCATTCATAACAATTTAGTCCATACACTTTTAAATTTGTTCTATATGAGTATTAGAAAAATGGAATTTAACGGCATTTAATAAATGTTACGAACAGTTTTCGTGATACATATTTTACGTCTTTGAAGCCTCTGTAATGTAAAGATAGTGAAAAATCTCGTAAAAAATACTTTTAAATTTGATTATGTAACTATTAGACAGGATGAGATTCTATTTTAAAATTAGTTGACAATGATTGAAGTAGTCCTAAGTCACGGTTACCTAAGTCCTTATGTTTTTTCAAATGTGTGATTCTCAACACCACTGAAACGTAGTCTTTATAAGTTATAAAGAAATTTGATCTTTAATAATAAATTTATCAATTTATACGTGTATTAAATCTTAATTGTATACTTGTTACTATAAAGATGAGATTGTTACAAATTGTAAAATGAACTAACTAAATTGAATTTATATTATTAAAGTTCCAAGTACAGAATTAAATAGTTAGAAACGAAAATTATTTGGAGAGAAACACTCAAATAAATATTAAGAAAGGTGTTTTTTAACGTTTAATTGAGAAATTCCTTCACCACCACCACCTCGTACCATGAGCAAATTAAACCAAACATTTTTACAAAATTTAACCAAATATATTATTACGAGATATTATCCTATTTACTTGGAGCTTAATCAATGGATGCTCACACAAGGGGTTTTTTTTTTTTTTTTTTTTTTCGTGTTAGATCTTCTCGTACTATAATTATTATATGTTGCTCAAGATCCAGTCTTTCATGAATCTACAATAACAAAACACATCGATGTGGAATTTCATTATGTTTGCGACGCTATTCCAAACAACATTATTACTGCACATTACATTTCTACCGATGAGAAACTTGCAGATATATTTACAAAAACTTTGAAAAAATAACAATTTCTTTTATCTTCTTCACAAACTGGCTATATGTAGTCCTCATGTTCTAACTTGGGGTATTCCTCCTATTTACTTTTTATGTTTATATTTTTTTAATTTTAATTTAAGCTATATCTTAAGTCCACCAAATATAGTAAACAAAAAACTTTCCATAAAAAGGATTTATGAAAAATATATTTTGTCAAATACATTTTTTTTTTACCGCCAATCCAATGGCATGCTTAAAAGAATTTATATATAGATAAATTCAAATATCTTTTTGAAATTTCCACTTTTTTTCGCGTTTTCTACGTTGACTTCAAAAGCCACGTCAAACTACCTCTTCTTTTTTTCTTTTCCTAGAAAAAAAAAGTGGAAAATTCGTACTATTTGTTTATCTTTAAACAATTTGTTTTGTACACGTTAGTGGAACCATAATTTTATAAATAATACATATATCATTTTATTTTAGAATATTCCTACTATTTATTTAGTCAGGTAGATTGTTTTTTCCAATCTATGAAATTATTAAAAATGGATAGATAAATATGGAACCTTTATTTCTTAAGAAAATGACACTTTTCTTCTTCAAATTATGACGTCAAAATATAGTGACGTTGCGGCTTATGACGTATTTGTGAAAATGGAAAGAAAGATGTGTAATTGACTTTGTGTTTGTTGTAAAATTAGGTTGTACTAATTAAAAAATAAATCGTAAAATTATATTTGAAGCCAATAGGCTGTTGACAACTGTATTTGCTCACAATTTTTCGTCTTTCCCAATTCCTTGAAAAAAAGATACAAAAATGTATTCGATAATGTTAACAAATTCAGAATTAAACTTATTATAAAATAAAGACCTTAGTCAAATGACATTTAATTTTTCTTAGATATTTTATGATAAGAATCTAAAGGTTTGTTTCGTAATGTTCTTATTTTTTGTTTTTTTTTTTAAATTTATGTTTCTTATTTTTCAACGGCCGAACTTGTTTGATGGCTATTACCAACTTTTTGTCTCTAATATTTAAGGAACGTTTCTAAAAAGAAACAAAATTTGATAAACTACTAAATATTGAGTTGTTACATATTTAAAAAATGGTTGTTTTCAAATATAGTAAGATGAATCAACATATTTACAAATGTGACAACATTTCATTGTCGTCTTACAATAGTATTCTATCGCGGTCTATAAACATTAGATTGTAATATTTTACTATATTTATAAATACTTTTAATAGTTTTATCACTTAAAATAATTTTTATTCTTTTAATAGAATGGAAAATAATACATATGCTTTCGTTTAATGCATCAATTTTGGTAATAACTTAAAAGGGTCCCAATTATAGTTTAATAACACTTTCTGTCCCCTTGTTTCTCCATGATCATCTTCTCCATCATTCTTCCTCTGTTTCTCCTGTTTCCCTAGTATTTCTCTGATTTCCTCCATGTGCACCCAAAAACAAAAGTAAAGACCATGGGACGAAGAAATTGGAAAAGAGGAAATGAGGTGTTGAAAAGAGAAACACATGTGCCCAGAAACAAAAAACTTGAAATAAAAGCAAAAGAAAGGACAAATCTAAACTAAAACGTTGAAAGAAGACGATGATAGAGGAATATTTTTGTTTTTCTTATAATATTAGCTTCAACCTTCTTCTTTTTATTTCTCTCTAATGGTGTGGTTTCAGAAAACTGGTTGCTGCCACATTGAGGTATATGAATGGTCGCAAGATGGCAGTAGTGAACTGTAATTCAAAGTAAACAAACAGATTGAAGATAGAGAAGATGAAGATAGAGAAGAGAGGGAGGGGAGAGAAAGTAATTGAAAGTTTTAAAAAATATATTTTTTATTATTTTTTAAACTAAGTGTGTTGAATTTAAATTTTTTTTAATCATATTTCCCCTTTTTTTTATTATTTTAATTGCCAACTCATCATTTTTATTTTTTATTTTTTATTTTTAAGTCGGGACGGGAGGGAAACTTTTTAAGTTTTATTGAAGATATAGAGACTAAAATTGAACATTAAAAAAATACATTGATCAAAATAGTAAAGCGATATTTTAACCTAAAAAATTGTTAGAAGTGAATTTTGATTAGATTTATATGACATTTTAATTTAGGTTAAAATATTATTTTAGTCTCTATGCTTTAAAGATTGTTCAATTGTAGTCCATGTACTTTCAAATGTCCAATTTTAGTTCCTAGAATTTTAATAAATCTTAAATTTAGTCTATAAATTATAGATTTTTTTATTAGTATTTATTTATATTAACCTTTTACTATAAATTTTAAAATATATTTACATATAGTATAAAAATTATTGTAAGTATTTTAGACATTTTTAATAAAAATTAATTTTAAAGATCTTAATTTAAGATTTCTTTTTTTTTTTTTTTTTTGACAAAGTACACAAGCTAAAATTGAATAAATTTCAAAATTGATCAACGAGAATAGTATTTTAACCTTTAATTAAGTACACCTGTCCCATCGGCATTTAGCCTTATACCTTAATTGCACCAAAAAAATAATAATAAATAATTACTCAAGATTATGCATTCCGCACGTGTCCTCCCAAAGTCTATCAATAAAAAAAAAAGCCTTTTTATATTTAAGCTTCTAGTCTTTTTATTATTAATTTTCTTGAAATTTAGTTTCTATCTAAAATGTTTCAATTTCTTTCTCTAACGTATTTAAACATTTCTCAATTAAGATTTTATTATTATAAGATATCCTTTAAATTAATTAAAAAGATAAACGTGTATCAAAATATACTTCATTAGTTTAGTTAATTTTTTTATATTTTTAATTTGTAAAATAGACTGAACATCCGCCATGAAATTTAAAACAAACTCATTTCATATTATTTGGTACATCATATTTGGGTTGGCATTCTAGATTGTTATTTTTTTAGTACAATACAACGTAAAAGATTCGAATAGTAGATTTCTTAATACATTTAGTTGTCAATAATTATTTTTAGTAAACAAATGTTGGTAACTAATACATGATAAACTAAATAAACCTATTTTAAAAAACCTATTGTTGTCTTTTTATATTTAGTAAATGTTTTAATAAAAAAAAAGTCTAATAATTGAGAGTAGCCCTAGGTACACCCTAAAATTCATAAGCAGGGTCAAGTCCAAAAAAGGGAGACAACATGGGAGAAAATGCATCCCCAAGTTTGAGTCTCGAGCTTCGAGCTGACCAGTTGAGCCAAAGAATATATATTGATTGGAAAAAAATTGAGTCAAGTTCTCGACATGCCTTGTAATCTTAAGCGATTAAATGACCTCTTACTTAGAGAAATAGTATGTAATTTCTAAAGGAGAGAGCTATCTTACTTTTATGCTTAGCTAAAATATATACTTATTGTATTAATTTAGGCTTTAGGCTGGTGGGACCTATCCCACACCGCTTCAAGTCAAGTCAACAAATAAAAAATATGATTTTTGTTTAAGGAAAATTGAAATTTTTAATTGATTAGGGACCAAATTGAATAAAAAAAAAAAAAAACTAAACTTCTAAAAAAATTATAAATAATAAAATTGCTAAAAATATTTACAAATTTAACAAAATCTCATTATCAACATTAATGGACATCAACATCTATGAATAATAGATGATCAATGTCTTTCAATATTTATTAATGATATTTTGTTATATTTATAAATATTTTTATTTATTTTATTATATTTAACGCATCTAAAAAAATTAAAGTATTAAAATATTTAGTAAACTTCAAAGACTTCAACGCATTACCAATGAAAAATATTAGAATATTCCACACACGAATCACACACGCTGTGTTCGTAATAATTGCAAAACAAAATGTTAATTCTTTTTAATCGTTATCTCAATAATTAGAAATTTGACGTCATAATGACCACATAATGAATCCAATTTTGGTTACGTTATATTTTGAACAATAGTTATAACAAATTCACCGAGGAAGTTTCAGTTTTATAATTATATTTATAAATCGAATATTTTTCACTATAACAAAATAAATTAAAATATTTATAAATATAATAAAATATTACAATTCATAAAAGATATATTTAATTTATTTTGATTTACTACACATATTTTATTATATTTTTAAATATTTTGTTATTTTAAAAAATTTCTATTATTTTTAATTGATTATTTATTATATTTATTGGTTTTATCAAATATTACCGAAATTATATGGATATGTAAGATGAAAATTTAATGATATAAATAAATGTTAGTGCATGTTTTTTACCTTGTAATATCGTTAATTATAAATCTGCCACGTGTATTTTATGTAGGACACAAAACGGATAAACTGAGTGTTCTATGGGTGTGGGTGTGTGTTTTTTTAATTATTATTATTTTTAAAAAAATTAAAGTCTAAAAGCTAAAGACAAAAGCATGTTGAAAGAAATTTTAAGGAAATTTCATTGGATAGAAGATAGATTAATTTTTAATATATTTATATATTTTAATTTAGAGAAAAGATTCTGGTTGAATTTCTAAGAAATTTCATAAAAACGTGTTGGACTAGATTTAAAAGTCAAATCGGAAACTTGACCCCTCTTGGAAAATAATGTATTTCAGTGATTGACGAATTAAAAGCAAAATTCCAAAAAAAAAAAAATATGGATGATGAGTTGAATATTATTTTAGAATAAGCAAGCAGTTCGGTACGATCTCTATCCTTAAGATTAGAAATTCGAATTTTTAGGATTATTAAAATATAACATATTGTCTACGAAGAAAATAGTTATAAAATAGCAATCATACCTGAAATATTGGACAAATATGAGACTATTAATGATATACGATTTCATTAATATGAGTCAATCACTAATAGATCATACACAAATAGGAGTTTATAGATTTTGTTATATTTGTATTCTTTCAAAGTATCACCTAGTTGAGATGTCAACTTAATTATGATGAGGATGCAAAGAAGGTTCAACCAAGTTGAAATGATCTAGTACATCTCCTGAAGTGTTGCTATGCACATAATTAATTATTAACTCTAAAAATGTTACTCAATGCAATTATTCCTAAAAAAAACGATGCAAACTCATTTTTGAAAAATTCTTTATAATCTAGAAGTTTAAATAGCTACCAAATATACACATTTTCCATGCATTAACATGGCATTTGGACATTGTTATAGTGTGAATAGTTTAGTTCACATTTATAGTAGTTGCATTTTGTCCCCATGTTACAAATTTTATTTAAATTAATTAAGAATATATGTATACAAATTTCACCATTATATAGTATATCCATAATGATATAACCTTTTCTTTTCCCAAACTATGAACCTAAGTTTGGTTTTGAAAATTTTACCAAAAAAAAATTTGTTAAATTTGGAACTTCTTTATTTTATTATTATTATTATTATTTAATAATTTCAACCAATAGGGAGTGAGAAGTTATAGATTAATAATATTTTTTTGCTAAAATAGGTATGTTGTATCAAGCTATTTATGTAAATACCTCTTCTAAGTTTCCAACATTACTCATATTTAGTATAACAATACTTTATATTCATGTTCTATCCAACTTTCAAGAGCACAATATTTAGTAGACATTTTTTTTTTCTTTAAGATAAGATAGGTAAAGTTTTCTAAAATGATTAACAAAAAGGAAAAAAGAAATTTTCATGAATTGGTTTTTAGGGTTAATTAGGTCAAGGTCCAATTATTTATTTGTAAAATTTGTTTTTATTTTTATTTTTTTATCCTCAAATGTCTTATTATTATTATTATCTTAGAAGTGAAAGGGACTTTTTTTTTTAATTTATTAAAAAATGATATATTCACAAAGTACTTTCATAATTTCATTCTTTTCAATTTAGTACCTAGCAGATGATAATCATATAAAATATTTTTTTTAAAAAAATATTTTACAAAATGATTGCAACTCTCCTTAAATTTATAATAACAAGTTGATAGTGCAAATTATATATATGATTTGTTGAGTGATTGAGCTCGGTTTGGTTCAATTTTATGTATAATAATAATGAAAATTTGATCTATAGAAAAAACATATATATTTTCATGAAATAGCCTTTGACGGTTTCCTAACATAAAACGTAATTAGACATCTAAGCATATATCACATATTTAATCAATTCAATTAACAATATTAACCTCAAAAACCATGCCAATTTATATTATCGATTCCATGTATTTGTTGAGGTTTACAGAATTAAATCTTTAGTATCAAAATAGTTAAGGATAATCTAATTTAATAATACAAAGTCTCAGAACAAGTACTAATTAGAGCTTACTGAATAAAGCACCAATGACTACTGTATATCAAATCATTGGCTTTTGATATTGGTAAACCCTAAACCCTATTATCTTTTCAGGATAGAAACGATAAATTTGTAATTTAAGAGAGAACATGAGTTACAAGATAGAATGATCTACATACTGATGTGGCTTTTGCTACAAAGGTTGCGATGCTAATTAAGTAAAAAAAGTGTATATATACATAGCAAGCAAAGAGTTTGAGTATGAGAATAAATACTTTTCCAAAGACAACTAGGACCGTCGGTCGTTTACATACCGAAAAAGAAGATGTACCTCTTCTTGTATGTAGAGCTACCAAACTTTGGAGTTTCTATGATTTTAAATAGAAGATTTTAGAAATTGTATGTAGAGCTACCGTAAAAGAAGATGCACATTGTTGATAGAGGTATTAATTTTAAATTCTAGTCTTTCTTACCTTACTTTAGTGTCCTCAAAATCGCTCTCATTCAGATGTGATATCGGTTCATTCATGTCCCCTCCTAAACTCTAGAGAATATAGAGACCAGTAAGTACATCTGGATTAATTAGGTTAACACATCTTTAACATCCTATTCCTAGACCAAAAGTAGATGCATCCAAATATCTCAAATATAATTCCTCCGTGGATGGATTTGATTTGCTTGCCTCAAATTAACCACTGGTTTATATTCACTATGCTAAACTTATGTTACATTGACATCAAAGTAAATCTTATGCTAATTAAATACATATTAATCTTTTTATATCACAAACTCGCACAAACCATATACATGTCTAAACGAACCCAAGATTTTAAAACCAATAATAAAAACACCAAAAAGAAGGAGAAAAAAAGAAAAAACGTGACACAAATTACACAAGCCTAAGCTTCCTTTAACCTCAACTCATAACCTAATTTATTAAAACTACAAGCTAAAAATCAATTTGGCTGTAGCTAACAAAAAACTTGATTACTTACAATAATATTTTGAACAAGGAACCAATGGGAGGGTTTAGAATGTATCCAGACATTTCCTTTGGGTTGACTTACAATTATGTCTTTAAATAGAGACAATAGTGATGCAATAAAAATATAAACCTATGACGTAATCGAACAATATAATAATAACATAGAAATTAAGAATTGAGGCAGATAAGTTTAGCATTTCAATTAGTCTAATTACGTGTTAGCTATCAAAATGTATGATTTATAAAAATTAGTGTCCTCAACAACCGAAATAATATAGTTTGGTTATTTTGTTGACCAAATGTAAGTAGACCAAGGGAGCAGGAATATGATCAAGAACAACTACTAGAGGAAAAAAACATAAATAATAATAATAAAAAAAATGACAAAGACCAAGAAAAAGAAAAGAAAAAGACCCCATAAGTAGCCATTAAAAAAAAAAAATGAGTTGGAAAGATGACATCAGCAAATAAGATGACACACACCATTTTATGCATAAAACATGTCTGGATTTTCTCCATATTAATAAAACAAAGACCTGTGCCTTTGTGCCATAAGTTCCAAACTGTGGAAAAGGCCAAGAAATTGTACTGCATTAAAAATTACACAAACTCATTTTAATTTACAATAATGATAATTGTTGACTTACAATATATGTTAGATGGAACTCATACAAGAAAAGTGGTTGTCGAATATGTTAGAAAAGAGAGACATCTCACAGTTTGAGAAAATTGTACAAAGATAGCGAAAACGAGACAGAAGACAAGGATCAAGCATGCAAATATTTTCAAAGATGTACAAATGCATTTTTTGCCTACCATAAAAAAACATTGAAAAAGATATCAATTTGTATCTCTATACTTTAGGAGTTGTATCAATTTAAACATTCAACTAATAATTGTATCGATTCAACCATATCTTTTGTGAGGGTTTTGATTTACACCCTTCGTTGCTAAATTTTGTTTGGAAACAATACTTTTGAAACTTATAAATGTATCAGCTAAACCTCTGAACTTTCATATATAAATGAATCAATTTTGATTCTTTTTTTTTTAAACCGACATTTGAAGAAGTCTTAGATTTGAAAGTGAATAATTTTTAGGGGGAGAGAAATAAACGATTTGCAAAGGTAAATGTAATGAAGAGTCTAAATTGATTGGTTTGTCAAAACTTAAAAGTTTAGTTGTCTTAAATTATAAGTTTCCAAAGATATATTAGTTGAATGAAGTTTAATGAAGGATGTGAAATGATAAGCTTACAAAATTATAGAAATTTTAAATTGATACAATTATAACTTCAGCGTTATAATTGACACAATTTCTACATATTTTAGATTTGTAAATTGAATATTTACCCCAAAATATTTAAAAGTAATGTGTGAATTTATGAAATAAATAGCATGTCAAATGATAGCATCACAATAGGAATGTGTTAAACCACGTTGTTAGGCATTACAGGAGTGGATTCTTTTTTTCCTTAAATCTAAGTTGGTAGGAATAAGAATGTGATGAACCTATAATTTATTGGTGGAAATTATATATAAATATATTATACAAACGACAAAACGAAGAATCAAACTTTTGTTTCTAAAGGTTAAAGGTTAGGATATCAGTAGATGCAACAAAATATCTCAACTAATAAGTCTAATACATCCATAACTCTCTCATCATATTTCCGAACCAAAACAATACATCCATAACTCTCTCATTATATCTCCGAACCAAAAGACATATTACAAAAAAAGAAAGCATCAAGTACAAGAGTCAAGCAAAGAAGAGCCTCAAAACAAAACCAAAGAACCAAAAAAATATAGAAGAGAAGGCCAGAAAAAAGTCTTTCAATTATTATTATTGTTATTGTTATAAAATGGGAAAATTAGGCTTCTGAAGGATGTGAAAAATCATATTATTCCTTTCTAACCAAAAACTCCAAAAGGGACGCACCAGTATCAAATTGCACCCATAAGATCCTCTATTGAGAGCTTTGTTTCAGCCTTTCAGGTTAGTCAAAATTCCAAGTATACCATCCGACGGATTGGGAAGAACATATAATTAAGTTCGTATTATACAGGGGCATTGGATGAATTGGTGCTCACCAATCTTTGACCATAGCATGCACCACTTAAGAACGCAAATTCACGGTAAGGAAATTTGGATTGGTATCTATCGAGGAGAATCAAATCTATGGTTGATAAAATTAAGCAAGCTTCATTGTAAAACATAAATTGCCAACGACTTTCAGACATCGAATAAATCCCATTTGATTATTATATTATCTTAAAAAATTAAGTTTAATTTTTCCATAAGTTCTAAAAATCAAGTATAAAAGCAAGCAATATTTTCCATTGATTTAAATGTTTTTTTTTTTAAAAAAATGGAGAAATCAAACTCAATTTACTGGAACTGTTTCCGACTAAAATTTGTTCCTATTTCTTCTCTCGTATAACAATAACAGTATATAAAAAGTCAACATTATGATTGGTGTGCAGAAATAGCAATAAAAATCATTAATATAATTAAAAATTTGATTTCAGATTTTTCAGTGTAAAGAAGCTATTGCCAAAGTAAGATCAGCAATTTCCCTGATACATTCGCTGAGAAATTGGTAATCGAACCTCTATTATGTGCTACCTCGCCATCCAAAAGTCCGATTGAAAGTGAAGATGACCTAATTGTTTAAGGGATCAAAAAGATGTTTATAAACAATAATAAATAAATACATCTCCTTGTGTGTTTTTTTGGCTATTATACAACCCTCCGGTTGAGTCTCGTTGTACAGACAAATTGGTAATCCAACCTCTTACTCATTAGGATACGGAGATACTGATATCAACTGGGTTAAGCTTTGAGTAGTTCCACTTATCTCAAGGTTTCTGATTCCATTTTCGAGACTGTCCATTCTGTACGGACGCCCAACCAATGCGAAGGCAAAAGGTTTCCATTCACAGTACACTGCAATGGACAATTACGACTCAGAAGAAGAGAATTTGACTGAAAGGAAAGAGGAGAAAACAGGCTATTACATTTACATAGTTATTCAACCTTGCAGCAATATTACTTCTATAAGTTTGGAGGACTTGGGATGTGAAGTGCAAGAGAAGAGTCACTATGCATAACTAGGTATATAAACATTGTTCAACTTCAGAGTATGCAAAAGGAACCAAGATGTACATGGTTTAACTCTAAAATGGAAAACAATTAGAAAAACAGTTAAAATCATGATAACCCCACCCCTAACTAAACACAAATGGGAGTGTGAAGTGGGAGGATTCTTGTACGTATTCCAACACGGAGTTTTCTCTTTTGTGATAGAGAAGGAAGTTAAAGTTTAAACAAATTGCCAGCACATGCATAGGCACATTAAACACAAAACTAATAGAATTTTCAAGCTAGTCAAACAATTCCTACAGTTGATATCTTACCCTTGTATGCGCACAAGGCCAGTCTTTGATAAACGACACTACATACTGGATTAGGATCTTCACGTTCAACTGGCAGGTTCAGGTCGGAAATAACCATCTCCCGAAGCTCAATCCAAATTTCGGACAACGCCATCTCTAGGCTGCATATTGGTCCTACCAGAACTAAGTACTTAGACAATTTCTTCCTAAACTAAAGAACCCTGAACTAGATCTCTCTATATATAACTCTCTTACCATATCTCTCACATGCGATGGAAAAAATAAAAAACAATTTCTAAAATGTAAAATTTACACACACGTGGAATGATAGCCTATCGATGTAAAACGATTCAGATGTCACCAATAACATATCGATGAAAAACGATTCAGATGTCACCATAGACTACAAAGAACATATGAGCAGTCCATCCCTCAGCAAGTCAAACCAACCGGCCTATATAACAAAAACAAATAAATAAAGCAAAACAATACAATCTTTTTTATCCAGTTAGCAAGTAAATAGCTTGCATTTTTTACTGCCTGCATTCTATATCCTGATGGTGTTTAGAAGTTAACAGTCAATATTTCACTTTTATTTATTTTCATGTCGCACACTAAAGAAGTGATATTTCTTTGATCCATGAACTTAACTTTAGTCACAGAGAAACTTGACTAAATTTTATAGGATTCTATCAAATTATTAAATATATTACTTAGGAGCCCCCAACATAGAAGATCTGGATTGAAAATATTTAAATAGAGCATATATATAATAGCATTTAAAATATCAATAAAAAGGCATTTACTAGTTAGCTTTATTCAAAATCTTATATTTACAAGAATCCTATAGCCTTCAAAAAATTGCATTTAATTCAAAATATTCTTCAAAGCATCAGTAGAAGTGGCAGTTACATATGATGCAATGTAAAAGAATTGAAGAGTACTGTGACGCCTAAACTGAGCAACAACACATTAAATTCCCTTGATAGGTATGAAAAATTATTGTTCCCTAATGTAGTATTTTGTCCAACGTCGTCCTATCGACAATTATTACTCTAATGAGGAAATTGACATAATTGCGCAAAAACGTCACCTCAACGTATGCACATTAAACTTCGAAAAACAAGGAAATTCTCGAGCATTGAACAGCTACTCAATTAAAACGCACAATAAACCTGACATTTTGTTTTTAAAAATTTTAAAGATTCAACCTAACAAGTAAAATATCACCATCACTAAGCCACGAGAAGGGGAAAAAGGTTAATATACACAGTGAAATCAGAAATTTTAGGATCTAAACTATTGTGATGGGGAAATCAATTTAGCCAATTTAAAATAGTGTAGCGTGCAAAGGTCTAAAAATTCAACGAATAGCGATTTCCTACAAATACAAAAAGAAGAAGAAAGCAAAAGGCTAATAGGCTTCGCTATTTCACAAACTTCGAAATTATAGATAGGTTTCTTCAATTAACTAATGCATTATAAATCATAATAATCATAAGAACATGACCGGAAATTAGATTAGAAAATTCTCCATTATTAATACAGTAATAACAATGGCATTCAATTTCTAGGTAACATAGGGGGTATTAAATTTACCTAGAGAAGCTCCCATCAGCCATACTTAGGAGAAAACAGACACCGATGTTATGAATTTAAATCAAAAGCATGCGCGTAATAATAATAATTTAGTACATCAAATGACAAAGAGTTTAAAATGAGAAACAAAAAAGACTAGCGCGAGAGAAAAAGAAAGAGAGATACCGATTAGGAGAGGACCAGCCTATGCTATGTAGGCTTGAGAGAGGTCCCGTTGTACGGTATTCTCTCACGATCGTGGCCATAATACCGGTGGTGAGCAACATGAAAAGCAACGCTTCTAAAGAAAGAACGCTGCAGAAATACGATTCATACAATTCTGAGTCCAATAACCATTTTACTAATCCATAAAAGAATATAAAATCTAAAACAGAAAAAATCGATGGAAAAGAATTGTGAAACTCGATCCGTTTAACGAATCTGACAGAGAGAGAAGTGAGCACGCAAAAGTATTGGTATACACTTTATAACAACTGCCTCTGGGTGCTCACTCTCTTCTGTCAAATTTTCCAACGGACGGTGAAGAACTAAACAAATTCAAGAACGATAAACAAATAATTTTCAGTAAAGAATCTTTCACATGTATAACGGAGACAAAAAAAAAAAAAAAAAAAAACCCGTATACACATAGAAATCCGCAGAGCGATACGAGAGAGAGAGATCGGAATCATCCGATAATGATGAAGTAGACGATATGAGCCAGATCCAGAGTATGAAACAACATAAAGCCGCTCAAAATTAAAATCATGAACACAACATTTCATGAAGGAACAGACATTTTGTTAAGATACTGGAAATTAATTAGGGTTTTTAGGTTCAGTACGAAATAAATAAGCAATTAAAGAAACCAAAAATAAAAATAAAATAAAAAAAGAGAAAAAAAAACTCGATTCTCTCTCCTCCATGCAGGACGTCGGTAATAGTGCCGACAACACGTAATCAAAAGCTTCTGAAAGACAAATCAAACAGTGCCGCGAGTCCGCGACGACGATGACCGTCGCAACGTTCTTCAAAAAACAAGAACAACGCGAAGTCGATATGAACAGATGAATCAAAACAAACAAATTAGCAAAAAGAAGAACAAAAAAAAAGAAAAAAGAAGATCGATCCAATCCGATCGATCGATGAGCAGTGTGCTTGGGAGGGAAATGATCTTATCAGTGAAATCAAAATCTCCCACTCGCGGTTTGTTTTTATTGCGGAAGAAACACACAATGGATCGAGATCTTTCAGGACGCAAACAATTTTTTTTAAAAAAGAAGAAGAAGAAAGAAATAAAAGGAGCGGGAATCCAGTATTTCGCTCGCACTAAAACTGTGCAATCACATTAAGTATATGCATACGTGTCAGAAGAGTATTGGGTGGAGATGATTTGTCGAGGGTACGTGTTGGAGTACGGAGGGTTGTTACTGGGAGTGAATCCTGACCGTAGATTTAGGTTTGGAAAGAGAGAGGTAAATCCCCGCCGTAGGATCATTATCATAAGTGTGGGGCCACCAGATGTTTCTCACCGCGTTGGAGAATGGTATAATTGGAGTGCGTAGGGCCAGCCAACACCAACCAACCTCAATAGCTTATGGTATTGTAATCTCAATTTTAATGTTTGTTTTAACTAAATTGTAATGTCAATTGTCACTTCTGTGCCCTCAGCTTTATTAGAATATTAGTTTGATATATTTAGGTTTAATTATAAATTTAGTTTTTAATTTATCGGTTGTTATCAAATTATAATTGACTAAATTTTTTATTTTTAACACTGTATAAACTAAATTTTAATTTTCAGGGACAAAATTTGTAATTTAATTTTGACTTTTAAAATAGGATAAATCATAAATTAAGTTTAGTATTTGATGTTTAAGTTTATGTGTATTTGGCCTTTTAAATTTAGATTTGTCTAATCAACTCTTTTAGTTATTCAAATTTCATATACTAAATTTTTTATTTTCAATTTTACTTTTATTACATCATTCTAAAATTTATAAAAATTAACGAACTTAGGCATAAAGTTGAGAGTTTAGAGTTGGATTAGACATGAATTTCAATTTTATTTTTAATAAGTTGCCTAATTTTAAAATTCTTTAAAGAAAATTGTTTTAACCGATAAAAACTGTCATAAATATTTATAAATATAGTAAAATTTTATTTTCTATATGCAAAAGATCTAAATAGATATCTATTAGTGTCTATCACTAAAGTAACATATATTTATCTGAATCTATTGTAGTCTATCACTAATATAAACTATTTTTTATATATATATTTATATTCAACAGTTTGCTATGTTTGAAAATATCTCATTTTTTTAATATCATTAATTTATTTTATACAAAATTGAAAGTTATTAAACCTAAGTATTACATATTTTAAAAGTTTTAAAAAAATATGAAACATAATTTATAATTTGAAAGTTTTTTTAACAAGAAGCTAGAAGGGAGAAATCAGGTTGCGCAAACATCTCAACTAAATTTATAATTAAACTATAATTTGAATGTTGACCCAAACTTGAAGTTACTATGGATCATAAGATATTTAGAATTTAATTATCAATTTATTTTTTCTAATTATATAATCACGATGAAAGTTTTGAATTACATCATGATGAACATAATTAGGTTATATTCAATAAATCCTAACCATGAGATTAATAAATTGGCAATGGGACCAGAATATAAATATAAACTAATTAAAAGGGACAATGGATCCTATATATGTGTACTCAATTTAACCAATGACTAAAAAAATATTGAAAGCTTGTTAATTAAAAACATTTGCGATGATATTTTGCAACATAGTTTTTTTCTAGAAAAATATCAATTTACACCCTATTTAGATTCTGAATTAAAAATTATATCAATATATTAATTTGAATCATGTAATTTGAGAGTTGTATCAATTTAAACTCTCAATTATGTTTTATTTGAATACATTTATGAAAGTTGAGGGTTTAAATTGATATATTTATGTAAGTTCGGTATTTAATTTTATATATTTGTAAAATTTTAGGGTCTAATTGATACAACTCCAAAGTTGAGGGTTTAAACTGATATAATTATTAGTTAAAGTTTAAATTGATATAATCATTAGTTCTTGATCTACATCGATAAAACTCATAGTTCATGGTGTAAATTGATATTTGTCTTTTTAAAAAAAAAAAGAAGAAAGAAACTAATTATTTTTGAATTTTTAGTAGAAATTAAGGAAGGGAGGGATTTGAACTTAGGACATCTTGGTGTTTAGTACATACAACTAAGTTTTTTATAGCTTGACAAAGTGAGTTTGACTTGGTGGTAATTGACACGACCTCTCATTCTATACGTGGAAGAATCGAATCTCTCAATCCATTGTAAAAAAAAAAAAAAAAATCTTCTTATTGGATGAAATTGAGTTTTAACCAATTTTTCATATGAAAATATTAAACATATGAGAATTGTTTATGATGGGATTATTCAAAAAAGTATTAATCTATTGATTTATTGTTTCTATGGATCTTATATAATGTTTTTAATTAACAACGATATCATACATTAATTAAGATTAGAAAAGTCTTCCTGGGTAATTACTTTTAAGATTGGTCTAAAAAAGTTAGCTAAGAGCTAGTAAAAAGAATTACAATTTAGGTCTAAATTTGCGTGTGTGATTATTTGGTCCTAAACTTAAAATATATACTAAGTTAATGATGTCTAAATTTTGTATTTGACAATCAAAAGAGTGACGGATATGTCTCACTTTTTCATATGTATTCAATAAATTTCTAAACTTTTAATTTAGTGATAGAATGTTCACAATTATGAACCCATATACAAAATTATTTTTTTATAATTTAACAAAAATTATTAGTATAATTTTGACATATATTTTATCTATATGCACTTCATTATCCTTGTGAAATAGACTCTTCTCTTATTTATTTTAATTTTTTAAATATCGTTTTTTCGCTTTCATTGTTTATTATTATTATTATTATTATTATTATTAATTCATTTATATTATCATAAATGGGTCAACTTTACAGCATCAATATGGGAGCCAGTAAATTAATAGGCAAGAAATTTGAGCACCTGGGACCACCTTTCCATTTTAAATTTTTGTTTTTTTTAGTATTTTACTGAAAAATGGGAAATGCAATAAAATATTTTCCAAACTTTATAATTAACTGTTACATTGACATATTTGGTGACCACTGCACGGAAACCCTTTCCTTTCCACATCTAGGTTTTAAAGACTCTTTTTTAGGGGTGAAATAGACTTCCCCCATTCATACATATACTTCAAAATACCTAAATTATAAATTATTACTACTCTAGCTTAAACACGTATAATTGCTGAGTTTTGATGGGATCAAGTATATTAGTGCTAGTATGATTACACTTGTTAAATTACAAATTCAATCCACATAATTAGGAGAAAGTTTGAACTTAGTGCTTGTGATTTTAACGAAAGACTAAATTATAACTCTCTTCAAATTATAAGGACCAAATATGCAATTTAACATTTGAAAATCTTAATAGTTTAAATATTGTTTAATTATTAGTTTATCCTATCCATGTTCTAATTGTTTCCATCGTTTTCTCTTTGGCTAAATATAATTGTTTTTTTTTAATAATAAAAGTCAATATTAATGGTAATTTATTTATTAGATCTGTCGTGATTTTGAAGTAATTTTTTGTTATAACGTGTTACTAACATCTATGGTGCTATATCTTGAAAATTCAATCCTCTTAGGAAGACGTAGTCTAAAGCCTTTAGTGTCAATACTTGTTGAACAATAGATAATACGTTATTTCAAAAGTAGATAGACTACGGACAAACACTTGATATCAAAAGTATGGATAGAGGATACCTTGACCTCCCTTTCATCAATCATGCCCTAATCTCCTAAATTCATTTTCGATATTCATTAATATTTCTACGATGTGTTTGGAAAAACATTTACAACAAAAAGATTCCTTTCTTTCTAGTTTTCAATAAGAGATCAAACCTCGAACCTAAAAAATATATCACATAATTAAATCTAATATAAATAATATTCTTTTCTGCTAGAGTACGATATAGGTTATTTTCCAAAGAAAAGGGAGAGAATTTTTAGAAATATCAAAACAAACTTTTCTCGTATTTAAAAGATAAAAACTATTACATTATAATTTATTGACCTTTTAAGATAAGGTTTGTTTTAATTAACCCCTATATAAAACTATTAATCAAATCTTATTAGTAAAGTTAGACTTTTTTTTTATCATACATTAATTTATTTCGAGATAAAAGATCGAACCTACCATGAATTATTGAGAAAAATATATTAATGTGATATTGGCACATTTTAACGGAAAAAAGAAGAAAAAAAACCCAATTACATTTCTATAAATAGAAAGGATCAAATATATTTTTTTAAAAAAAACAAAAATAAAAGAGGTAAAAAGGGGGGTGAATTTTTCAGATCAGTGTCAGGAAGATAAATTAATGGAAAGAAAGTAGATATATATAAATATATATATATATATAAATATATAAATATATATATATATATATATATATAAAAATATATATATTTTATGGGAAGCAGAGACCACGCTATTAAAGGGGCAGTGATTATTCCACATATCCAACTTCCTTAATTTAACAACTCCATATGAAAAGATAATAATAATAAAAAAAATAGGTACCTTTTTTAGTTTTTTTTCTTGTTTAAATAAAACAAAATAAAAATTGTGGGGAAAATTGAGCTTTTTAAGGTTTATTAGGGTTTGATAATGGCTACGGCGATGGACCACTCTCTCAACTACTCCATCCACTATTGTATCTATAGCCTCTCTTGAAATCACCCATGATTTAATTTCTTCAACAAACAATTTTTTTTATTTTTACTTTCTTTTTATCCTATCGTATTACAATAAAATAAATTTAGTTCAGCGATAATTGACATGTATTATATTTTAAAGATGAAAAGTTCAATACACGTCCCCAAAATTACTGTATTAAAAAATAATTTTCATCATTCTTACTCTTAAATATAAAAGTTAAATTCTTAATCATATTTAAAAAAAACAACAATTACTTTTTTTTTCTAGTTTCAAATTTTAGTTTGGTTTTTTAAGACATTAGAACAAAGTAGATAACAAATATAAAAAGATAGAGGTGAAAATAATGTTTATATGCTTACTTTTCAAAATTAAAAAACCAAAGTCTCCTTTGGTAACTATTTGATTTTTTGTTATTGTTTTTTAAAATCAAATCTACAAACATTACTCACTTTTAAATTAGGGGTTTTTTCAAATATAGAAAAGAAAAACAAACTATTTATAGTTCATACAAAAAGTTACAAAAGAACAAAAATCAATTACACTTGATTTGTTATGAAGTGTAAATATTTTGTAAAATTTTTTATTTTTATAATTTCCCTTAAAAAAAAATTACTTTCACAAATTGAAATTTTTATATTTAAAAAATACATAAACTAAAATTGGTCCAAGACCAAATAGTTAATCTTATTTTTAGGTAAATCGGAAAACGTTCTTAAAATCTTAGTTTTTTTAAAATAAATTGCTTTTAGAAATTTGATTAGGTTTGTTTAATTAATTTAACAATTTAAATTAAAATGAAAACATGTATAAATTTTTTACCATATATATGTGTGTGTAAAAAATGTATGAAAAAAATAAAAAATACACTCAAAGTATAACCAATCTACAACTTTTATGACTAATATGAACATAAATCAAGTATTACATAAAAGAGATTGAAAGTTGGAATATTTGAGTGATATTAATAATAATAAAAGAAATAAAGAGATGATCTTATTAAATGCTTTAATGATGGAAAGGAATATAAGGATTAAGAATATATATATATATATATATATATAT